>SJXQ01001997.1:73609-131516 GCA_006408695.1 Aepyceros melampus
ATACTCCTTTTCCTATTTGGAACCAGTCTGTTGTTCCATGTCCAGTTCTAACTGTTGCTTCCTGACCTGCATACAGATTTCTCAAGAGGCAGGTCAGGTGGTCTGGTATTCCCATCTCTTTCAGAATTTTCCACAGTTTACTGTGATCCACACAGTCAAAGGCTTTGGCATAGTCAATAAAGCAGAAATAGATGTTTTTCTGGAACTCTCTTGCTTTTTTGATGATTCAGAGGATGTTGGCAATTTGATCTCTGGTTCCTCTGCCTTTTCTAAAACCAGGTTGAACAACAGGAAGTTCACGGTTCACATATTGCTGAAGCCTTGAACATCAGGAAATTCACAGCTGATGTATTGCTGAATAGAGGAAAAAACAGAATGGGAAACACTAGAGATCTCTTCAAGAAAATGAGAGATACCAAGGGAACATTTCATGCAAAGATGGGCTCGATAAAGGACAGAAATGGTATGGACCTAACAGAAGCAGAAGATATTTCCAGGAGGTGGCAAGAATACACAGAACTGTACAGAAAAGACCTTCACAACCCAGATAATCACGATGGTGTGATCACTCATCTAGAGCCAGACATCCTGGAATGTAAAGTCAAGTAGGCCTTAGAAAGCACCACTATGAACAAAGCTAGTGGAGGTGATGGAATTTCAGTTGAGCTATTTCAAATCCTGAAAGATGATGCTGTGAAAGTGCTGCACTCAAATTTGGAAACCTCAGCAGTGGCCACAGGACTGGAAAAAATCAGTTTTCATTCCAATCCCAAAGAAAGGCAATGCCAAAGAATGCTCAAACTACCACACAATTACACTCATCTCACACGCTAGTAAAGTAATGCTCAAAATTCTCCAAGCTAGGCTTCAGCAATACGTCAACCATGAACTTCCTGATGTTCAAGCTGGTTTTAGAAAAGGCAGAGGAACCAGAGATCAAATTGCCAACATCCGCTGGATCATGGAAAAAGCAAGAGAGTCATCTGCATATCTGAGGTTATTGACATTTCTCCTGGCAATCTTGATTCCAGCTTTTACTTCATTAAGCATTTCTCATAATGTCTCTACACATAAGTTAAATAAACAGAGTGGCAATACACAGCCTTGACATACTCCTTTCCCAATTTTGAACGAGTCCATTGTTTCATGTCCAGTTCTTACTGTTGCTTCTTGACTTCCATACAGGTTTCTCAGAAGGCAGTAAGGTGGTCTGGTATTCCCATCTCTGTAAGAATTTTCCACAGTTTGTTGTGATCCACATGGTCAAAGGCTTTAGAGTAGTCAATGAAGCAGAAGTAGATGTCTTTCTGTAAACCTGTTGCCTTTGCTATGATCCAATGGATGTTGGCAATTTGATCTCTGGGTCAAATTGTTGACAGTAAACAGTAAGAAAACAGTAAAAAAAAAAAACAAAAAACTCTGTTGTTCAAAATGCCTGGTCTTTGTTGTGATAGCCTGAGCAGACTAATACACCACACCACCTGGATATTTTAAAACTCTTAATAAATAAACTTTGCATTAGAGAGAAACAAAAACCAAAAGTGTAGAACATATGGAAAGCAATATAATTAAAATACAGCTTATAAAAACATGTAAGGTAGAGCTTTCATGAATGGGTCCTTTTGGCAACTGAGCATGTATTCTGTATCCTCATGGTGACTATCACCAATTCTATATATTTAGTCCATGGCTTTTGAAGAAGTTGAAACATAGCTCCAGAAATATGCCCTTGTTAAGTTAAACCCATCTATATTTTACATTCTTCTGGCCAGGGCAACTGTTTCAAGTATGTCCATATGATTGAATCAAAAATCCTAAGACCAAGGAATTTTTTGCTGAAACTTATGAAATAAAACCAGACAATCTTTTTTTCTACAAGACTTGAGTGAAGTGAGTATAGGCTAGAGTTGATGAGACCATGAGCCCAAGCTGGTAGCACCGGAAAGCTCACTTAAAGAGGTGGGTAGAGAAGTAATCAAACAAAAACTAGGTTCTTTGGAAAACGTTTGAGCCCTACTCAGGCTCCTTTGAATGCAACACCACCCTTGGGAGTTAACAGTAACATAAGTCAAAAGACTAGTTTTTGGCTGAAAACAGCTTCAGTTGGATTTTCTGTCACATTCTACCTAAAGAGCTGTAAATAATATAAAGCTGAAGTAGTGCTCAGGGAAAATTCTATGACTTTTTGACCAAATGCTATATTGTCAAATCTTTGATTCAACCTGATTAAAAGTAAAGTAAAAACATGATAGGGTTTCTATTGAGTTAAAGAAAACAATCCAAACCATTTTGGAGAATGCAATTCTCAGAACAAATATAACCCTTTAATAAAATGGATGAAAACCTGGGAGATTTTAAAAGTCTCTTTGATCTTGATATGAATGCATATTTTTATTCAGAAGTTTAAACATTATGTTAATTACTATCATAATCATGGAAAATATATGAGTTCTAACAACACAACTATCATTTAAATAGTTCTTACCCACAGATAAAAGGTAAAGGTAAATTTAAAGCAGTGGCTATAACTAGATTAAATATACAACCTAAAATTAAAAAAATAATAATGGTTTTAGATTTAGAGAAAAAAAAGACTTTTAATCTCAATGAAGTCTCTAAAGCCTTGGTTTGGTTACTAAAGGAATATTTCATAGCAAGACAACTTAAAGAGTTTAAGAATATTAACTCAGAAATGTAAAACTCTGACATAAGACATGAGGTTTCAGAGCAAGAAATACTGGGCAAATATTTTAAATATAGGTTTTATAAAAATAACAATAGGAAATGAGGAAATACATTTCCAATCTTCATTCTCTATTCTGTTTTTTTGATAGGCTACCTATAGAACAGGTCTTCACTGAGAACTACTAAATGTTTTTGAACATGTTAAATGTCTATTGTTCTGTTCATCGATTAGTTTCTACATTAGGCATTTGCTAATCAGAGGTTTACAGACACATGCTTAAAATTATAACAAGATGAATGAATATGCAAAACTATGTTCATCTGACATTATTCTTGAGTTATTTTTTAATTTGAAGACCATTTTCAAGATTTCTATCTTCATTTTTTTTTTTCTTTTTAAGCCTCAGGCAATCTCCATGTTAAGTAGCTCTGAGCATATAAATTTAACTGAAAAAAGTTTCTTACACTCTCCAAAATTGCTGAAAATTGAAACTGCAAATTTTGATATACATTTGCAGAGAAACTCATTTTTTATTATGAGCTGAAAAAGCTTGTCTCCTAATGCTTGAGGCCACTCAGTCAACCAGCTTGCATAATTCAAATACTTGGAAACCCACAAATAATCTAAGGCCAAACTCCAACTGCAAAAAATAGCACAGGAGAACCCTTTCTTGCATATTTCCAACACATATGGTGAATTGCATTTTCTGCTGGTAGAGAATATTTTAACTCTGATGAGTTTGAAATTATATGCAACTAATTAGTACCATTTAGAAAAGAAAAAAAAATACTGCCTTTTCTTTTAAGGAGAAAAGAAATTCTAATCTTCCCACAGTGACTACAACTTTTAGTATATGTTAGAAATTATTGTTAGAAAGGAATTTAAACAAGGGCAGATAATCAATATGCATGAAATGAGGGTCACAAAGTATGATGCCAATCTGCTTTAGCCAGACTTGAAATCAGAATCCATAAGTTGGCGAAATATTTTCTGATTGACACTTTGGTTGTGTGAGGACTCAAATCTGTCTCAAAGTTAGTACAAATCTGAGAGTTTAAGTGTTGACAGATCTAGATAGGAGGTGTTTTGTTTTGTTTTGTTTTGTTCTTTTTCACTCCTCTTCTATTTTGTAAGTAGGGCTGCAAGTTTCAAGATGTCATTTGAAAACTAGTACTAATATTTCTGCCCAAGAAAAGTGAAAGTGTTAGTTGCTCTGTTGTGTCTGACTCTTTTCGAACCCATGGACTGTAGCTCCTCTGTCTATGGGATTCTCCAGGCAAGAACACCGGAGTGGGTTGCCATTTTCTTTTCCAGGGGACCTTCCCGACCCAGGAATCAAACCTGGGTCTCCTGAATTGCAGGTGGATTCTTTACCATCTGAGCCACCTGAGAAGCCCAATATTTCTGCCCAATGCCTTCGCAAAGACAGAGAAGAGTGCCTACACTGTGAAAAGGGCATAATAGACGTGAAGCATATGGTTAGCTCCTCGATTGTTCTGCTGAAACAGCAGCTAAAGTAGTTCCCGGCAGCTAATGCCTCTCCTCTAGATCTCTGGAAATACACTGATGTCCCCACTGACTGGTAGTGTTTCCTTTAACAGTCTCCTCTTCCCTTGCCCAGTCTGTTTCTGGGGGTAGGTGGGGAGTGCATTGGGTAGAGGAGGAGTGTTACCACTCCTTCAAGACACAGTATCCTCAGTTTTCTAACTTCTCTTTCCTTATCAAAATTTGTTCTCAGAGAAAGAGCCATTATCAGCCACTTAGGTATCTTTGTGTTATCTTAGCACTTGGATGAGAAAGTCTGGTCTCACATGAAAGGACCTGAGTACAACAGAAAGTGTTAGAGACATTTCCTCTGGGGAAAAAGCTGTTCAAGCTCTTTTTGCTTTTCAGCTGTTCAGTCATGTCAGACTCTGCAGCTCCATGAACTGCAGCACTCAAGGGTTCCATGTCCTTCACCACCTCATGGAACTTGTTCAAACTCATGTCCATTGAGTCCGTGATGCCATCCAACCATCTCATCCTCTGTCATCCCCTTCTTCTCCTGCCTTCTATCTTTCCCAGCATCAGTGGCTTTTACAATGAGTCAGCTTTTTGCATCAGGTGGCCAAAGTATTGAAGTTTCAGCATCAGTCCTTCCAATTATCATTCAGGACTGATCTCTTATAGGATGGACTGGTTTGATCTCCTTGCCGTCCAAGGGACTCTCAAGAACCTTCTCCAACACCACAGTTCAAAAGCATCAATTCTTTGGCACTCAGTTTTCTTTTTGTTTTTATGGTTCAACTCTCACATCCGTACATGACCACTGAAAAAACCATTGCTTTGACTGTATGAACATTTGTTGGCAAAGTAATATCTCTGCTTTTTTTTTTTTTTATGCTGTCTAGGTTTGTCATATGGACCCTAGTAACTTAGTTGGTAAAGAATCTGCCTGTAATGCAAGAGAGCTGGGTTCAACTCCTGGGTTGGAAAGTTCCCCTGGAGAAGGAAATGACAACCCATTACAGTATCCTTGCCTGCAGAGTCCCATGGACAGAGGAGGCTTGTGGCTACACTCCATGGGGTCACAAAGAGTCAGACACAAAACTGAGTAACTAACATTTAACTTTCACTTAGGTTTGTCATAGCATTTCTTCCAAGGAGCAAGCATCTTTTAATTTCATGGCTGCAGTCACCATCTGCAGTGATTTTGGAATCCAAGAAAATCAAGTCTGTCACTGTTTCCATTGTTTCCCCACCTATTTGACATGAAATGATGGGACCAGATGTTATGATCTTCATTCTTCAAATGCTGAGTTTTAAGCCAGCTTTTTCATTCTCCTCTTTCACTTTCATCAAGAGGCTCTCTAATTCCTCTTCACTTTCTGCCATAAGAGTTGTATCATCTGCATATCTGAGGTTATTGATATTTTTCCCAACAATCTTGATTCCAGCTTGTTTTCTTCATCCGGCCTGGCATTTTGCATGATATAGTCTCCATATAAGTTAAATAAGCAGGGTGACAATATACAGCCTTGACGTACTCCTTTACCTATTTGAGACCAGTCTGTTGTCCCATGTCCAGTTATAACTGTTGCTTTCTGATCTGCATACAGGTTTCTCAGGAGACAGGTCAGGTGACCTGTTATTCCCATCTCTTTCAGAATTGTCCACACTTTGTTGTGATCACACAGCTCTTTTTCATGCTCTCCTAATCCCCTACGGGCAATAGCACCCTACTGGCCTGAAAAGGTTGGCAGCAACCAGCAGGTATATCATCATATTTGTAATATCAGTATGCTTACCAGGAAAAGTTCCATGGACTGAGGAGTCTGGTGGGCTATAGTCTGTGGTGTTGCAAAGACTTGGATATGACTGAGTATGTATGCAATGCCAGGATTAAAACAATATGAATTCATTGTATACAAAGTAAGTGGCTCAGATGGTAGAGTTTGCCTGCAATGCAGGAGACCCAGTTTTGATCTCTGGGGTGGGAAGATCCCCTGGAGAAGGCTAGTTACTTCATTACAATGAGTAATGGATACCCACTCCAGTATTACTGCCTAGAGAATTCCATGGACAGAGGAGCCTGGTGGGCTACAGTTCACAATGTTGCAAAGAGTCGAACACAACTGTGCCGCTACACATACACACATACAAAGTTAAATGCCATCTTAACTACTTCAATCCTCACACTAATCATCATTTATAGATCAGAAAACTTAAGTTCAAGTCTTAATCTATGAATTTTATATTTAATATTTTATCATTAAAAAATTGAAGCAGGATCCAAGAAATATCTAATCCAAATTGACATAGTTGTCTGACTGACACTCCAATATGGATCATGTATCATTGTACTGTTGACTTTGCTATTATGAAATAATCCATTTCCCCTGCAACTGATAAAGGCCATTTTGCCTTCGTGTGTACTGAGCATATCAGAGTATTTCCTAGCTCTAAAATCTTTTATTTTTCCCCATCAACCTGGAGTAGTTTTCATGTTTAAGTATGTATAAAGGTTGTCAAAAAATTTAAATGATTTGCCCAAAATAGTACTGCTGGAGGAGTTTGTCTGCCCAGCTCCAAAGTTTGATGTGTAACACCTACCACCAAATAGGCTTGTGGCCCTTCATGAAAATCCCTCTGCCATCCATGCTGAAATGTTAGAAACTGCCAGTCTCTACTGGCTTTTTGGACTTCCTGGCTGGCTCAGTGGCTAAGGAATCTGCCTGCAATGCAGAAGGTGCAGGTTCTATCCCTATATCAGGAAAGATCTCCTGGAGGAGGAATGGCAACCCGTTCCACTATTCTTGCCTGGAAATCTCACGGACAGAGGAGCCTGAGCAGCTACAGTCCATAGGGTCACAAAGAGTCGGACACAACTGAAGCAACTGAGCATGCAGGCATTGTCTTCTTAGTTTTGGTTTGATTTATTTCACTTATTTGTTTTCTCCAAATGAATTAATCTTTTTTAAAAAATCTGAGCTAATACTGATAGAGCACACCTAAGTTCCCATGATAATTGTTCCTGCATCTGTCTCTTGCCATCTAACATGAGTATATTGTTATATTTTTCCACAGATTTTTAACAGTATTTGGCAATGATTTAACAACTATATTCTCATCAATAGATCTATCCAAAGTTTTACTAGAAAGAAAAACAAATTAGATGTTTATTGATAATTGAAAGTAGAGTGGGTGAAAAGAGAGCATGCCACTAGTAGTCACATAAAGTAAAGTGAGATGTAGAAAAGGTGCAGATTGGTCAAATCTGTCCCAGGAAATAAGCCCTTCTATGAACAAGATAAACATAATAATTTTAAAGCACCATGACACTAGTGAATCTCTATTTCCTTCCGGGATATTCCTAGTGAATCCACAAACTGTCATCTGCAACAAATATCCCCATTCCAGTCAAGCTCCCCATTCTATTCTTCTGCCACTTCCAACCTCCATCCCATGTACAGACAGACAGCATCTCCACACCACACCGAAGAGTCTCTCCTCACAACTGCCTCAAAAATATTCCCTAACTTTATATGTCACTCACTTTTTATCTGTCTCAGCAAAAGGACTGCTCTCATATTACCTAAATTTAACCTCCTTCCTGTACCCTGTTTTCATTTTTTGATGAATGTTTAGTGAGTGTTTTTTATGTTTGTCATACTTGGCATCAACCTATGCAGGTATCCTGTGTCCCACAGAAAAGTGGTTAGGAAAGAAACTGAGAATCAGGTCATCTTTTTGATCCAGGATACCGAATGTGAACATTTCTGTAATCTCTTGTGGCAACAGCAGAAATATTTGCTTATTAAATTTAAAAATTATTCTTTTTAATTAAATTATTCATTCATTTTATCTTTGGCGGCATTAGGTTTTGCTGCTGTGTGCAGGCTTTCTCCAGGTGCAGTAAACAGGGGCTACTTTTTGCTGCAGTGCTCTAGCTTCTCATCGCACTGGCTTCTCTTGCTGTGGAACACAGGCTCTGGGACACACAGATGTCATTAGTTGTGGCTCTCAGACTCTAGAGCACAGGCCGTGCTCAGTAACAGTAACTGCTGTGCACAGGCTCAGTTGTCTTGCAGCATGTGGAATCTTTCCGGCCAGGGATCGAACCCATGTCACAGGCATTGGCAACTGGATCACCAAGGAAGCCCAATAGTTTTATTCTTTTTCCCAAACTCTCTCTCTTTCTGTATTTCTCCTTTTCTTTCACGCCTTTTCTTTTTTTTTTTAAGTTTTATTATGGAAAATTTTAAACATATACGAAAAATAAGATTATATAAAGGAATCCTTGCAATCCATCACTCAACTTCAACACTATATTCTCATAGCAAATTTTATTTATTGTTTCCTAGACCCATTTTCCCCATTTCCTAGTTGTTCTGATGCAAATCCAGAAAATCAATCATATTATTTTATTGGGCTGGATGAAGCACAAGCTGGAGTCAAGACTGCCAGGAAAAATATCAATAACCTCAGATACGTAGATGACATGACCCTTATGGCAGAAAGCAAAGAAGAACTAAAGAGCCTCTTGATGGAAATGAAACAGGAGAGTGAAAAAATTGGCTTAACATTAAAAAAAACTAAGATCATGACATCTGGTCCCATCACTTCATGATAAATAGATGGGGAAACAATGGAAACAGTGACACACTTTATTTTCTTGGGCCCCAAAATCACTGCAGATGGTGACTGCACCCACAAAATTAAGACACTTGCTCCTTGGAAGAAAAGTTATGACCAACCTAGAGAGCTTATTAAAAAGCAGAGACATTACTTTGCCAACAAAGGTCCATCTAGTCAAGGCTATGGTTTTTCCAGTGGTCTTGTATGGATGTGAGAGTTGGACTGTGAAGAAGGCTGAGTGCCAAAGAACTGATGCTTTTGAACTGTGGTGTTGGAGAAGACGATTGAGAGTCCCTTGGACTGCAAGGAGATCCAATCAGTCCATCCTAAAGGAAATCTGTTCCGAATATTCATTAGAAGGACTCAAGCGGAAGCCAAAACTCCATACTTTGGCCACCTGATGTGAAGAACTGACTCACTGGAAAAGACCCTGAAGCTGGGAAAGATTGAAGGCAGGAGGAGAAGGGGAAAACAGAGCATGAGATGGTTGGATGGCATCACCAATGCTATGGACATGAGTTTGAGTAAGCTCCGGGAGTTGGTGGTGGACGTAGAAGCCTGGTGTGCTGTAGTCATGGGGTTGCAAAGATTGAGCAACTGAACTGAACTGATTATTTCATTTGTGGATAATCCAGTGTTTCTCTCCATATGATAAAACTTAAAAAAAAAAAAAAAGACATCATTATCACTTTTTAAAAGTTTGGCCATCTTGTGTTCATCAAATTTCCATTATCTCCTGAAAGTCCTTATTTTTTTAAATTTGTATGTCTGAATCAGGGTCCAAATAAGGTTGATGCATTGAAATTGGTTAATCTGTCCTTCATGTCTCTATGTCTCTTTTAATCTACAGCTTTCCTGTAGAGTTTCCAGAGTCTGAAGTTTGTTTATCATGTCTTCAAGATGAAGTTTAATGTGTTTTTCTCTCCTCTATATTTCTCATAAATTGAGTATTTGCATACAAAGGCTTAATTTGATTTCACTTTTTTTTTTAGCAAGATGTGTTAATAGAGGGTGTGTATTCTTCTTTCAGGAAGTGATTATATTTGATGTATCCTCTTTATGTGCTGTTAGAAGCCACCAATGATTATGAAAGGTTGCTGCTGCAAGCCATGAATGACACCAGAATCTTTGGCCTCCAGAGGAGAGAAATTCAATCCAGAGGCAAGGCTTGAACACTCGGAGTTTTGGTATAGCAAAGTTTTATTAAAGTGTAAAAAGAGACAGAGAAAGCTTCTGACATCGACATCAGAAGGGGACAAAAAGAGTGCCCCCTTGCTAGTTTTTAGCAAGGCGCTTCATACCTGTTAGTAAGCTGCTAATCAGACAAAAAAAAATATGTCAAGACTGAGAGAGTGGCACGTCTCTGAGAGACTGGCTCCTCTCCCACAATATGCATTCTGCGATAGAAAGGCACAAGGGGAGTCATGGGCTATAAAACAATTGACATAAGTCTTGAAGAAAGGCAGATTTCCAAGCAAATAGGGTTTCATTAATATAGCTTAAGAAAAAAAATTTCCATAAGAAAAACACATTGGTTAGCTCAAGGTTTGAGATAAAGTTAAGTTCAGGCAGAACCAGGTGTCGTCATGGCAACACTGATTAGAAGAGAAAAGAAAAAGAGAAAACCCTGCCACTTGGGGACTTCTGGCCTTCCTACTGAGGCTGTTTAACCCTCTTGGTTAGATCTGCAAACATTTGCAAAACACTATTGCTCTATCATTCTTTTTGTATCTATTAACTGGAGTAAGCCTATGAAGAGAAACTTTCCTACCAACAGCTATTTTGCGTCCAAGTGATACGGTTCAGCAGTTATCAAGATAACTAGCTATAACCCTGGATATACCAATGATAACCAAGTCAGTTTTCATTTGGAGGAGAGAGAGTCAGGTTTATTGAGAAATGCAGTGGAGTTCACACTTTCAAACATACAGCTCTATCAGCTCTATCATTGTGGCCAATGCCTGAACTCAGGGGATCATCTCTACAATGAAAATATAGATTGTTTACATCATCCCCCCAAATTTTCTTGTACCCTTTAGAGTCAACACCTTTCCACTCTCAGCCCCTGGCAACCACTGATCTGTTTCTTTTTATTCACATATTTTTTGTCAGAATGTCATACAAATGGAATCATATACTATGTGGCCTTAAGAGCATGGCTTCTTTCACATACCATAATTGGAGATTTATCGGTGATGTTGAGTATCAGTTTGTTTTCATTTTATTTTGTTTATTTATTTTTCTGAGCAGCATTCCATTATATGGATATGTTATTGTTTATCCGTTTATCAGTGGAAGGAACTTGATTTGTTGCCAGTTTTTGATAGTCATGAATAAAACTACCATAAAGATTCATGTACAGGTTTTAGGATGTTCACAACTTTTCATTTCTCTTAGTTAAATATTTAGATGTAGGATGGATGGGGTATATGCTTAACTTTATGCAAAACTGCCAAACTCTTTTCTAAAGTGGCTGTGCAATTTTTATTTATACCAACAATGTGTGCGAATTCTACTTATTCTACATTTTTGTCAGCTTTATGTATTGTCTGGTATGTTTATTTTACCTAATTTGTATGTAGAGATATCTCATTTACATTTTTGTAATGACTAATTGTTTCAGCATTTTTTTTTCATATGCTTATTTGCCATTTGTGTATTGTTTTAGTGACTATCTGTTCAAATTCTTTCCCATTTTCATTGTGGGTTTTTTGTTCATTTTCTTATTATTATTTTGAAGTTATCTACAGTATATATATTCTGCATCAGTTCAGTTCAGTCTCTCAGTCATGTCTGACTCTTTGCAGCTCCAGGGACTGCAGCACACCAGGCCTCCCTGTCTATCACCAACTCCCAGAGCTTGCATAATCTGCATAGAAGCCCCTTATCAGATATAAACTGTACAAATACTGTCTTCCAATCTGGGCTTGTCTTTTTATTATACTAATAGTTCCTTTATGAGTAGATTTCTTTTTTTACCTTTGATAAGGACTGATTTCTTTTATGGATCATACTTCTGGTTTGGTGTCTAATGCATCTTTACCCTAGCCAAATATACAAAGATTTTCTCCTTTGATGTTTATAGTTTTAAAGTTTTACATCTAGGTCCCTGGTACTTGGGGCTTCCCAGGTAACATTAGAGGTAAAGAACCTGTCTGCCAATGAGGAAGACGTAAGAGATGCGAGTTTGATCCCTGGGTTGGGAAGATCCCCTGGAAGAGGACATGGCAACCCACTCTAGTATTCTTGCCAGGAGAATCCCATGGACAGAGGAGCCTGGTGGGCTACAGTCCATAAGATCATAAACAGTTGGATATGACTGAAGTGACTTAGCATGCACTCTGGTACTTGGTATTTCATGATAATTTTTAATGTGGTGTGTGGTATGGGTTAAGGTTCATTTCTTCTCTATAGATGTCATTTTTCCAGCATCATTTGTTGAAAGTCTAAATGCACACTTTAACTCTACTCAATATCCACTGTGATGTTATTCCATAAATTAGCTTAAATTAATTTTATATTTTGGGCTTCCCTGGTGACTCAGATGGTAAAGAATCCACCTGCAATACAGGAGACCTAGGTTTGTTCCCAATCCAGTATTCTGACAGAGGAGCAGGGCAGGCTACAGTCCATGGGGTTGAAAGAGTTGGACATGACTGAGTGACTTTCTCTTTCACAATTTTATATTTATCTTTTGTTATTGTTCCGTGGCTTATGAGGAAGCTTAAAACAAAACTCTTCCAAGATTTATCTATTTACCCTATCTCCATTTCCTCTTTTGCTGTGCTCTTCTAAACACATAATAACTATGTGTTAAATAGTTAAACACATAATAGTTAGCTACTAGAGATGGTTATTTAAAATAGCTATCTTTTCTAATGGTAACAGTAACAGTTTATCCACAGGGGATCTGAAAGTGAAAGTAAAAGTCACTCAGTTGTGTCCAACTCTTTGCAAATCCATGGACTATAGTCCATGGAATTCTCCAGGCCAGAATACTGGAGTGGGTAGCTGTTGCCTTCTCCAGGGGATCTTCCTAACCCACGGATCCAACTCAGATCTCTAACATTGCAGGCGGATTCTTACCAGCTGAGCCACCAGGGAATCACTTTCTTTTGGTACCAAGTTCCTACCATGAATAGCGAACATTCCATATATGTATGACTTCATGCAGTATTTTACATAAAATTCATACAAATATCAGTGACTAAAAAGGCTGAAAGAATACATGAAAAATTGCAGCTACATATAGTTATTGTCATGAAAATATAATAAAATATATGTTGAGATTTTGGTCAATGGAGCTCAAAACTATGTGGGATGTTTTTCACATTGTAAAATGTAAATTTCCATTTAAATAAAAACTTGACTGGAGAAAAATAACTTTAGGTCTGAGTACGTTCAGAGGAAAAATGTTATGAGCAATTATAAGTACTGATCTGGTTAGGCATGGTATTTCATTTCTGTCATTAACAAGTTTACAGCTTGATATTCCCATTTCTCAAAGGAAAGTTGTCAAAATATTTTCTTATAAATTTCTGAAAGGCATTTCTTGCTCAACTTCATTTCCGAACTAAGTCTCCATGATAAATTTTCTGGCCCAGCATGAACAACTCAATGACTAATCAATCATGATGTTTTTCAGTTTCAATGTGAATATCTAAAGCAGTTGTTCTGAAACCCTCCAAAGTAACAGGGTAAAACTGGAGATCTCACACTCATTTTGATCACTACAAATCTGTATGTAAATCAATTTCAAATATTTCTTATTCTTGAATATAATCATTATCTACTGCCTGCCATGAAACTCAAAAACTTTTTTTTAGAGTTTTGTGGCAAAATAATGCAAGTGCAGAAGAGATCATGATGATGAACTGATGAACTCTTCTGGTATGATAATAACTTTTATATAATGGTCTCTGGATATGACTGGATATAGTTTGTTACTTTATAGCAAGCACTATAAAATTCCATCATTTCTTTGAGTTATATAATTACTGCTTTTCTCTACTTCAAATATTCATATACATTTCATGTCATAGGTCTATATATGTATTGTCAGTAGTTTTAAAGAAAATACACCACTCGGATGTGACAAGGCTATTCAATAGACCATATGAAATCAAATAAAAATAAAGCTTTATTCTAAGGAAACTTTTTTTTGGTGTCCTTGAGTTATTTTCAGCCAAATTTGAAGAGTACTGTACAAAAGAGCCTTTATATTATGGAAGGTTATTTCTAAAATAGTTCTCCCTGTGCATAATTTATTTCACAGTGATAAAAATATCATTTCTATCAATTAAATTCTCAACTGTACCACTTGACAACATTTAAACTAAGACTGTCATTATCATTGCTATTATTTCATTTTCACCAAACAAAATCAAAACATCTTGCGGAGACCAACATACTAGAAATAAAAATGACAATGGGGTGCTTGCAGTCTCATTAGGCCAAGAAAATAGACCTGAAACATAGAAAAACATACAGAAAGCAAAGGCAGCAATGCATGTCAGACCTCAGGACAGTCATCATTTCTAAACCAGAAACTTTAGGCAGATATTTCTCTAGTTAAGGGATATTTTCCATTTTAAAATTGAATTTCCATAAGTGCTGAATCCATACTATAGAAACCCCTGGAAACTTCAGTTACATCTTAGCTGCCCAGCCAAGGACATTATTTGCTTTGGAGATTTCAACTAGCCAGAGTGAGGGGAAAAGAACAAAAGAAAAATCAAAAGCATCACTCTCACAGAAAAAATTCTCTCGAGGCTGTAAATCTCTCAATAAATACATGACAAATAAATTTATTTGGAGTTACAAGACAGCTGCCAAATAAGACTTGTCCCTTGTGTATCGTATAATACCTAAGCATTCCTACAATGGAAATAACAGAAATATACTTGTATATCATTGTACAGTTAGAAGAATTTGCTTTGCTTAATTTAATCTTCACATTGCCCTTGAAACATAGCTATTATTACTTGCTTTCCTACTTTAGAAATGAGGAAAACAAATGAGAGGTTAAGTATAAGGGAATGAGCTATAGTGAGAGAGAGAAGAAAGTAAACCCAGGTAAAATTAATTCAAAGTCATATTTTAGAAAGTAATAATGAAGAAAGCACTAAAGATATTTTTTCTCCCATAGCTACATGATGATTCTATAAGCATATTCTTTAAAAAAATGAAAATATCCTTTCAGTTCATAAACATAATAATAAGTATTAGCCTCAAAGCTACAATCTCAATTCATTCAGTTTATTCTGTTTGCTATACTATTCCTACTACCAATTCTAATTTTATAATTGGTAATATTCTTTCAAGTGGAGATGGGGTTGAGAGAAAAAAAAAACAAGAATATTATAATGATTTGGCATCACAAAAAATAGAAACTTCTATATTAAGTGCCCTATGATGGGGAAGATGATGTACATTCAAGACAACATCATTTATTATCTTTTTATTTTTAGATTCCAATAATAAATATATTTCAGTTAAATGAAGACAGCTGTGTATGTATATTTAATAACTTATAAGTTTGATAAGACTATGGAAAGAAACCAAAGAATATAGTCACTGAATGAATAAAGGAACTGAACAGAAGAAAATATGAAATGGGGAGTGTTAAGATTTGGTGTAGGGACAATTAAGATTCTGGGTAGAAATGGACTGTTTAAGCTTATTCAGTAGACCGTAATAGTCAAGAACCAAATGGATGATAGTAGACTATGTACCTGGTCCTGTGAAATGTGCTTGAGAATAAGCAATGAGGCACAGTACATCATTGAGCGGGCTGTCATGTACGTGAATGACTATAATACAACATGACCTTCTATGAGTGAACCACTAAACTAAGCCTGATGAGACAGTTATTCCATGTTAAATACTGACAAGGACTGAGGGGGTCAGGTTGGGTGTTATGACTGGATTTCTTTCATCAAGTTAGGAAAGACATACTGGACATGCACACAGGTTCATTAAGGCACCCAGGCCAGGCTCCTCACTTGAGGTCCCTTCAAGAAAACATTACTTTTTAGTGAGCTATTAATTTTTGGTCTCAAAACTATCACAGGCTGCTGCTGCTAAGTCACTTCAGTCATGTCCGACTCTGTGCGACCTCATAGATGGCAGCCCACCAGGCTTCCCTGTCCCTGGGATTCTTCAGGCAAGAACGCTGGAGTGGGTTGCCATTTCCTTCCCCAATGCATGAAAGTGAAAAGTGAAAGTGAAGTCGCTCAGTCGTGTCCCACTCTCAGTGATCTCATGGACTGCAGCCCACCAGGCTCCTCCGTCCATGGGATTTTCCAGGCAAGAGTGCTATGGATAGAAATTTGACTGACAAAATTTTGAAATGATATTTGGTATGAATTAGGGATCAATACTCTATTTTGACCAGCTTTTTTTTTTTGTTTTTTGCTGCACCGCACAGCATGCAGGACCTTAGTTTCCTGACAAGAGATTGAACCTGCATTCCCTGCAGTGGAAGAGTGGAGTGTTAAACACTGGACTGTCAGAAAAGTCCCTGGAGTTGTGTTTTACTGCAGCTTTTACAAGGGCTAGCAGATTTTACTCAGCTTCTTTTGCAGCTGAGCCTCTAAATAGTTAATCCTCCAGCTTCTTGAGCAACTCAGACTCCAGATGCTGGCTAATCTGAAAACAATTAGTTCTACAGCCAACAGGCTATGTAAAATGGAGGTTTTGCTAACTGTTGAAATGGGAAGTGAAGTGAGTGAAGTGAAGTCACTCAGTCGTGTCCGACTCTTTGTGACCCCGTGGGCTGTAGCCCACCAGGCTCCTCTGTCCATGGGATTCTCCAGGCAAGAATACTGGAGTGGGTTGCCATTTCCTTCTCCAGGGGATCTTCCCTACCCAGGGATCGAACCCAGGTCTCCTGCATTGCAGGCAGACGCTTTAACCTCTGAGCCTGAGAAAACTGGACTCTATTTATTCGATATCAGTGCTTTTGTGAATATGTGTCTCTGTGTATGTGTCACTCATTTATGTGGCAAAAAGTATCTGAAACTTTACTTCCATGCTAGAAAATACATTTCTAACTAGGTTAATAGAATCCATCAAAAAACCAGGAATAAAAGAAATTTGCAAGGAGACTCAAGTAATCAGAAAATTGCTCCATGTTTATAAATAGAGAGAGAGGGAATACTAATATGATAACTGGATTTTGGAGTTATTATTACATGATAGCTGTGGTTGTGGCATTCTATGGCAATTATACTCATAAAAGTTCAAATATGAACTCTCTATGCTGTGAAAGAGAATAGGATTACACTTGTATAGGGAGGTCGTACTCCATGCCAACATCCTGAAAATTAGAGTTTTCTCAAGCTAGAACCCAGAACTGAAAGGGAAGGCTCAAAGGAATAGCAGCCTTTATTTTCTCTTAACTTTGCCCATGAAGTTGCCAAGGTATTTTGAAAGTAGTTCCTGAGTAATAAATATGATATTGTCCTTCAAAAACTGGAAGTAATAAGTACAATCATTTTTATCAAAATAGAGTCCCCTACGCATGACTAAAGAGACTATTTTCCTAGTTACTCAACATTCTTAGAGAAGCTACTGAGAGATTTAGTACAACTGACAGTGGTGAGAGATTTGAGAGCACAGATGATGGGAAAATATAGAGAAAAGAAAGTAAAAAGACAAAACAAATCATCCTGCTCTCCTATGCTCCAAAGTATCTGTACCTTATCTCTAGTTTTTCCACGCAAAACAGTGGTGTGTATAACACATCTTTTCCCTCATCAGAACTTAAGCTTCTTGAAAGCAGACATACGGTTTACAGTACAGGGCCTGACACTTGGAAGGCTCAATAGCTGTTAACAAAGGAATAAACAGTACCTGAAACTAAAGTATATCTTTTTCTTATTTTAGAAAATGAAAGAGCATGGAAGTGTTAGTCACAAAGTCGTGTCCAACTCTTTGGGACCCTGTAGACTGCAGCCTGCAGGCTCCTCTGTCCATGGAATTCTCCAGGCAAGAATACTGGAGTGGGTTGCCATTCTCTTCTCCAGGGGATCTTCCTGATCTAGGGATTGAACCCAGGTCTCCTGCATTGGAGGCAGATTCTTTATGATCTGAGCCACCAGAGCCACCAGGGAAGTCTATGGATGAAATAAAATCACATATTCACAAGTTAGCTGTTATTTGTATACTTATCATACTCAGTATCATACCATCATACTGAGGTAGAAAATAAATGTTTTTGAGGTACAAGATTAATAACTATATGGTGATCTGATACTATAAAGAGAATCAAGAAATCCCATTTGTTGGAACTCCCTTTAACTGAAAGAACTTGAAAGATTTAATATTTCATTTAGACCTTAAAAATATTCCTTCAGATGCCACTATCTAACTTGCTCCTAATTTTGTGAATCCTTTTGGAATTATACACACACCAAGTGTGTATCACTAGGCATCTTCAAAAGCAAGATTCTGATTTTATCGATAGAAAGGCTACACCATCAGAAATGTTGGAATCTCCACCATGGTCAGATGGATGATTAATTATGTAGTATTACTGGAAAGGACTGATGCTGAAGCTGAATACTTTGGCCACCTGATGAGAAGAGCTGACTCATTGGGAAAGACCCTGATGCTGGGAAAGGTTGAAGGTTGAAGGCAGGAGGAGAAGGGGACGACAGAGAATGAGGTGGTTGGATGGCATCACTGACTCTATGGACATGAGTTTGAGCAAGCTCTGGGTCACAAACAGTCAGACACAACTGAGTGACTGAACAACAATTGGCAGCAAAACTATTGAGAGGAGACTTGGAATGTTGTCACACTTTGGACCCCTTAACTCTTTATGAAAATGTTTCTCTAAGTTGCCCTTTGAATGGGAGAAGAAAGGACCATAAGTTAGCAGAAAGCTCCCCAACTCATTCTTAAATAAGGCTAAGAAGGGAAGGTGGAAAAGTGTCTGCTGTGAAGCAAGCATTGTGTTATGCATTTCCAATCTGGTTGAAAATGAATAGATACCTTATGTCTAAATAGCACCTTACAGCTTGCAAAACTGTATCCCATTTGACCTTATGTATAGTCAGAAAAGGCTTGCCCAAGTGGCAGAACAGGGACCAGAATCCAGGTTTTCTGATTTTAAAATCTATGCATAAACTTTTTTAAAAACACAGGTTTTTTCTTTCATGGAAAATTTTGTTGACTAGTGAGGCTCTCCAGAATTCTGTGTTAAGAAGGATCTGAAGCCACACTCTGACTCAATGGAAAAGACTGATGTGATTGATTATTAATGTCTACCCTGAACAAAAAATAGAGTGATAAAATGCCAATCACTCCCACACTATTTTTCCACTTTGCAGTTTCCAGATAAACATGCCACCCCAACAGTAATACCGATTCAGTTGTGTTCAGTCATTCAGTCATGTCTGACTTTTTGTGACCGCATGGACTGCAGCATGCCAGGCCTCCCTGTCTATCACCATCTCCTGGAGATTACTCAAACTCATGTCCATTGAGTTGGTGATGCCATCTGACCATCTCATCCTCTGTCTTCCCTTTTCCGCCTGCCTTCAATCTTTCCCAGCCTCAAGGTCCTTTCAAATGAGTCAGTTCTTCACATCAGGTGGCCAAAGTATTGGAGTTTCAGCTTCAACATCAGTCCTTCCAATGAACATTCAGGACTGATTTCCTTTAGGATGGACTGGTTGGATCTCCTTGCAGTCCAAGGGACTCTCAATAGTCTTCTCCAACACCACGGTTCAAAGCATCAATTCTTCAACATTAACTTTCTTTATAGTCCAACTCTCACATCCATACTGCTTACTGGAAAAATCATAGCCTTGACTAGATGGACCTTTGTTGGCAAAGTAATGTCTCTCATTTTTGTGTGGTTTTTTTTTCCTTTTTTTAATTAATTTTTTAATATAAATTTATTTATTTTAATCAGGTTGGTCATAGTTTTTCTTCCAAGGAGCAAGCATCTTTTAATTTACTGGCTGCAGCCACCATCTGCAGTGATTTTGGAGCCCCCCAAAATAAAGTCTGACACTGTTTCCACTGTTTCCCCATTCCTTCCCCATGAAGTGATGGGACTGGATGCCATGATCTTCGTTTTCTGGATGTTGAGTTTTAAGCCAATTTTTTCACTCTCCTCTTTCACTTTCATCAAGAGGCTCTTTAGTTCTTTGCTTTCCATCAGTAATACTGATTATAAGACTGTTAATCAATGGAAGGTAAGAATAGTAGCATCCAGCTACAGGAAATTGGAGGCAACTGCTGCAGGTGCCCTGTACTACTCCAACAGACCAGATTGGACTTTATTGACTGGATTGTCCTTAAAGGCATATTCAGAGATGACTGAGAAAGACCAGGAAAAGAAGTTCTTTCCAAGAAATGGATTATGCCCTGGAAGGCTGTGCCTCTTTATCAGACAAAGTGTGCCATTCATATCTAACTGAAATCAAACCTTTCATCCAATCTATACCATTTAAATATTTGCATAATTCCAATGATTTAAGAACAGTAAGGTTTAAAGGGTATTATTACCTTCCATACCCATGATTTACTCCTAAATAAGGTTTCTTTATTTTTGTCCTTCATAACAATGAAAATATTTGCCCTTTGACTAATGGAGATTTTTCCCAAACATAAGACAAGTAATTATCTTCAGGTAAATTAAGCCTGTTTTAGAAGACCAAGTAAATGGTCTTGATAAGTATAATAGAAAGACTGTAATTTCTATACTACCATACTCAAAGTGCTTACTGGCAACATATTCTCCTAGGGAAGAAATATAAAGGCCTTGCAGCAACGTAATAAGATTATTGTTAATGAAATACTAGGAAAAGTTTGTGCTTTAAAATGTTGCATCAGCTGTTAATGATTCTTTGGTCTCCCATTCCTATTAGGCTCTTTCCATGTGCTTCTGTCTCTTTTTCTTTGAATTGTCTTGTTGCCTATTACCTTTCTTCTGGCTGCAAAGGCACAGCCACAAAGATCTTTCAATACCCAGTGCATTTCAAATCTATCCTCATTTTTAAAGCCTAATTCTATGTGGAAAGGTGTAATTTAAATTCAATTTTAGGGTAATTTTAATGGGACATTTGCATAATACAGTTCTGGCTTCTTGTAATTCAAATCTGCTTACTCCAAATAGGCTTCTCCATGGATACACATCCACCATGCATTAAATGTTAATACACTTGGGCTACCTGGGATGAGAGTTTAGAAGCACAAAGGAGTAAAACCTATGGGAAAAAGTCTGCAGCAGAATTCATGAAGCTATTAATTAACAATACTAGAAGACCTTGAATTTTCACAGAATTATACATTTCTAAAACAAGCACACTTATCTAATCTTTCCGTTCTAGTCTCCACTGGGCAACCTCAGGCTCAGATAAGCTCCCTGAGGCAATATAACCACTTTTGAGTAGGGTGATGTCATTGGCAGATTTCATCTTGAAATGTGGTAAATGGTAAAATGAAGTTAAAAGGACCTTCTCTCAATCTCTGTCAGATATGCCTACAAGTACTGCTACCTGCTTTTAAATCTCCTTCTTTCCCTTATTTCTGATGGTTGGGTAATCAGATTTATTTTTCATTACTTAACTCTTTTGATTTTTTGTGTGTGTCTCTCCTCTTCCATAAGCCCATTATGTAAATTATTTTAAGAAGTAAAATTAGAATAAAGCCTAGTTGTCTTTACTTACCATTCACTACAGGAAAAAATGTTTAAGAAATATAATCATATATGGTGGCTGTTACCATATCAAGAAATATAACTCATATATTGACTTTTATATTATTACCATCTATATTTTATATTGGAGAAGCCAATGGCACCCCACTCTAGTACTCTTGCTGGAAAATCCCATGGGTGGAGGAGCCTGGTGGGCTGCAGTCCATGGGGTCGCTAAGAGTCGGACACGACTGAGTGACTTCACTTTCAATTTTCACTTTCATGCATTGGAGAAGGAAATGGCAACCCACTCCAGTGTTCTTTCCTGGAGAATCCCAGGGATGGGGGAGCCTGACAGGCTGCTGTCTATGGGGTCGCACAGAGTCAGACACAACTGAAGCGACTTAGCAGCAGCAGCAGATTTTATATAAAGCTCCTCTATTTCATTCCATGGTATGTAAAGTGTAAACAATGTTTACAACTTTTGCTCTTCTATTAAGATCTATTCAGCTAATCAATCTGCATCTAAAGTTCAAATTTCTTGTCTGCTCAGGCAAACTGGACTGGATGGTTTTAAAGAGATTTATACCTTCCCAGTGGCAGATAATACCAAAGGGGGATTTTGTCTCAGTAACTTTCCCCTAAAACAGTCACCTATAATTCGAGTTTCTCATCTCTCCTAAACATGTTTCATGTTGCTGCCAAAGTTACCTTTCTAAAATAACTGTTTTGATTCTCTGCTGTTCACACTGAGCCTGCGCTGTATCCCCACTGCTTTGGGAACTGAGCAGGACCCTTCGGGGCCTTCCTGGGACACCCTTCCCCCCATGTCCTCTGCCTGTCTCCTGTTTATAGAAAACTACAATCTACCAGGCCTCCTCTGAGTCACAAGAGCCTGGTTCAGGAATTAAGGATTGAAAGGACATGGACATATGGAAACAAAAACAGCAGTTGGGTCAGGGGTCTGGTAAGGATTTAAACAGTAAATCAGCCATATGGAAGTCATAGAATCATTAGTTCCTCTGAAAAGTACCTAGATAAGTATCTGATGCACATTTCCTAAGTTTATGATGCTAAAACTCCCACCAAATGTCCAAAACGAGCTACTTGATGACCATGAACACATAGATGCCACACTCTCTGAAACCAGAGGACTCGTAATGTTAAGCTCTACAATACCACCCTGATATCTCACCAACCACCAACAGAGAGCTGCACACAAGTGCATCACATACCCAAGACTCCCCTCTTCACCTTGCCTTTAAAAATGCTTCCCTGAAACCCACTGGGGAGTTTGAGTTTTTCCAGGATTAGGTGCCCCAGACTCCTGGTTGGGCACTTTACAATAAATGTTGCATTCTCTTTGACTACAACCTGACATCCACAGACTGGCTTTACTGTGAATTGATGAGTAGAACCAAGTTTGATTTGGTAACACTTTCAAGATTTCTCATGGTGAAAACCCTTCAAAAGCAAACTTTAACCTCCATTCCTTTACTCATGATGGCCTTTAGCTTAGTATTTCCTCCTGTTTTTCAGTCACTCCATCATGTCCGACTCTTTGTGACCCCATGGACTGCAGCACACCAGGCCTCCCTGTCCTTCAGAATCACCTGAAGTTTGTCAAACTCATGTCCATTGAGTCAGTGATGCCATCCAATCATCTCATCCTCTGTCCTCTCCTTCTCCTGCCTTCAATCTTTCCCAGCCTCAGGGTCTTTTCCAATGAGTTGGCTCTTCCCATCAGGTGGCCAAAGTACTGGAGATTCAGCTTCAGCATCAGTCTTTCCAATGAATGTTCAGGACTGATTTCCTTTAGGATGCACTGGTTTGATCTTGTTGTCCAAGGGACTCTCAAGAGTCTTCTCCAGCACCACAGTTCAAAAACATCAATTCTTCGGTGCTTAGTCTTTTTCCAGCTCTCACATTCATACATGACTACTGGAAAACCCATAGCTTTGATTATACAGACTTTTGTTGGCAAAGTGATGTCTCTGCTTCTTAATACACTGTCTAGGTTTGTCATTGCTTTTCTTCTAAGGAGCAATCATCTTTTAACCCTTCAAGAGCAAACCTTAACCTCCATTCCTTTACTCACAGTGACCTTTAGCTTAGTATTTCTTCCTAGTTCCCATTTATTCTTTGCTAACTGGAAAACATGGTTTTCTTAAAAACCCAACTCATCTGTGACTTCTTTTTTGGAAGCCTTCCATGGTGAAATGATCATAATATTTCCTTCTTTATGTTTCCATAACGTGTTATTTTCCATTATTTAGCATGTATAGATTGCTCTGTCTTACATCAAAAGTAATTTTTTTAGCTTACTTTATTAGATTATATGGTCCTTAAGGGTCAATGTTGAGGTTTATTCTAGTATCCTTCCAATAGTCCCCCACTACCATCATCCAGCATGAATAAATGCTTCATGAATATACATTGATTTCAGCTTAATTTCTAAAACTCCTAACAACAAAGATGAGTAATTTCATAACATTTAGCCTTCACTATCTGCAGGTGCTTTTATGATTATCTTTCCTTTTGTCACTGACACCTCACTAGACTTCTTTCTGACCTCGTGATCTATGGCTTAGAAATCTGGCTTCCAGTGTATTACATTTTCACCTGATCAATTTTGTACCTATAATGATTTAATTAAACTACTGGTTATTCACTGGTCTCTATGTCTTTATGCATTTCATAGCTTGTTTTATTTATATGTGCTTGAGTACTGCTTCTGTTGAAATATATTGAGCAAGAAAAGATGAATCTAAAGAAAAATGACTTTATTATCTTTCTAAACTGTATCTGATTTCATTGATAGTTTTCTTTCAGAATGAGTATGATTAATACACACTGCTCATAGTATCCTTTAAAGATGTCCTTTTGATATGTCCCTCAATTTTGAATTTATAGCCCATGTCCAAGTAGTTCCTGCCAAAAAAAGGAAGAAAAAGGAAAATCCTGGAATTAGATTGATTCAAGGAGTCTTTATATTCAATGTGGAAATATAGAGACAAAAGAGAAGCCTCAGCAAGGAGATAGTCCTTGTAACATTTGCAGTTTTCCCACTGAGAACCACTCTTAATTAGCTTTATTACCCTCCAAAGAGACAGGCATACTACCTTGTGTGTAGGCATTCTGCCATCAAACAGATGGGTCTGCACAGAGATGCAAAAACAAAACATACACATATGAACATCAAACATGGCTCTTAACCATGTTATTTTCAGCTTATAGTACTCAAATGACTTTGTACTGCCAATGCCATGGTTGCAGGCAAGAAGAGCAAATATAGCAACCACAACCACAGCAACAGTCAGGGACCAAACAAGAGGGGTTCCCATTTCAAACTATCTCTTTGACTGTTTCTTTGAATTTTAGCTAATGAAAATGCCTAAAAGTTTAGTGCTCTGGTACCAAGTATGGAAACTCCAGAAAGCACTTTCTTTTATACATAGACAAACACTGGCAAAGAGATTAAAGTCACCATTCTGAAGGCTGATGAACATTTTCTAGAGGCTGATTTTTGTTTCTGAAAATAAAATTTCTACTGAAAAAAATAGCTACCTAAAAAAAAACATCCCTAGCAGTATATATCTACAAGAACTTCTAGAACTAACACACACACAAAAAAGATGTCATTTTCATCACAGGGGACTGGAATGCCAAAGTAGGAATTCAGGAGATACATGTAGTAACAGGCTAGTTTGACCTTGGAGTACAAAATGAAGCAGAGCAAAGGCTAATACAGTTTTACCAAGAGAATCACTGGTCATAGAAAACAGCATCTTTCACCAACACAAGAGACGACTCTACACATGGACATCAACAAATGGTCAGTACCAAAGTCAGATTGATTATATTCTTTGCAGCCAAAGATGGAGAAGCTCTATACAATAAAAAGAAAAAAGAAAAAAAGAAAGAAAGAAAGAAAGAAAGAAAGAAAAAGAAAAGAAAACAAGACCAGGAGCTCATTGTGGCTTAGATCATGAATTCCTTATTGCCAAATTCAGACTTAAATTTGGAGAAGGCAATGGCACCCCCCTCCAGTACTCTTGCCTGGAAAACCCCATGGATGGAGGAGCCTGGAAGGCTGCAGTCCATGGGGTCGCTGAGGGTCGGACACGACTGAGTGACTTCACTTTCACTTTTCACTTTCACGCATTGGAGAAGGAAATGGCAACCCACTCCAGTGTTCTTGCCTGGAGAATCCCAGGGACGGGGGGGCCTGGTGGGCTTCCGTCTATGGGGTCACACGGAGTCGGACACAATGAAGGGACTTAGCAGCAGCAGCAGCAGCAGCAGCAGCAGCAGCAGACTTAAATTGAAGAAAGTAGGGAAAACCACTAGACCATTCAGGTATGACCTAAATCAAATCCTTTACAATTATACAGTGGAAGTGACAAATAGATTCAAGGGATTAGATCTGATAGAGTGCCTAAAGAACTATGGACAGAGGTTTATGACATCATACAGGAGGCTATGATTAAAACCATCCCCAAGAAGAAGAAATGTAAAAAACACAAAATGGTTGTCTAAGGAAGCCTTACAAAAAACTGAGAAAAGAAGAGAAGCAAAAGGCAAAGGAGAAAAGGAAAGTTACACTCATTTGAATGCAGAAATCCAAAGAATAGCAAGGAGAAATAAGAAAGCCTTTCCCGGTGATCAATGCAAAGAAACAGAGGAAAATAAGAGAATGCAAAAGACTGGAGATCTCTTCAAGAAAATTAAAGATAACAAGGGAACATTTCATGCAAAGATGGGCAGAATAAAGGACAAAAATAGTATGGACCTAACAGAAGCAGAAAATATTAAGAAGAGGTGGCAAGAATACACAGAAGAACAACACAGAAAAGATCTTCATGACCCAGGTAACAACGATGGTGTGATAACTCACCTACAGCCAGACATCCTGGAATGTGAAGTCAAGTGGGCCTTAGGAAGCATCACGACAAACAAAGCTAGCGGATGTGATGGAATTCCAGTTGAGCTATTTCAAATCCTAAAAGATGATGCTGTGAAAGTGCTGCACTCAGTATGCCAGCTAATTTGGAAAACTCAGCAGTGGCCACAGGACTGGAAAAGGTCAGTTTTCATTCAAATCTCAAAGAAAGGCAATGCCAAAGAATGCTCAAACTACTGCACAATTGCACTCATCTCACATGCTAGCAAAGTAATGCTCAAAATTCTCCAAGCCAGGCTTCAACAGTAAGTACGTGAACCAAGAACGTCTAGAGATTCAAACTGAATTTAGAAAAGACAGAGGAACCAGAGATCAAATTGCCAACAGCTGTGGATCATAGAAAAACAAGAGAATTCCAGAAAAACATCTAATTCTGCTTCATTGACTACACTAAATCCTTTGTGTCGATCACGACAAACTGCAGAATATTCTCAAAGAGATGAGAATACCAGACCATCTTACCTGCCTCCTGAGAAACCTGTATGCAGGTCAAGAAGCAACAGTTAGAACCAGACATGGAACACCATACTGGTTCCAAATCAGGAAAGGAGTATGCCAAGGCTCTATATTGTCATCATGCTTTTTTAACTTACATGAAGAGTATATTTTGCAAAATGTCAGGCTGGATGAAGCACAGCTTGATTCAAGATTGCGAGGAGAAATATCAATAACCTCAGATATGCAGATGACACCACCATTATGGCAGAAAGCAAAGAGGAACTAAAGAGCCTCCTGATGAATGTGAAACAGAGAGTGAAAGAACTGGCTTAAAACTCAATATTCAGAAAACTAAGATCATGGTATCTGGTCCCATCACTTGATGGCAAATAGATGGGGAAACAATGGAAACAGTGACAGACTTTATTTTCTTGGGCACCAAAATCACTGCAGATTTTGACTGCACCCACGAAATTAAAAGATGTCTGCTCCTTGGAAGAAAAGCTATGACAAACCTACACAGCATATTAAAAAGCAAAGACATTACTTTACTGATAAAGTCTGTATAGTCAAAGCTATGGCTTTTCCAGTAGTCACGTATGCATGTGAGAGTTGGACCATAAAGAAAGCTGAATGTTGAAGAATTGATGCTTTTGAACTGTGATGTTGGAGAAGACTCTTGAGAATTCCTTGGACTGAAAGGAGGTCAAACCACTCCATCCTAAATGAAATCAGTCCTGAATATTCACTGGAAGGATTGATGCTGAAGCTGAAGCTCCAATACTTTGGCCACCTAATGTAAAGAGCCAACTCATTGGAAAAGACCCTGATGCTGGAAAAGATTGAAGGCAGGAGGAGAAGGGGATGACAGAGGCTAAGATGGATGGGTGACATCACCAACTCGATGGACATGATTTGAGCAAGCTCCAGGAGTTGGTGATGGACATGGAAGCCTGGCTTGCTGCAGTCCATGGGGTCACAAAAAGTCAGACATGACTGAGTCACTGAACTGAACTGAACTGAGCAGTATGTATCATTGAAATTCAAAAAGTACCACTTGTAGGTTTAAGTTTTGACCATCAAACTTTAATACATTTCCATTTTTTTTAAAGAAAATGCATCATGTCTTAGCCAAAGAAATTTCTCACAACCTTAAATTTATAATCTTATAAACAAAACATAAAATCAAAGCAAAGTAATATTAATGCAGCACTTATTATATACACAGCACTATGCTGAGCTCTGGGATATAGTAAGACAGTGGTTCTACTATCTTTGGACTTTCCATGCAGTTGTAAAGGGAATCCATGATAAGTTATATTTCAAATTTTACAATTGTTTACTGAAAGAAATATACCCAGTGGCTCAGACGGTGAAGTGTCTGCCTACAATGTGGGAGACCTGGGTTCAGTCCCTGGATCAGGAAGATCACCTGGAGAAGGAAATGGCACCCCACTCCAGTACTCTTGCCTGGAAAATCCCGTGGATGGAGGAGCCTGGTAGGCTACAGTCCATGGGGACCCAAAGAGTCGGACATGACTGGGCGACTTCACTTTCACTTTCAAGGCAGCAGGAAAGATCCTTAAAGGAGGTAAAACTTAAAATAGGCTGAGAAGAGTGGGTAGAATTTACAGTCGGTGGAATATAGTGTGTACAATTGTTCTCTGTCCTTCATGGAGGAGATAAAGACAGGATCAAAGGCAGTGAGAATCTCCAGATAATTTATATGGCTTCTCCGTGGCTTTTTGTATCTTGTTATATAGTTTTACTTAAAATATTCTGATAATTACCCACATAACTAATCTTCTCAAGTGGATTTCCTGCAAAGATCCTCTACATCATGCCTTGTGAGGGAGATGTCTTCATTTGCAGGGATGACCATAAAAACCTGTTTGCTTAAGTGAGCCTGGCCAGTTCACGAGGGCTCACTATGCAATTTCTCAATCAGAGATATCTGAGGGATTTCCAGGGTCACTTCCAACACAAACACCTTGCTCATCTTGCTCTTACAGAATAATTGACTCCCCTCCCCCATTTCTAAGGAAAAGCAACTTCCATTTTCCAGCTCAGCTCAACAGCACCCAGTCTTAGAAGCTGAAATTTTCAAAATGTCTTAATTGAACCACATTATCTATTTTCCTGCTGCTGTGCTCCTCTGCTACTTCAGTTCCATTCAGGACCAGAGCTTTCCTTTTCACCAAGCCTCATAATCAATGATGTGTCCTCTGATTCTTCCCAGCCTTGACTTTTTCTGACTTCTTGATTCAGTACACTTCTGCTCTGGAAAGGAACTAGCTGGCCCTGATCAGTGGATGTATAAATGTTAATCATCCTCTCCACTAACATTAAGCTGTCAAGTTTGCCTTAATAATCAGAGTGTCTTTAAGTGTAGATGTCTCCTGGTAGGCATTTATCCTCTTTGGGTGAGGGAAACAATGGAATAGATTAAAATGTAGTCTCTTCCCTAAATGCTAGGATTGAATTCACCTGGCAGCTCCCTATGAAAACTAAAAAATAACTGCTCAACAGGGTCATGTATTATATATTTGAATAACGGGAAATGTTAAACAAAATGTCTGACCCACAGTAGGCACTCAGTAAATATTTAAAGAATTAGTAAATTAATTCCTTTCCTTTCACATGCTTATTGTAACCTTACAAAAACCCTGTTGCCTAGTAACTACTCAGTGAAACTGTTCCTTATCAGAAGATAGATTTATTATTTATAATTTATAAATTATGCTTTCTAAGTATATTTATAAATTATTTGCAAAATGTAGCATTCAACTTTTAACTTCCTATAGCAAATAGCGAGTCAACTGTGAATATTAGACATTTAAAAAAGGTTGTGTGTGTGAGTGTGTGGTGTGTTAATTACTCAGTCATTTCCGATTCTTTGCAACCCCATGGACTGTAGCCCACCAGGTTCCTCTGTCCATGGAATTAGGTTATTATTCATTATTCAAGAAATACTACTTAGACACTCTGTCAGGATTCATCAGATTATGCTACAAAGATAAACAGCCTGAAAACTCAATGGCTTAAAACAATAAATCTTTTACTCACATTATTATTGCATATGCATAAGAGGGTTCTGTGGCACTCATAAGAGGGTTCTGCTGACTGTGGACACTCACTGACCAGTTTGACAGAGATTTCATCTCACCTTATTCTTCCATGATCTCAGATGCAGAGAAAGCAGAGATAGTTATGAACCAAATACCAGTTCCTAATGCAATTTCACGGAATGCCACATGTCACATCTGACAAAATTTTATTGGTCGAAGAAAGTCATGTGAATAGGGCTGGGTTCAATAGACAAAGGTATATAGCCCTCCACATTTGTAGTACCACAGGAAACAAATTGGGCTTCCCTTGTGGCTCAGTTGGTAAAGAATCTGCCTGCAATGCAGGAGACCTGGGTTCGATCCCTGGGTTGGGGAGATCCCCTGGAGAAGGAAAAGGTTACCCTCTCCAGTATTTTGGCTTGGAAAATTCCGTGGACTGTATAGTCCATGGGGTCACAAAGAGTCGGACACGACTGAGCGGCTTTGACTTTCAGGAATGAATCAGGATATAAAAAGTGTCTATAAAAGGTGTTACTGAAAAGTAACACAGTCTTCTACAGCATGCAGCAATTTACTTGGTCTGAGGCACCAAGTTACAAGGTGAACAAGATGAACTTGAGCTATTGCTGATCATTACCACTTTCTGGGACTGGGACTCACTTTGCTTCTCTGTGTCCTCCCCACATGAAAAAATATCTGTTCAGTCTACGATTGTGGATAATGATAATGACTATATTTACTTCACAGACGTAATCACAAAATAAACAATAATCTTTTACAATGAAGTTGAACACAGCAAACACTTGGCTTCCATTCCGTTCCATTCCATTCAGTCCCTCAGTCATGTCCAACTCTTTGCGACCCCATGAATCGCAGCACGCCAGGCCTCCCTGTCCATCACCAACTCCCGGATTGTATATATATATTAAAAATCAAATATATAAAAATAATATATATTAAATATATAAATATATAACTATTTATTTATAAATATATATAAATAAAAGAGTACACTTCAAAATTAGAATAACATGGGACTTCCTTCTTAAAGATGCTTTTAGAACTACTCGTCCTTGGAAGAAAAGCTGTGACAAACCTAGATAGCATACTAAAAAGCAGAGTTGTTACTTTGCCCACAAAAGTCCATCTAGTAAAAGCTATGGTTTTTCCTATAGTCATGTGTGGATGTGAGAGTTGGACCATAAAGATGGCTGAGCCCCTAAGAATGGATGCATTTGAACTGTGGTATTGGAGAACATCTTGAGAGTGTCCCTTGGACTGCAAGAAGATCCAACCAGTATATCATACAAGAGATCTATCCTGAATATTTATTGGAAGGACCAATGTTGAAGCTAAAACTCAAATACTTTAGCCATAAGATGCCAAGAACTAACTCATTGGAAAAGACTTGGATGTTGGGGAAGATTGAAGCCATGAAGAGAAGAGGGTAACAGAGGATGAGATGGTCGGATGGCATCACTGACTCAATGGATATGAGTTTGAGCGATCTCCAGAAATTGGTGATGGACACGGAGGCCTGGCATGCTGCAGTCCATAGGGTTGCAAAGAGTTGGACACAACTGACTCTGAGCTTAACTGAGAGCTTCTGGGAAGCTTGAATTCCACATATCAGTGATAAGTACTCTCCTGGATTGTACAAGGAGACAGAGACCAATGATGAGAATACTTGCAAGTCTGCACACTTTTTGCTGCAGGTTTTCATTTATTTATTTATTATTTTTTCGACAGGCTTCTAAGAGATGTGCTCTCCGATTGCTTTGCAATTGAATCCTTTTCCTGGACTCAGCTCTCTCTTCGGAGACAGGGAACTCAGAAGGGTGACTAGGGAGATGACATCAGTGAATATCCTGGCTTGAAGAAGCCAGGGCTATCTTATGCTCTCCTCTGGATGGCTTCCTAGTCATAGCTGATAAGTCATGAGTGTGATTCATGACCTTTGAAATCTCATCCTGCACATAAATGCTCCTCCTCCTCCTGTTCTGATCTCTGGTATTTGTGATTTTCCACATTAGTCACAACTCCACATCTGATCTCTACTGCACACCTCTTTCCTGCAGTGACCCCTTGATGGGTATTGAATATGTCATCTGCCTTCCCAGCTGACTGAGTCCTTGTTTACATTTGTATTCCCTGCCCTGTGTTGATTTGAGCCACTGATGATCTGTGATCTGTTCTGGGTGGGAGGGATCCTTTTTCCTCTCTACCTAAAGGATGAAGTTGCTAGATATATTTGCTCACATGATACTGGGTCAGTCCCCTGCTTCCATGTTGGGCCTTCTGGGACTGCTTCCCCCCCGCCCCCCTCTTCACCCCACCGCTGCCTCCAACGTATCCTTCTGGCTTCTGAAACTCAAAATCAAATTCCTCATCTTCCTCTTTCTGGACTTATCTTTAACAGCTTCCCTTCCAGGGCACTGCACTCATCAGGCTGACATTCTTCAGATGGGGCCCAGGTCTGGACCCCTCCCATGGAATATCCACCCCTATTTGTTCTGGGCCTTTCAAGTTGCTGTCCAGGGAAGGTCTTTCATCCCTAGCCAAGAGCCTTGCCCCTCTAACCCCCAGTGCCATGACTCAGTTACTTCCCAAGTAGGTCCTGACTGCCATGAGAATTGGGGGTCCCCTGGCCATGGTGGGTGAAATCTTTTATCATCTGTAACATCCATTGGATAAAATAGAAAATCTTGCTTCCAAAAAGACTTCCAATGACTGTTGTTGTTGTTGTTGTTTCCTCTTCCCTCCCTCTTGCTGTTTTTCAGAATAAATGTTTCCATACGGACATCAAGGCAGTCTGCTCATTTTTGGTTATGACCAACCTAGATAGTATATCCAAAAGCAGAGACATTATTTTGCCGACTAAGGTCCGTCTAGTCAAGGCTATGGTTTTTCCTGTGGTCATGTATGGATGTAAGAGTTGGACTGTGAAGAAGGCTGAGCGCAGAAGAATTGATGCTTTTGAACTGTGGTGTTGGAGAAGACTCTTGAGAGTCCATTGGACTGCAAGGAGATCCAACCAGTCCATTCTGAGGGAGATCAACCCTGGGATTTCTTTGGAAGGAATGATGCTAAAACTGAAGCTCCAGTACTTTGGGCAACTTATGCAAAGAGTTGACTCATTGGAAAAGACCCTGATGCTGGGAGGGATTGGGGGCAGGAGGAGAAAGGGACGACCAAGGATGAGATGGCTGGATGGCATCATGGACTCAATGGATGTGAGTCTGAGTGAACATATCTTTTTAGTAGGAGTGATAGGATCTCTAGTGTGACTAACAGGAAAATTGAAACATACAGGAAGGTCATCAGTTAGTCCTTTAAAGGTATAATTAAGATTAATGGGGTATTGACCTTCTTCATAGGAAATATAAGATCCTCCCAGAAGACGAGTTTGGTTTGTGTTAACCCTTATAGGGTCACTATTCCATGTAACTACTTGAAAAGTTGGAGGATCAAGGAAATATGCTCAATAATTTCCTGTAGTGAGAAAGGAGGCTCTTACATGGCAAGATAGTAAGGCAAACATAGCAATAAACACTCTCTCAGGGGAGGTTGAAGATCCCTGTGGAGAAGCTATCCCCTGTGCCTGGTGGCAGAGTGTTTTAATCTGCCCCCAGGTGGGTATGGAGGCTTGTTGAGTCACCTGAGCAGGGCATGCTGGTGATTTTCGCAGCATAAGGGAATAGAGGGAACATGATCTTCTATACGGAGCTGTGACAACTGTCTGGTGGGTGGGTCCACTCACTATTCATCTGGGATCTCCAGTGTCAATTGTCTCTGGTCCTGATGGACTTTCCAGGTGGGTGGTGGGGGCAGGGGCAGAGGAGTCCCTTTCCTCTTTTGTGGTTGGGGCACTGGGGGAACTTGGGGCTGAAACATGGTGAAACAGTCTGTCTGGGATCCAAATTGGAGAATCTGTGTCCTGTGGAAAAACACAAGCATATCCTTGACCGCTAGTTAACAATGGGTCAGGACCACGCCATTGTCCGGAGAGAGGGTCCTTCCATTTCACTAAGGGCTTTGTATTTTGTTGCTCCAGACACCAATCACGAAGCATTGCAGTGGCTCCAGATGAATCAGCATTCAGATTATTTATTACAAAGAGAGAATTTTGTAAGATCTGATGAGGGAAACGATATTTAAATTCTCGGTCTTGCAATTTTTGGATTTGTATTTTTAATGTTTGATGTGCTCTTTCTACTATAGCTTGTCCCTGAGGATTATAAGGGATGCCTGTGTTATGTTTTATTTGAAATTTTGTACAAAATTCTTGGAAAGACTTGGAAGTATAAGCAGGAGAATTATTATTTTTTAAAGCCTTTGGTAAGCCTAAATATGAAAAATCAAGTAAAGAGATGTTGTACTACATCTTTATATGCTTCACCTGTGTGGGCAGTTGCAATGATAACATAAGAAAAAATTATCTATGGTTATATGAACAAAAGACAATTTTCCAAATGAGGAGACATGAGTTACATCCATCTGCCAGAATATATTAGGTCTGAGATCACGAGGGTTAACTCCCATAAGTAAATTATTTGTAGTAGTGGGACAATGTGAACAGGAATGAACAATCTCTTGAGCAGATTGTTGCGGAATGTGAAATTGATATCTTAATGCAGTAGTATTTTGATGATGAGTGAGCGAGAGCATTGGGCTTCTTCAAAAGCAGAGGCCACTGTGACCTTGGTAGTGAATCTGCCAGATCAATTAAGGCATTTAAAGGTCCGGGCTGTTCAGAATGAGCTCAAGTATGGCCAATAAAAAATGCTTGGTTTCGTTTCTGAATTTGTTGTAACTTACTTAACAAGTGAAATATTGTAGTTTTGTTTTGGGGTAAAACTGCAGTTTCAATGTATAGAAACAGTCTAACCACATACTGAGAACCAGAATAAAGGTTAAATTCCTCCTCTGCAAACATAACGGAAGCCTCTATAACAGCTGTGAGTTCAGCTCTTTGAGGTGAAGTTTCTTGCATTTGTAGAAACTTATGCTGATTGTTTGTAACTATAGAGGCTCTGCCGTTAATTGACCTCTCAGTAAAATCCATTTGAGCATTTGGAATGGGGAATTGTTTGCATCTAACAGGGAAAATAACTGGAAAATTTTAACAAAGCATGTGAGGGTAAATTATGTAGAATTTGACCAAAATAGTTTGCTATAACAATCTGCCAATTTTCATCAAAGATTAGAAAAGCATCAAGCTGTTCTTTGTTATATGGAATTACAATTTCTAATGGCTCTTTACCAAATAATTCAATGCTCCACTTTCTCCCTTTTAATATCAGAGTAGCTATCAACCCTGGATAAGAAGTCACTAACCTTTTAGCTTGAGCGGGAAGATGGACCTACTCCAGGGGGCCATTTTGCAATAAAATCCCCGTAGGTGCAATTGGGGTAGCCAGGCAAAAGAATTGCCAGGCAGTTGTTACTTCAATTCTTTTTACATAACTATCAGATAAAGCATTTTCTACTTTGTGTAAGGCCTCCTGAGCTTCAACAGTTAATTGCCTTTTTGAAGTTGGATCAGGATCTCCATGCAGAATGTTAAAGAGAGGCTTCAGCTCAGCAGTGGTTAGTTTTAGATAAGGCCTTATCCACTTAATTTCACCTAAGTTTTTTTATAATCATTTAGAGTAACAAGATGGTCTTTTCTTAATTGTAGTGGAGCATGAGTCCTGGTTCATGAATTTATAACCCTTCCTAAAGAAGTATGAGTGAGTCGGTTTGAATTTTTCCAGGGCAATTTTTAAGCCTCTAGCTGATAGTGCCTGGGTCAAATCTTGGAGAACTGTTTGCCAATAAACTCTATCTGGTTGAGCTATTAAAATATCATCCGTGTAATAAATCATATATACCTGCATGTATTTAACTTTGATGTTTTCTAAAGCAGGGTTAACACATTTTTGACAGGGTAGGGCTACTTTTCATCCCCTGGGGTAACAATTTCCATTGAAATCTCAGATAAGATTGTTTAAAATTTTCTGATGGCAGACTAAGGTCAAATCACTTTTCATCTTCAGCACTTAAGGGAATGGTGAAAAAGCAGTCTTATAAATAAATTAAAATTATATTATATCTCTCTGGAATGGCTATTGGGGAAGGGAACCGAGGCTGTAAAACCCCCATATCCTCCATAGTGACAGTAATTGCTCTCAAATCTTGTAGAAGCTGCCATTTGCCAGAGTTTTTATTAATGACAAAAATAGGACTTCCAGGGCTGTTGGAGGGCTCAATATGTCCCAATTGTAGTTATTCAAAGATTTAATGCTTTAGCTGCCAGTAATTTTTCTTTAGGCAGAGGCAATTGTTCCACCCACACTGGGTCTTGAGATTTCCATGTAATGGAGTTGGCAGAAAAAAAAAATGGCCTCCATTATAAATTTGTATACCCTAATCCAGTACAAAAAAGATCTTCACGACCCAGATAATCATGATGATGTGATCACTAATCTAGAGCCAGACATCTTGGAATGTGAAGTCAAGTGGGCCTTAGAAAGCATCATTACGAACAAAGCTAGTGGAGGTGACGGAATTCCAATTGAGCTCTTTCAAATCCTGAAAGATGATGCTGTGAAAGTGCTGCACTCAATATGCTAGCAAATCTGGAAAACTCAGCAGTGGCCACAGGACTGGAAAAAGTCAGCTTTCATTCCAATTCCAAAGAAAGGCAATGCCAAAGAATGCTCAAACTACCACACAGTTGCACTCATCTCACATGCTAGTAAAGTAATGTTCAAAATTATCCAAGCCAGACTTCAGCAATATGTGAACCATGAACTCCCTGGTGTTCAAGCTGGTTTTAGAAAAGGCAGAGGAACCAGAGATCAAATTGCCAACATCCACTGGATCATGGAAAAAGCAAGAGAATTCCAGAAAAGCATCTATTCCTGCTTTATTGACTATGCCAAAGCCTTTGACTGTGGGGATCACAATAAACTGTGGAAAATTCTTCAAGGGAAGGGAATACCAGACCACCTGACCTGCCTCTTGAGAAATCTGTATGCAGGTCAGGAAGCCACAGTTAGAACTGGACATGGAACAACAGACTGGTTCCAAATAGGAAAAGGAATACATCAGGGCTGTATATTGTCACCCTGCTTATTTAACTTATATGCATAATACATCATGAGAAATGCTGGGCTGGAAGAAACACAAGCTGGAATCAAGATTGCTGGGAGAAATATCAATAACCTCAGATATGCAGATGACACCACCCTTATGGCAGAAAGTGAAGAGGAGTTAAAATGCCTCTTGTTGAAAGTGAAATTGGAGAGTGAAAAAGTTGGCTTAAAGCTCAACATTCAGAAAACGAAGATCATGGCATCTGGCCCCATGACTTCATGGGAAATAGATGGGGAAACAGTAGAAACAGTGTCAGACTTTACTTTTTGGGGCTCCAAAATCACTGCAGATGGTGACTGCAGCCATGAAATTAAAAGACGCTTACTCCTTGGAAGAAAAGTTATGACCAACCTAGATAGTATATTCAAAAGCAGAGACATTACTTTGCCAAATAAGGTCTGTCTAGTCAAGGCTATGGTTTTTCCTATGGTCATGTATGGATGTGAGAGTTGGACTGTGAAGAAGGCTGAGCACTGAAGAATTGATGCTTTTGAACTGTGGTGTTGGAGATGACTCTTGAGAGTCCCTTGGACTGCAAGGAGATCGAGCCAGTCCATTCTGAAGGAGATCAGCCCTGGGATTTCTTTGGAAGGAATGATCCTAAAACTGAAGCTCCAGTACTTTGGCCACCTCAAGTGAAGAGCTGACTCATTGGAAAAGACCCTGATGCTGGGAGGGATTGGGGGCAGGAGGAGAAGGGGACAACGGAGGATGAGATGGCTGGATGGCATCACAGACTCAATGGACGTGAGTCTGAGTGAACTCCGAGAGTTGGTGATGGACAGGGAGGCCTGGCATGCTGTGATTCATGGGGTTGCAAAGAGTCGGACACAACTAGCGACTGAACTGAACTGAACAGAATCCAGTACGTAGCTGTCGAGGAGTTGGGCAGATTGCCCCAGTCATTCCTGACTGTTGTTTACCTAGTCCTTTTGATGTATCATAGCCCATATGGAGCATTTGGGATGTCACTTTTTCATCAGGGGTAAAAAAGTAGCACTCCCATTTGAGACAGCACATCCCTCCCCCACTGGGTAAAGGGGAGCAAAGGAGCTACATAAGGTTGGAAAGTTCCACCGGTATCCTCAAGCCACCAATCTAACAACACTTTTGCACTCTTAGCTACTATGTGGGTTCTCCCTAATCCCACCAACTCATTTTCAGTGGTATGTGTTGGCCAGGAGCTAGTCCAGTCTTTCCCAGTGATAGAAGAGACATCTGCTCCTGTGTCTAATAGTCCTTCAATAGACCTGCCAACGACTAGGATATTTTTCATGGGATGATTTTTAGTAATTTCTGTTACCCAAAACACCATATCACTGGACCCAAATCCTTTCTGCTGCCTTTCACTTTGAGTAGCTGTGTGCCCTATGGCAGTGTAGTAAGGCAAAAGTAAAAATTGAGCTATTCTTTGTCCCTTATGAATTTGTATAGTTTTAGCTGGTGGTGAAATCATTATCTGAATTTCTTCTGTATAATCTGAATCAATCACTCCAGGAATAACTGTGAGACCTTTCATAGCTAAGGAACTTCTGCCTAATGTACTTCCCACCAAGCCTGTTGATAATGGACATTTAACCCCTGTAGGGATTTTTATAGTAGGACTATCTGGTGTTAATATTGTTGAGGTGGTGGAACTGAGGTCCAATTCTGTGCTGCCTGGGATTGCTCTGATGAGTTCTGTAATGGGACGAAGGGTATAAATGGGTTCAGTGTCATTGCCCCAATCGCTGACGGGGCCTGAGGATGGCCCCTGAACCTATTTCCCGACTGCTGGCCAGAAACCAAAAATGTTCCATTTTTATGGAACCTAATTCTACAATCTCTGGCCCAGTGATATCCCTTTTGACAATGAGGGCAAGGAATCTTAGGGAGATTAGGAGTCACAGCTGGGGATGTAGGATTTGGCAAGGAAGAGCCAGCTACTTTCTGGGGGCAAGCACGTCTAAAGGGTCCCTCCTGACCACAAGAGAAGCAGGCTTTGGATGAGCTAGTATTCCACCCTTGATTATTTGAATGACTCCTTGATGGGTTATTCTGGCCTGCAAAAAAGGATTGTACTTCCTGTTGATAAGAACATCCTTTTATGGCTGCAGTTATGGCAATGCCCTGCAGCAATCACTGGCCCTATACCTGCACACTGCTTGATATAATCTCCTATCTCCCCTGAGGTTCTTATAGGGTGAAGCATGGCCTGGCAGGTAGAGTTTGCCTTTTCAAATGCTAGCTGTTTTATTAAGATCTCAGCTGCTCCTTCACTAGAAATGATTCTGTGGATTCCCTCACTGAGTCATGACACAAAATCTTCATAGGGCTCTTCTGGTTTTTGTTTAATATTTGATAGAGAGGTGGTTGATTCTCTTCCCTGAGGTAATGATCACCGAGNACCATATCACTGGACCCAAATCCTTTCTGCTGCCTTTCACTTTGAGTAGCTGTGTGCCCTATGGCAGTGTAGTAAGGCAAAAGTAAAAATTGAGCTATTCTTTGTCCCTTATGAATTTGTATAGTTTTAGCTGGTGGTGAAATCATTATCTGAATTTCTTCTGTATAATCTGAATCAATCACTCCAGGAATAACTGTGAGACCTTTCATAGCTAAGGAACTTCTGCCTAATGTACTTCCCACCAAGCCTGTTGATAATGGACATTTAACCCCTGTAGGGATTTTTATAGTAGGACTATCTGGTGTTAATATTGTTGAGGTGGTGGAACTGAGGTCCAATTCTGTGCTGCCTGGGATTGCTCTGATGAGTTCTGTAATGGGACGAAGGGTATAAATGGGTTCAGTGTCATTGCCCCAATCGCTGACGGGGCCTGAGGATGGCCCCTGAACCTATTTCCCGACTGCTGGCCAGAAACCAAAAATGTTCCATTTTTATGGAACCTAATTCTACAATCTCTGGCCCAGTGATATCCCTTTTGACAATGAGGGCAAGGAATCTTAGGGAGATTAGGAGTCACAGCTGGGGATGTAGGATTTGGCAAGGAAGAGCCAGCTACTTTCTGGGGGCAAGCACTCTAAAGGGTCCCTCCTGACCACAAGAGAAGCAGGCTTTGGATGAGCTAGTATTCCACCCTTGATTATTTGAATGACTCCTTGATGGGTTATTCTGGCCTGCAAAAAAGGATTGTACTTCCTGTTGATAAGAACATCCTTTTATGGCTGCAGTTATGGCAATGCCCTGCAGCAATCACTGGCCCTATACCTGCACACTGCTTGATATAATCTCCTATCTCCCCTGAGGTTCTTATAGGGTGAAGCATGGCCTGGCAGGTAGAGTTTGCCTTTTCAAATGCTAGCTGTTTTATTAAGATCTCAGCTGCTCCTTCACTAGAAATGATTCTGTGGATTCCCTCACTGAGTCATGACACAAAATCTTCATAGGGCTCTTCTGGTTTTTGTTTAATATTTGATAGAGAGGTGGTTGATTCTCTTCCCTGAGGTAATGATCACCGAGCTATAGGAGCACAACCTGGTACATGTTCTAAGGCTCTCTTATTTATATTCTTCTGATCTCTAACTGATGTAAATTCATTAATTCCCACCAGCATTTCTTGTACAATATATCTCGGGCCATGTCTGCAGTTAGTATAAGCCTGCTTCCAAGCAAGGTCTTCAAATTCAGTTCTCCAGAGTAAACATTGTCCTCCAGATAGACAAGCCTTGGCGATTGTCCTCCAGTCATGGGACGTCATCCACCTTGCTGACAATGCTTCCACCAATGTCAGGATACATGGAGCTGTAGCTCCATATAAAAAGCAGGCTTGTTTAAGTTCCTTAATCATTTTCATTGGGAGGGGCTCCCACGTGTGATTCAGGTCTTCACCCTCATAAAACATGGGAAAACAAGCTTCAAGGTGGAGATCAAATTCATCCTCAGGGTTTAAGAAGACCCTTCTCTGAGCAACTCCTAATGGAGGACCCTTACCCCCATGTGGAGGCGGAGGCATGGGGGGATGGAAGTGGCCCTTGTTTCTCTTTTCTTGTTCTGAAGATTTAACTGTTTGATGTCTGGATCTTATGGATGGTCTGATTGGGATGTTTCTCTTAAGCTCTTAGGAGCATTTTTAGCTACAAAAGACCAATCCTCATCAGAATGGTATTGAGCTGCTGCCTCCTCTAAATCTTCTTCTTCTTGAGATGAAAGCTCTTCCCACTTTCTAAATGACTATTGGTATTCATGGCAGACAGCATATTTCTTAACTGTCTATAGTCAGGCTTGGACTCTCTTTCCTCACTTTCCACCTTAACAAATACTCTTTCAGATTCATGAGCAGGATCTAAGGCATCCCTAATCATATTCCATAATGAAAAAGTATCAGTGGGCACACTTTCCAGACCATGCTGATTGTAATAAGTTTTTACCTTTTCCCCTGCCTTTCTCCAAGTTTTTAAGTTAACAGTGCCTTCTTCTGGAAACCAAGGACATTGCTCTTGTACAAATGTGAAAAAGGATTGAACACTAGCTTTCTTAACTTTAATTCCTCTTCTGCTTAACAGTTGCAAAATTACTCCTATAAAAAGTTGTTGTTCTTTAGACTCACTGTTACCCATGTCAGAAATTTTATAGAAAAAGATTTAAGATTTCAGTACAGATTTCTTGTCTTATATTGCAAGAATCAAAAATTCAGATTTCTTTCAACCTATCAACCGGGCTTTTTTTTTTTTTTTTTTTTTTTTGTCCAATCCTAAACTTCCCACCCCTCTTTCCGTACTTATCTTATGCAGGGGGGTCTGTGGCACCCTGAGTGGGGTCCTAGTCATCCCGAAAACTACACAGTGCAGGAGTTTAGCTTTGGATCCCTGTCTGTGGTGCCACTTGCCAGTGTCCTGCTCCAGTTGGTTCCAGGGTATCCTAAGTGTGACGGCATCAGCACAGAGAATGATTTAGAGAGAAGGATAAAGAAAGAAAGTTGCAGATAAGAATATAGAGGAGAGAAAAAGAAAGAAAGAAAGAAAGAGAGAGAGAGAGAAAGAGAGAAAGAAAGAAAGAGAGAAAGAAAGAACGAAAGAAAGAAAGAGAGAGAGAGAGAAAGAAAGAAAGAGAGAGAGAAAGAGAGGAGAAAGAAAGAAAGAGAGAGAGAGAGAAAGAACTTGGCAGCAAGCACTGGTCAACAATGTTGCAAGAGTCTGGATAAACCTGGATAAACTCCTATCTCACCCAGGAGACTTACTAACTAAAGCCCAAGTTAACTCTCTCCAGAGAAAGGTGGTTGGGGACAGCCCCCTGTTAATGTCAGAAGAGTTGGTGAAAGACATAAAATAGTAAAACAGACAGATTCTTGTTTTGGGGTAGACGCTCGAGCAGGTCCAGGGAGGTCCATCGGCTCCTGAGGCCTTGCTTATCAGTACTCTTCTGCATGACTTTGTCATGGGTGGGATGCCCCAGGGAGTCCCTCGAGTCCTGCATGACCTTGTTATGAGTGGGATCTCCTGTGCTGGCTCCCGGCATCCATGGAAGAAATAACATGTAATAACATAGATGAAATCTAGAGTTTATTTTTTTATATAATTTTTAGAATTTATTTATTTATAGCTGCACTGAATTTTCATTGCTGTGCACAAAGTTTCTTAAGTTGCAGTACAGGGACTACTCTTCATTGCAATGAGTTAGTTTCTCATGGCAATGTCTTTTCTTGCAAAGCATTAGCTCTAGGACGCCCAGTTTATGTAGCTGGGGCAAACAGGGTTATCTACTTTGGTAACATGTGTGATCTCCTCAGACCAAGGATCAAACTCATGTCCCTGTATTGACAGGCAAGCTCCTCTACAATATTTTAGTGAGTTTTCCATAAATTGACATGAATCAACCATGTGTTCCTGATGTTGAACATTCGTTTCACCTACCTCCCCATCCCATCCCTCAGGGCCATCCCAGTTGACCAGCCCAGAGAACCTTGTTTCATGTATTGAACCCAAACTGATGATCTGTTTCATATATGATAATATACATGTTTCAGTGCTATCCTCTAGAATTTTCCCACCCTCGTGTTCTCCCAGAGTCAAAAAGATTGTTCTATAAATTCGTGTCTATATCACTGTCTCACAGATAGAGTCATTGTTACCATCTTTCTAAATTCCAATATATGCGTTAGTATATGGCATTGGTGTTTTTGTTCTGACTTACTTCAGTCTGTATAATAGGCTCCAGTTTAATCCACCACATTATAAATGATTCAAATGAATTCTTTTTAATGGATAAGTAATATTCCATTGTGTATATGTAGCAAAGATTTCTTATCCATTCTGCCAATAGACATCTAGGTTGCTTCCATATCCTGGCTATTATAAACAGTGCTGTGATGAACATTGGGGTACACGTGTTTCTTTCAATTCTGGTTTACTTGGTGTGTATGCCCAGCAGTGGGATTGCTAGATCATATAGCAGATCTGTTTCCAGTTTTTTATCTAATCTCCACACTGTCTTCCACAGTGTCTGTCCTCGTTGGCAGTCTCACCAACAGGTAACAGGGTTTTCTTTTCTCCACACACTCTCTAGAATCTATTGTCTATAGACTTTTGGATATTATCCATTCTGACTGGCATAAGATAGTACCTCATTGCTAGTTTCATTCTTTATATGTGGTTGACCAGTTTTCCCAGCACCACTTGTTAAAGAAACGGTCTTTTTTCTATTGTATATACTTGCATCCCTTGTCAAAGAGATGTTTTCCATAGGTGTGTGGCTCTATCTCTGGGCTTTCTATTTAGTTGCATTGATCTATATTTCTGTCTTTGTGCCAGTACCATACTGTCTTGATGATTACAGGTTTGTAGTATAGCCTGAGATCAAGCAGGTTGATTCTTCCAAGTCCATTCTTCTTTCTAAAGATGGCTTTAGTTATTCAAGGGTTTTTCTATTTCCATACAAATTGTGAAATTATTGTAGTTCTGTGAAAAAATATCATTGGTAGTTTGATAGGGGTTGCATTGAACCTATAGATTGCTTTAGGCAGTATACTCATTTTCGCTATATTGTTATTCCAATACACAAACATGGTATATTTATCCATATATTTATATCCTCTTTGATCTCTATCATCAGTGTTTTGTAGTTTTCTATACATAGTTTTATTTTTTTCCCAGTAGTCATCTATGGATGTGGAGTTGAACTGTGAAGAAGGCTGAGTGTCAAAGAATTGATGCGTTTGAACTGTGGTGTTGGAGAAGACTCTTGAGAGTCCCTTGGACTGCAAGGAGATTTAACCAGTCCGTGCTGAAGGAGATCAGCCCTAGGATTTCATTGGAAGGAATGATGCTTAAGCTGAGACTCCAGTACTTTGGACACCTCATGTAAAGAGTTGACTCATTGGCAAAGACTCTGATGCTGGGAGGAATTGGGGGCAGGAGGAGAAAGGGACAACAGAGGATGAGATGGCTGGATGGCATCACTCACTTGATGGACATGACTCTGCGTGAACTCTGAGAGTTCGTGATGGACAGGGAGTCCTGGTGTGCTGTGATTCATGGGATCGCAAAGAGTCGGACACGACTGAGCTACTGAACTGAACTGATACATGGGTCTAAATTCCAGATGTTCAAGCTGGTTTTAGAAAAGGCAGAGGAATCAGAGATCAACTGCCAACATCTGCTGGATCATCAAAAAAGCAAGAGAGTTCCAGAAAAACATCTATTTCTGCTTTAGTGACCATGCCAAAGACTTTGACTGTGGGACTCACAATAAACCATGGAAAATACTGAAAGAGATGAGAATACCTGACCTGCCTCCTGAGAAACCTATATGCAGGTAAGGAAGCAACAGTTAGAACTAGACATGCAACAACAGACTGGTTCCAAATAGGAAAAGGAGTATGTCACGGCTGAATATTGTCACCCTGCTTATTTAACTTATATGCAGAGTACATCATAAGAAATGCTGGGCTGGAAGAAGCAGAAACTGGAATCATGATTGCCGGGAGAAATATCAATAACCTCAGATATGCAGATAACACCACCCTTATGGAAGAAAAAACTGAAGAGGAACAAAAAGCCTTTTGATGAAAGAGAAAGAGGAGAGTGAAAACATTGGCTTAAAGCTCAACATTCAAAAAAGTAAGATCATGGCATCTGGTCCCATCACTTCATGAGAAATAGACAGGGAAACAGTAGAAACAGTGTCAGACTCTTTTTTTGTGAATCCAAATTCATGACAGATGGTGATTGCAGCCATTAAATTTAAAGATGCTTACTTCTTGGAAGAAAAGTTAGGACCAACTTAGATAACCTATTCAAATGCAGAGACATTGCTTCCCCAGCAAATGTCCCTCTATTCAAGGCTATGGTGTTTTTCAGTAGTCATGTAGGGTTGTGAGAGCTGGACTGTGAAGAAAGCTGAGCACTGAATAATTGATGATTTTTAACTGTGGTTTGGAGAAGACTATTAAGATTCCCTTGGACTGCAAGGATATCCAACCCATCCATTCTAAAGGAGGTCAGTCTTGGGTGTTCTTTGGAAGGAATAATGCTAAAGCTGAAACTCCAATACTTTGGCTACCTCATGTGAAGACTTGACTCATTGGAAAAGACTCTGATGCTGGGAGGGATTGGAGACAGGAGGAGAAGGGGACGACAGAGGAGGAAATGGCTGGATGACATCACGGACGTGAGTCTGAGTAAACTCTGGGACTTGGTGATGGACATGGAGACCTGGCATGCTGCAATACATTGTGTAGCAAAAGTAGGACACGACTGAGTGACTGAATTTAACTGAACTGATACATAGGTCTTTTACTTCTTTCCTTAAAAAAATTGCAAATAGAACTGCCTTATGACCCAGCAATCCCATTGCTGGGCATACACACCGAGGAAACCAGAATTGAAAGAGACACGTGCACCCCAATGTTCATTGCAGCACTATTTATAATAGCCAGGACATGGAAGCAACCTAGATGTCCTTCAGTAGATGAATGGATAAGAAAGCTGTGATACATATACATAATGGAGTATTACTCAGCCATTAAAAAGAATACATTTGAATCAGTTCTAACGAGGTGGATGACGCTGGAGCCGATTATACAGTGTGAAGTAAGCCAGAAAGAAAAACACCAATACAGTATACTTACACATATATATGGAATTTAGAAAGATGGTAATGATAGACCTGTACGCGAGACAGCAAAAGAGACACAGATGTATAGAACAGCATTTTGACTCTGTGGGAGAAGGAGAGGGTGGGATGATTTGGGAGAGTGGCAATGTAACATGTATGATATGATAAGTGAAACTAATTGCCGGTCTAGGTTTGATGCAGGATGCAGGATGCTTGGGATTGATGCACGGGGACAATCCAGAGAGAGGGTGTGGGGCGGGAGGGGGAAGGAGGTTCGGGATTGGGAATTCATGTATACTCATGGCTGATTCATCTCAGTGTATAGCAAAACAAATACAGTACTGTAAAGCAAAACAAACTAAAAAATTAAAATTAATTAAAAATATTTGGGATTTATTCCTAAATATTTTATTCTTTTTGTTTCAGTAGTGAATGGGAATGTTTCCTTACTGTTTTTCTGTTTTCTAATTGTTAATGTATAGGTATGTAAGGGACTTATGTGTGTTAATTTTATATCCTGAAAGTTTACTATATTCATTGCTTAGTTCTCGTAATTTTCTGGTGGATTCTTTAGGGTTTTCTTTCCAGAGGATCATGATATAGGCAAAGAGTGAGAGTTTTAATTTTTCTTTTCCAATCTGGATTCTTTTTATTTCTTTTTCTTCTATGATATCTATGGCTAAAACTCCAAAACTATGTTGAATAGTAGTGATGAGAATGGACACTGTTGTCTTGTTCTTGACTTTAGGATGGGGAGGGGGTGCTTTGAATTTTTTTTTTACTATTGAGAGTTTGCCATATATAGCTTTTTATTATGCTGAGGTGTGTTCCTTCTATTCCTTCTTTCTGGAGGGTTTTTTTTTTCTTTTTTTTTTTTAAGAAATGAATGTTGAATTTTGTCAAAGGCCTTCTCTGCATCTATTGAGATAATATGGATTTATCTTTCAATTTGTTAATGTGACAGATTATATTGATTGACATGAATATTAAAGAATCCTTGGATCCTTGGGATAAAGCCCACTTGGTCATGGTGTATGAACACTTTAATATGGTGTTGGATTCTCTTTGCTAGGATATCGTTAAGGAGTTTTGCATCTTTGTTTATCAGTGTTATTAGCCTCTAGTGTTCTACTGTTGTGGTATCTTTGTTGGTTTTGGTGTTACGGTGATGATGGCCTCATAGAATGAGTTTGGAAGTTTCCCTTTCTCTTCAATTTTCTGGAAAAGTTTGAGTAGAATAGGTGTTAGCTTTTCTCAAAATTTTTGGTAGAATTCAGCTGTAAAGCCATCTGTTCCTGGGCTTTTGTTTGCTGGACTATATCTTATTACAGTTTCCATTTCCATGCTTGTGATGTGTCTGTTAAGATGTTCTATTTCCTCCTGTTTCAGTTTTGGAAAGTTATGCTGTTCTAATAATTTGTCTATTTCTTACAAGTTTTCCATTTTCTAGGCATATAGTTGCTGATAATAGTCTCTTATGATCCTTTGTATTTCTGTCTTGTCTGTTGGGATTTCTTCATTTTCATTTCTAATTTTGCTGATTTGATTCTTCTTCCTTTGTTTCTTGATGACTCTGGCTAATGATTTTTCAATTTTATTTATCTTCCCAAAGAAGCAGTTTTTAGCTTTTTTTATTTTTGCTATGTTCTCTTTTCTTTCTTTTGAATTTATTTCTGTCCTAATTTGTATAATTTCTTTCCTCGAACTTAACCTGCCATTCTTCAATTCTTCCTTTTCTCATTGCTTTAAGTGTAGAGTTAGGTGATTTATTTGACTGATATCTTGTTTCTTGAGGTAAGTCTGTATTGCTATGAACCTTCCTCTTAGCACTACCTTTACAGTGCCCTTAGGTTTTGGGTTATTGTGTTTTCAACATCATTCATTTCTAGGCATATGTTTTTATCTTTTTCTAACTCCTCTATTTTTTTTGTTGTTGTTGTTGTTGTTTGTTTCAGAGAAGTATGCTGTTTAGCCTACAGCTATTAAAATTTTTAGAGTATTTTTCTCCCTATAATTGATAGTTAATCTTACCACAATGTGGTCAGAAAAGATACTTGGAATAATTTCAATTTTTTTTTTTAAATTTACCAAGGCTAGATTTATGGTCCAGGATATTATCTATCCTGGAGTGCCTAGAGTTTAAAAGGTCAAAAACAGATAAATTCATATTTTATGTAGCAAAATCTGTGCTGAGATTTTCACTTTTGAAATATTGAAAAGTGAATATTTCATGTATGAAAATCATGACATACATTTTCCTGAATTATGTAGAGAAAATTCATTATTTTATGGGTTAAATCTCTGCCTAGGTTTTCATACATGAAATACAGAGCATTCCATATTTAACAGAGGAAAACTAGTGCCCCTATTTACACATGTGAAAAAAATCAAAATTCCATCTTTGGTGTCCTAAAATCAATGGCCAGATGTTCATAAGGGAAACGTGTAAAGTTCCACACTTCATGGAGAAAAGATAGCACCTAGTTTTACACAAGTGTAGAACATAAAATTAATAATTTCATGTAGGAAAACATTCACACAGAAATTCATATTTAATATAGAGAATTTCAATTTTGTTTTGGAAGTATGTATGTCATTTTCCTGGTTGAAATATGGAGAATTTAATATTTCAGAGAGGAAAATTACATGCAAGTATTCATATGTGAAATATTGAGTTCTATGCCTTATGTAGCAAAATTTTGCCCACAAGTCAGTATGTGACATTCAGAGAATTCCATATTTAGAAATGGAATTCTATGTAGAGGATTTTATAGATGAAGCATCATTAAATATGGAGATACGAAGCGACAGCATCGTGCTAAGGGCCATAACTTACTGATGTCACAAGAATTTACGTCTGCCATTTACTGTACAGAGACACTTTCAAAGTGGTTCTGTTTCATTCCAGTCTCCAGGTGAGAACACATCCCAGCCTATCCTGTTACCCTAACATTGTTGGGCCAAGAAGAATGAGAGGATCAACCAAAACCATTCTTTGCAGAGTCTTGATACCCAAGCCAAGATTGAAGGGACTAGATCTGATAGCCAGAATGGCTGATGAACTATGGATGGAGGTTCATGACATTGTACAGCAGACAAGAATCAGGACCACCCCTAAGTAAAAGAAATGCACAAAAGCAAAATGCCTGTTGGGGAGCATTTAATCCATTTTGAGTTTAGTTTTGCCTGTGGTGTTAGGAAGGGTTCTGATTTCATTCTTTTAGAGCTGGTTGATCTTTTTATTTTTTTTTTCCCAGCACCACTTGTCTTTTCTCCGTTGTATATTCTTACCTCCTTTGTCAAAATTAAGATGCCCATAAGTGTGCAGACTTATCTTTAGGCTTTCTATTTTGTTCCATTGATCTAGATTTCTGTCTTTGTGCTACTGTATTGATGACTGTAGTTTTACAGTATATTATGAATTCAGGAAGTTGATTCTTGTCGGGGGCCAGCGTGAGGAATCCCGCCTGTGGCAAAGGTCATGGAGAAGAAAGCCTGACATATGCAAAGGCATGATCTGGCTTCAGGGGTTCCTCCTGGGTTTTCCTGAGCATCTATCCCCAAAAATCAGAGTCTGCCTGCCTTATCATACTGTGCTTTCCACTCTTCTGAATAACAGGGAGCTATCCCTGAACACATTTCTCTGGAAAGAGTTAACTGAGAGCTCCAGTTAACAGTCTCCTGCATATAAAAAGAATGTCTCAGTTTAAATCCTTTTGATGGCTTTCTAAATTACCTGACTGGTCTGCCTGGACTTTTACAACTTGCAGAACTTTTACAGCCCCTCAACCACGAGAAGCAGGAAGCTTAAAATATCTTAAAGATACAGAGCCTTTTTCAAAGAGCTAAAAATTACATTGGTGATGTGTTTCACTGTTGAGTCAATGACTGCTGAAGGCCTCCATATTCTTACTAGTTTAGGCATCTGAAGGATATTAATCAATGTAATTGGGATATAGAAAAAGGAATATAGTAGTTTTGATGTTACCAACACTAGACTTTTGAGTTAATTAATTTTCTCTTTGTTATAAATCATCACCCTCCTCTTTCATTGTTATAAATTGTTGTGTCCTTGCTATGCAAGAATGTAACTTTATTTAGTGCTTTCTGAGATTGGCACCAGACTTTGAAAAAGAACAACACTCTTAAGGGAAATAAGTTTTCTGGCTGACAGACCCTTATCCAAAAAGGGCCATAAAATGTTAATTGGCATTCTGGCCAGAAGATGATGTAAATCACCTAAGACTTGTGTATACAGCTAGGTATGCATAGAGAAAGCCTGGTCTCGATAAGAGTCAGGGCTGCTGACACTGCATAATTTTGTATTATCCATTGATCTCTATGTACAATCAAAAGTATAAAAGCCTTTATGGACAATAAAGGATGGGCCAGTCACTGGAATGACTGGTTCCCCCCGTATCAAATCTCTCTCTTTCTCCCTCCCTCTCCCTCCCTCTCCTTTTCAGGCTGAATACCCAACTGGAGCGTGGAGGCTCATCAAGTCTACTTACTTGCCTTGACTTTTAAGACCCATGCAAGAGGGAGCCCAAGTTGGGGCACCTTCTACTATTTGAATGGGCACCAGTGGCCTAACGTAGATGGTACAAAAGTCTTGTCTCAAGGCTTTATTAATTTCTGCATAAGCCAAGTCATTCAGCCTCTTTCCTACACTAAATTTCCCACTGCACTATTCTTTCCTAATCTCTCTTTATATTCCTAACTAAATAGTCCTTTCTCAGACTCCAACTCCATCCCTGCTTCTAATTCCCTGGATCCACTGGGTCTGGACCCTGGCAGATTCTGGCATTTCCATTCTTCTGCTATTAGAGGTTTCCATGTGTTTCTATACTTATTGTGAATGTATATATACTGTGAATGTATTTGTTCTAGTTCTGTGAATAACACCACTGATAACTTGATAAAGGTTGCATTGAACCTATAGATTCCTTCAGTTTGCAAACTCATTTTAACTATATTATTTCTTCAAGTCCATCCACCTGATGTAATTCTCCATCTGTTTGTCTCACTTTTCATTTCTGTAAACATTTTTAATAGTTTTTGATATATACATATAAGTCTTTTTGTTTCTTTATGAAAATTTACCCCTAAGTATGCCTTTGACTGTGTGGATCACAATAAACTGTGCAAAATTCTGAAAGAGACAGGAATATCAGCCCACCAAAACTGCCTCTTTAGAAATCTGTATGCAGGCCAGGAAGCAACAGTTAGAACTGGACATGGAACAACAGACTGGTTCCAAATAGGAAAAGGAAACGTCAAAGCTGTAATATTGTCACACTGCTTATTTAACTTATATGCAGATGACATCATGAGAAATGCTGGACTGGAAGAAACACAAGCTGGAATCAAGATTGCTGGGGGAAATATCAATAACCTGAGATATATAGATGACACCACCCTTGTGGTAGAAAGTGAAGAGGAACAAAAAGCCTCTTGATGAAAGTAAAAGAGGAGAGTGAAAAAGTTAGCTTAAAGCCCAATATTCAGAAAACGAAGATCATGGCATCCTGTCCCATCACGTCATGGGAAATAGATGGGGAAACAGTGTCAGATTTTATTTTCGGGACTCCAAAAATCACTGCAGATGGTGACTGCAGACATGAAATTAAAAGACGCTTACTCCTTGGAAGAAAAGTATGACAAACCTAGATAGCATATTCAAAACCAGAAACATTACTTTGCTGACTAAGTTCCATCTAGTCAAGGCTATGGTTTTTCCAGTAGTCATGTATGGATGTGAGAGCTGGACTGTGAAGAAGGCGGAGCACTAACAAATTGATGCGTTTGAACTGTGGTGTTGAAGAAGACTCTTGAGAGTCCCTTGGACTGCAAGGAGATCCAGTTAGTCCATTCTGAAAGATATCAGTCCTGGGATTTCTATGAAAGGAATGATGCTAAAGCTGAAACTCCAGTACTTTGGCCACCTCATGCAAAGCGTTGACTCATTGGAAAAGATTTTGATGCTGGGAGGAATTGGGGACAGGAGGAGAAGGGGACGACCGAGGATGAGATGGCTGGATGTCATCACGGACTTGATGGACGTGAGTCTGAGTGAACTCCAGGTGTTGGTAATGGATAGGGAGGCCTGGCGTGCTGTGATTCATGAGGTCGCCAAGAGTCGGACATGACTGAGTGACTGAACCGAATTGAATTCAACTGATGCTATTCTATTCACTGCAATGGTAAACAGGATTGTTTCCTTAATTTCTCTTTTTCTTTGCTCATTGCTTATATATAGCAATGCAAAGGGATTCTATGTAATAATTTAAAGCCTGCAACATCATCATATTCATCTATTAGCTCTAGTAATATTCTCGTGCTATTTTTAGGGCTTTCAATGTAGAGGATCATGTCATATACAAACAGTGAATGTTTCTTTCTTTCTTTCTCTCTCTCTCTCTCTCTCTCTCTCTCTTTTTTTAAACCAACCTGGAATCCTTTCTTTTTCATTTTCTTCTCTGACTGTTGTGGCTAGGACTTCCAAATCAATGTTGAATAGTTTTGGTGAGAGTGGACACCCTTTTCTTTTTCCTGATTTTAGAGGAAATGCTTTCAATTTTCACCATTTAAGATACTGTTTGCTGTGGTTTTCTCATAAATGGCTTTTTCTTTGTTGAGATACGTTCCCTTTATATCTGCTTTCTGAAGAGTATCATAGTAGGTGTTGAATTTGGTCAAAGAATTTCTCTGCATCTATTGAGTTAATCATATAGTTTTTGTTTATTTTTATTTTTTCTTTAATTAATTTTTATTTTTTAGTTTGTTTTGCTTTACAATACTGTATTCGTTTTGCTACACATCGACATGAATCAGCCACAGGTGTACATGAACTCTCAATTTATTTATTTTCATTGGAGATTAATTAATTTAAATATTGTATTGTTTTTGCCAATACATCAACATGAATCTGCCACAGATATACACGTGTTCCCCATCCTGAATACCCCTCTTTCCTCCTTCCCCATACCACCCCTCTGTGTCATCCCATTGCACCAGCCCTAAGCACACAGTATCATTCATCGAACCTGGAATGGTGATTCGTTTCACATATATTATACGTGTTTCAGTGCCATCCTCCCAAATCATCCCACCCTCTCCCTCTCCCTCAGAGTCCAAAAGACTGTTCTATACATCTGTGTCTCTTTTTCTTTCTCATATACAGGTTTAGCATTACCAAATTTCTAAACTCCATATATATGTGTTGTATACTGTAACAGTGTTTTTCTTGCAGGATTACTTCACTCTGTTTAGTAGGCTCCAGTTTCATCCACATCATTTGAATTGATTCAAATGTATTCTTTTTAATGGCTGAGTTATACTCCATTGTGTATATGAACCACAACTTTTTTATCCATTCATCTGCTGATGGACATCTAGGTTGCTTTCATGTCCTGCCTATTATAAACAGTGCTGCAATGAACATTGGGGCACATGTGTCTCTTTCAATTCTGGTTTCCTTGTGTGTATGCCTAGCAGTTCTATTTCCAGTATTAAGGAATCTCCACACTGTTCTCCATAGTGGCTGTACTAGTTTTCATTCCCTCCAAGAGTGCAAGAGGGTTCTCTTTTCTCTACACCCTCTCCAGCATTTACGGCTTGTTGACTTATATCACCGCCATTCTGACTGGCATGAAATTGTACCTCATGGTGGTTTTGATTTGCATTTCTCTGATAATGAAGATGTTGAGCACTTTTTCATGTGTTTCTTAGCCATCTGTATGTCTTTTTTGAAATGTCTATTTAGTTCTTTGGCCCAATTTTTAATGGGGTAGTTTACTTTTCTGGAATTGTGCTGCAGATGTTGCTTGTATATTTTTGAGATTAGTTGTTTGTCAGTTGCGTCATTTGCTATTATTATATCCCATTCAGAAGGCTATCTTTTCACCTTGCTTATAGTTTCCTTTGTTGTGCAGAAGCTTTTAATTTTAATTAGGTCCCATTTGTTTATTTTTGCTTTTTTCCCAGTATTCTGGGAGGTGGGTCAAAGAAGATCCTGCTTTGATTTATGTCAGAGAGTGTTTTGCCTATGTTCTCCTCTAGGAGTTTTATAGTTTCTAGTCTTAAATTTAGATGTTTAATCTGTTTGAGATTATTGTTGTGATTGGTGTTAGAAAGTGTTCTAATTCATTCTTTTACAATTGGTTGACCAGTTTTCCTAGCACCACCTTTTAAATAGATTGTCTTTAATCCATTGTATTTTCTTGCCTCCTTTGTCAAAGATAATGTTTGGGTTTGGTGCATGAGGATGATCCAGAGAGATGATACGGGTGAGAGTTGGGAGGGGGTTTAGGATTGCGAACTCATGTACATGCACGGCAGATTCATTCAATGTATGGCAAAACCAATACAGTATTGTAAAGTAAAGTAATTTATCTCTGGGCTTTTCTATTTTGTTCCAGTGATCTATATTTCTGTCTTTGTTCCAGTACCATACTGTCTTGCTGACTGTGGCTTTGTAGTATAGCTTGAAGTCAGGCAGGTTGATTCTTCCAGTTTCATTCTTCTTTCTCAAGATTGTTTTGGCTATTAGAGGTCTTGTGTATTTCCACATAAATTGTGAAATTATTTGTTCTAGCTCTGTGAAGAAGACTGCTGGTAACTTGATAGGGATTGCTCAAATCTATAGATTGCTTTGGGTAGTATACTCATTTTCACTATACTGATTCTTCTGATCCATGAACATGATATATTTATCCATCTATAGTGTCCTCCTTGATCTCTTTCACCAGTTTTTTATAGTTTTCTCTATATAGATCTTTAGTTTCTTTTTATATTTTTACTTTATTTTACTTTACAATACTGTATTGGTTTTGCCATACATTGAATGAATCTGCCATGCATGTACATGAGTTCGCCATACATTGAATGAATGTGCCATGCATGTACATGAGTTCGCAATCCTAAACCCCCTCCCAGATCCCAACCATATCATCTCTCTGGATCATCCTCGTGCACCAAACCCAAGCATTCTCTATCCTGTATCAAACATAGACTGGCTATTAATTACTTACATGGTAGTATTCATGTTTCAGTGCCATTCTCCCAAATCATCCCACCCTCCACCTCTCCCTTAGAGTCCAAATGTCCATTCTATACATCTGTGTCTCTTTTGCTGTCTCACATACAGGGTTATCATTACCATCTTTCTAAATTCCATATATCTGTGTTAATATACTGTATTGGTGTTTTTCCTTCTGGCTTACTTCACTCCATATAATCATTTCCAGTTTCATCCATCCAATTAGAACTGATTCAAATATATTCTTTTTAATGGCTGAGTAATACTCTATTGTGTATATGTACCACAGGTTTCTTATCCATTCCTTTGCTGATGGACATCTAGGTTGATTCCATGTCCTGGCCATTATAAACAGTGCTGCAATGAACATTGAGGTACATGTGTCTCTTTCAGTTCTAGTTTCCTTGGTGTGTATGCCCAGCAGTGGGATTGCTGGGTCATATGGCAGTTCTATTTCCAGGTTTTTAAGGAATCTCCACACTGTTCTCCATAGTGGCTGACTAGTTTGCATTCCCACCAACAGTGTAAGAGGATTCCCTTTTCTCCACACCCTCTCCAGCATTTATTGCTTGTAGACTTTTGGATTGCTGCCATTCTGACTGGTGTGATATGGTACCTCATTATGGCCTTGATTTGCATTTCTCTGATAATGAGTGATGTTGAACATCTTTTCATGTGTTTGTTAGCCATTCATATGTCTTCTTGGAGAAATGTCTGTTTAGTTCTGTGGCCCATTTTTTATTGGGTCATTTTTTTAATGGAATTGAGCTACAGGAGTTGCTTGTATATTTTTGAGATGAAATGTTTGTCAGTTGCTTCATTTGCTATTATTTTCTCCCATTCAGAAGGCTGTCTTTTCACCTTGCTTATAATTTCCTTTGGTGTGCAAAAGCTTTTACTTTTAATTAGATCCCATTTGTTTATTTTTGCTTTTATTTCCAGTATTCTGGGAGGTGGATCATAGAGGATCCTGCTGTGATTTATGTCAGAGACTGTTTTGCCTATGTTCTACTCTAGGAGTTTTATAATTTCTTGTCTTACATTTATATCTTTAATCCACTTTGAGTTTATTTTTGTGTGTGGTGTTAGAAAGTGATCTAGTTTCTTTTCTTTTCTTTTTTCTTTTTTCCAAGTGGTTGACCAATCTTCCCAGCACCACTTGATAAAGAGGTTTTCTTTACTCCATTGTATATTCTTACCTACTTTGTTGAAGATAAGGTGTCCATAGGTGTGTGGATTTATCTCTGGACTTCCTATTTTGTTCCATTGATCTATATTTCTGTCTTTGTGCCAGTACCATACTCTTTTAATGACTGTGGCTTTGTAGTAGAGCCTGAAGTCAGGCAGGTTGATTCCTCCAGTTCCATTCTTTTTTCTCAAGATGGCTTTGGCTATTTGAGGTCTTTTGTATTTCCATACAAATCTTGAAATTATTTGTTCTAGTTTTGTGAAAAATACCGCTGGTAGCTTGATAGGGATTACATTGAATCTGTAGATTGCTTTGGGTAGAACACTCATATTCACTATATTGATTCTTCTGATCCATAAAGATGATATATTTCTCCATCTCTTAGTGTCCTCTTTGATTTCATCAGTATTTTATACTTTTCTGTATATAGGTCTTTAGTTTCTTTAGGTAGATATATTCCTAAGTATTTTATTCTTTTCGTTGGAATGGTGAATGGAATTGTTTCCATAATTTTTCTTTTTATTTTCTCATTATTAAATATAGGAATGCAAGGGATTTCCATGTGTTGATTTTATATCCTGCAACTTTGCTGTATTTGTTCATTAGCTCTAGTAATTTCTCTATGTAGAGGCTCATGTCATCTGCAAACAGTGAGAGTTTTACTTCTTTTCCAATTTGGATTCCTTTTATTTCTTTTTCTGCTCTGCTTGCTCTGACCAAAACTTCCAGAACTATGTTGAATAGTAGCGGTGAATGTGGGAACTGTTGTCTTGTTCCTGACTTTAGGGGAAATGCTTTCAATTTTTCACCATTGAGGATAATGTTTGTTCTGTGTTTGTCATATATAGTTTTTATTATGTTGCAGTATGTTCCTTTTATTCCTGCTTTCTGGAGAGTTTTTATCATAAATGGATGTTGAATTTTGTCAAAGGCTTTATCTCAATCTATTAAGATAATCATATGGCTTTTATTTTTCAATTTGTTAATGTGGTGAATTACATTGTTTGATTTGCGGGTATTGAAGAATCCTTGCATCCCTGGGATAAAGCCCACTTTGTTATGTTGTATGATCTTTTTAATGTGTTGTTGGATTCTGATTGCTAGAATTTTGTTAAGAATTTTTGCCTCTATGTTCATGAGTAATATTGGCCTGTAGTTTTCTTTTTTTGTGGCATCTTTGTCAGATTTTGGTATTAGGGTGATGGTGGCCTCATAGAATGAGTTTGCAAGTTTACCTTCCTCTGTAATTTTCTTGAAGAGTTTGTTAGCTCTTCTCGAAATTTTTGGTAGAATTCAGCTGTGAAGCCGTCTAGACCTGGGCTTTGTTTGCTGGAGGATTTCTGATTACTGTTTCAATTTCCATGCTTGTGATGGGTCTGTTAAGATTTTTTATTTCTTCCTGATGCAGTTTTTAAAAAGTTGTGCTTTTCTAAGAATTTGTCCATTTCTTCCACATTGTCCATTTTATTGGCATATAAGCCTGATAGTAGTCTCTTATGATCCTTTGTATTTCTGTGTTGTCTGTTGTGATCTATCCATTTTCATTTCTAATTTTATTG
>SJXQ01001998.1:0-148015 GCA_006408695.1 Aepyceros melampus
AAAAAAATTTTTTTTTTTCAAAATCAAAATCCTAGGGACTTCCCTGATGGTCCAAGAGTTAGGAATCTGCCTGCCAATGCAGGGGACGTGGTTTGATCCCTGGTCTGGAAAGATTCCACATGCAGTGGGGCAACTAAGCCCACGTGCCGCAACCACTAAGCCCACATGCTGCCAGCTGCTGAAGCCTGGATACCTAGAGGCTGTGCTCCACAACAAGAGAAGCCACCACAATGAGCAGGTCGTACACTGCAACTAGAGAGTAGCTCTGGCTCTCCACAGCTAGATAAATCCTGCATACAGCAACAAAGACCCAGCACAGGCTCCTCTGTCCATGCAATTCTCTAGGCAATTCTACTGGAGTGGGTCGCTGTTCCCTTCCCCAGGAGATCTTCCTAACCCAGTGGTGTAGCACTTGCCACACCATAAATCAAATTTTGTGTCATTGTATTTGACTTCAAATGTCTAAAATGCTTTTCACATGGAAGAAGGAACAGACTTTGTTCTGTGAGGCTTCAGAAGACAAGCCTGGCATGAGAAAATTATTTACTGAACAGATTTAGCTTTTCACCTTTCAAAATCAAACAACTGAGAGGCAAGTGTTGATGAGAAAGGAAATATGCTTTATTCAGAAAATGTGGCAATCTGAGGAGATAGTGAACACTTGTCTGAGGTTTTCTCAGCCATGACAATTTCTTAGGGAAAAGGAAGAAACAATCTCAGTTAATTTTTAAGGCAAGAGGTCAGATTCTTTGTCATTCTTCCATTCAGTGCAGACCAACTGACTTCTCCTGACCCTTTTTTGGATGTTCTATTGTCCACATGGACAACATGCAAATTTGCTAAGGGGAAGTTGGTGTAGAGAGTCAGTTATTCTTTTACTATTTACTTCTTCACTTTTTACTCCTTTTAATCCAGGAAAGGAATCAACAGATTAGGCAAGGCATTGTGTATGTTCAGTAAAATAGAAGTCAAGAATTAGGTTATGTTACCTAGGGATCTCATTTTTATGATTAAGATTTGAGAAAACAGAGATAAATAGAAAACTGCTTGCCAATTCCCACTGTCAGATATCCTTCCATTCTATGAGATTAGGGGCAAAGGTCCCTCTTCTCTGTTCACGCTGAGAAAGGGCATCAAGATCTTAGACTGAGAATTATCACCATGGCTCTGTAGCATCTCTTTGCTGACAATTTTAGAGCAAGCTACAATTATTCTAATGCCCACAAAAATATATATGATTATAAGCCACAGCATTAATCTCAGTTTTTCATCAGACGTTGGAGTCTATGACTTTATTGTCCTAATCATTCATTGCTTGAGCCTGCTCTTAAGTGATCCTGGGAGACTTCAGCTTTTCTACAAACAAGAGGCGGGAGACACAGAGGGGCCTTTGTACTTGCAGGCATGGAAGCCGCATGGCTCTGCTCAGTTTCAATTAAAGAAGAGAGAATAAAAATTCTTCAAGAGAAGAAAAGATTTCTGCCTAAGCTGTCAAAACCAGAATAGGTTGACTCGTATGGGGGGGGGGGGGTAATTGTGTTGAAACATGTTCAAGCAGAGGCTTGTCCATGACCATTTAGATGGATATCTCCAAAGATGTTCGTCCAAGACTGACCAGGCATAGTAGGAGTGAGAGGATAAAAAAGTGAATAAGAGATGTTCCTGCCTTTGCTCTAATATCATGCTCTATATAAAGAGGTGTGTTGAAATTAATAAGGCATGTTAAAATCATACTGTCACTCAAAACTATCCTATTTTGGAAAGATTCTTTTGCCTAAATACTGACTTTTACAACTCTTTGTGTATTTTTTAAAACTATATTGCCAAAATATTTTGTATTTCAATTTTGCCATTAAAAAGCATTGATTTACAACCTAACATAAGCAAACCCACACTCTGACTCTAAAGATTGAAAAGCTGTTTTCTGTGCATGCCACCATGGGAGCCCATCCAGTAGTCAAGGCTCCATGCTTTCTGTGAAATGGACTCAGACTTCGCCTCCAGCTGTACGATATAGAACCCTGTGGACAACATTTTTAAATTTCCATTAAAAGTATAAGAATGTTTTCCAGACTCTATGGAAAACTACTCTTTCAGACAATGGAAGTCATTTTTTTTCATAGCACTAAACTGAAAAAGGCACTATAAGTCAGAATCTTTATACTCAGAGAGCACACATATTCATTTATTCCAAATTCCATCTGAGAATGAACCACAGCAGTGGTGACTCACAGTTTGTTACAGGCTGATTTATCCTGAAAAGATACAAAATAGCCTTTCTATTCAGCATACAATATCTACTCATCTATTGTAAGAATCTCATCTTCACTACGTATTCTCTCTAGGTATAGATAATCTTTGTGATATTCACTTGACTTTGATCACCAGTTTGCTAGCTTTAGCCTCTATTGAAGAAAGTGTTCTCTAGTTTAAATACTTTGACTTAAATAGAAAACTGTAATAGATTAGTTGAAGCAAGGCAATTTTATCTATTTTAGAATGTTTAGAGACTTGTAAGAATAAGACATTTTGAACTAGCTAATTTTTGTGGGTTTTTTAGAAATAATAATAAACTGATTTTTATAATGGACTCAGTAAAAACAATAGTTTGCCAATCTCCTTTATATCAGGGACTAAGAAAAGTAGGGGAGGAAAGAAATAAAGCACAGTGGTTTTTAATATTTCTCTTGAATAAGGTGAGAACTCAAAATATAGTTTTCAAAACAAATGTTATCTACTTTTCAGAAATAAGACAAAAATTGGCACAATGTATAACTAATAGAGCCTGGAAGTTTTGCTCTGTAATGTTGACTCTATGAAATTTCTTTGATTCTATATAATATAAATCCTCTATTAAAATTCAATGTAATTTAAAATTAATGATGTGAGGATTTTTTTTCAGTTATCATTTAATCAAGCTACTTTCATAATTCAGCTAGTCACCTTGGCTTTTCAGAAACTAATGAAAGAAATAACTTCCCAAATGGCAGAGGTTATGGACTTTGGCATCTGATGTTTTACTACAAATAAATCACTGACTATCTTTATAACCTTGGACACATCACTCATTTCCCTGATCACAGGTCTTTATCTGAAAATAGGTACATTTTTTCTATGTGCCTATCACCAGTGCTGTCACCAGCTATGGACTGAAGGTTCCAACCAATCAAATTTGGTTTGATTAATTTATTAGAGTGGCTTGCAGAACTCAGAGAAACACCTTACTCACTACATTAGCAGTTTATTTTAGCAAGCATAACTCAGCAACAGCCACATAGAAGAGATGCATAGGGTAAGGTCTAGGGAAAGGGCCCAGACCTCCCACTATTCCTGAATGGCATACCATTCTTCTTGAATCTCCACAAATTCACCAACCTGTCCTTTCAGATTTTATGGAGGTTCATTACATAGGCATGATTGATTAAATCATTGGCCATTGGCAATGAATTTAACCTCCAGACCCTCTACCTTCCCAGGAGGGCACATGGTAGGACTGAAAGCTCCAGCCCTCCAAATTATAATGGAGTGGGTTGTCATTTCCTTCTCCAGAATATCTTCCCAACCTAGGGATCAAACCCTGCATTGGCTAGTTCTTTACCACTAGCACTGCCTGGGAAGCCCAATTAATGTAAGAAAAGACACCTTAACAGCTCTCATCACTTAGGAAATTCAGAGTTTTAGGAGCTCAACTGAGTGAAGACCAAATATATGTCACAATGGAAGAACTGATGCTGAAGCGGAAGCTCCAATACTTTGGCCACCTGATGCAAAGAGCTGACTCATTGGAAAAGACCCTGATGTTGGGAAAGATTGAAGGCAAAATGATAAAGGGGCAACAGAGGATGAGATGTTTAGATATCATCACCGACTCAACGGACTTGAATTTGAGCAAACTCTGGGAAACTGTAAAGGACAGGGAATGCTGTCATGCTGTAGTCCATGGGGTCACAAAGAGTCAGACACAACTTAGCGACAACAACAACAACATCATAGCAATATACAGAATACACACAAGGGGTGGACACAAAGAGTGATAGATAGAGTTCCATTTATATGGTACAATCAGAATTACAGTAAAGATTACAACAAATAGACTCACAAATATAAAGCACTTGGCACATAAATAGCATTCAATAAACAGTATTTTCTTATTACATTGCTCAGAGCAAGATATAGAGAAAATCCTAAACTATGAGTAGGCATCACTTCATGGGAAACAGATGGGGAAACAGTGGAAACAGTGTCAGACTTTATTTCTTGGGGCTCCAAAATCACTGCAGATGGTGACTGCAGCCATTAAATTAAAAGACACTTACTCCTGGGAAGAAAAGTTATGACCAACCTAGATAGCATATTCAAAAGCAGAGACATTACTTTGCCACTAAGATCTGTCTAGTCAAGGCTATGGTTTGTCCTGTGGTCATGTATGGATGTGAGATTTGGACTGTGAAGAAGGCTGAGCACCGAAGAATTGATGCTTTTGAACTGTGGTATTGGAGAAGACTCTTGAGAATCTCTTGGACTGCAAGGAGACCCAACCAGTCCATTTTGAAGGAGATCAGCCCTGGTGTTCTTTGGAAGGAATGATGCTAAAGCTGAAGCTCCAGTACTTTGGCCACCTCATGCGAAGAGTTGACTCCTTGGAAAAGACTCTGATGCTGGTAGAGATTGGGGGCAGGAGGAGAAGGGGATGACAGAGGATGAGATGGCTGGATGGCATCACTGACTCAATGGATGTGAGTCTGAGTGAACTCCGGGAGTTGGTGATGGACAGGGAGGCCTGGCATGCTGCGATTCATGGGGTTGCAAAGAGTCGGACACGACTGAGCAACTGAACTGAACTGAACTGAGGATTTTAAATTTAAAGGAATAGCAGGCTAGATGTTTTCTTTCTTTTTTTTTTTTCTATAAGATACTTAGAAAAACTGAATCAAATATAAGTAATTCTCTCCAATGCATACCTGAGTTCATTTTTTTTAATGTATGGGTAATTCCCCTAAAAGCAAGTTGTTACCCATAGCTGCAGGCTGACCCTAAAAGTGTAATTGGCCTCAAAGCAGTAGACAGTTCCCATTTTCTAAAGGCTTGGTTTTTTAGAGTGACCTGCAGAAGAAAATAAGATCTTGAACTTACAAAAACCAGGGATTTGGAGTTGAAATCCATGTGCTCAACCTCAGTTAAAAAAGGCTAGAAAATTGCTGTCTGCCTATCAGCAAAAAGGAAATGCAAGATTGTTCTGTCTTGGCACAGATTTAGGGTGCTTAAAAAATAAAAAATGTCTTCTGAAATTCATAACTACTGGTTTACCCTCATGCATTTTGGATTAAAATTCAGTCTCTGATTGGTTTGGGAAATCCCCAAACAATAAATTAACATACAAAATTCAGACAAACATGGTATCACAATCCAAAATTATAAAACACACCAGCCATGAGCAAAAGAGCTGGAGAAATAAAGAATTAGGCCCTCAAGAACTGTAGCTGTTGGAAATATCAGATAGAGAATACAAAATTTGAATGCCCCAAAGCAGCTTAAAGTGACCCCAAAGTAAAAATCTAGAAAAGATTATACTGATGATGGGATAGGATACCCACAAAAACTTAATCAAAAATAAAAATTAAGCTGAAAAAATTATAGGGGAAATGAATGTTTATAAAATATAATGGAATTGTCTAGAAGGTGTCTGAAATTTACACAGATGTCTCAAACTACCTCTAATAAAATAAAATTCATACATCACAAATTTCTAAAGTTTTAGGACTGAGAATAAACTGCTAAAATAGTGTCTTCTTCAGTGAAACAAAGATTCTTGTGCATACAATATAATATGATATGATATGATGTTTGAGGCAATCTCAGGCTTTCATTAGAACTATCTTATTTAGAATTGAAACAGCTATTCATTTTACAATTTTGATCAAGAATAATTTTGACCAAGAATTACTATTAGAAAAATAGCTTCACAAAGTTGGTATCTTGTAAGGTAGGCCCAGGGTTGATCAGGAGTATACAAGAGAATCATATGCGTGAAATGCAGGTGTGTACACATCAGGGCACTGTTCCTGCAATTTCTCCCCACTTGGCATCTGCTGAGAAAGTGGTCTTGCATATGTGCCCCCAGGCTGACATGAAAGAGGAAGGGGAACAGGGGAGAACCAGTACGGAGAAAACAGCCATTGGAGTCAGCACTTGTGCTACTTTGTATGAATAACATGACTTTATGTGTGGTTGATGGATCCACAGAAACTGCGTGGAAGGGAATCATCCAACCAGAACAGTACTCATGGAAGCCATTGCCAGGAAAGTGGTCTGGTAGAAAGAAGAGGTCAAGGGAAGAGGCTGATCTGAAACCAAAGATCCCAGAGGAAAGGATGTTGTAGTGGGGACCCCATCAGAAAGTCAGCATCTGCACTCTGCAACCAGTCATCCTCTCCCATCAGCATTACCAGAAAAGCAACAAAAAGCAGACTGTAATCACCCAAAGAAGACAAAAGAAGTTTTTCTTCCCTGCCATCCCTTCCCCAAGCTCCAGATAGAAGACAGAAGACGAAAAAGTCTGACCAGCACTGGAGAAGAGTTTTGCATCAGATATGAAATTGAAGCTTTTAAATGGACTCAGTTCAGTCCAGTCCACTCACTCAGTCGTGTGCAACTATTTACAACCCCATGGACTGCAGCATGCCAGGCTTCCCTGTCCATCATTAACTCCCAGAGCTTGCTCAAACTCAATCCACTGAGTCAGAGATGCCATCCAACTATCTCATCCTCCATCGTCCCCTTCTCCTCCTGCCTTCAATCTTTCCCAGGATCAGAGTCTTCTTTGCCTCATGTGGCCAAAGTATTAGACCTTCAGCTTCAGCATCAGTCCTTTCAATGAATATTCAGGACTGATTTCCTTTAGGATAGACTGCTTGGATCTCCTTGCAGTCCAAGGGACTCTCCAGAGTCTTCTCCAACACTACAGTTCAAAAGCATCGATTCTTTGGTGCTCAGCTTTCTTTATAGTCCAACTCTCACATCCATACATGACTACTGGAAAAAACCATAGCTTTGACTATACAGCCCTTTGTTGGCAGAGTAATGTCTACTTTTTAATATGCTGTGCCGGGAGAAATATCAATAACCGCAGATATGCAGATGACACCACTCTTATACAGAGAGTGAAGAGGAACTAAAAAGCCTCTTGATGAAAGTGAAAGAGGAGAGTGAAAAAGTTGGCTTACAGCTCATTATTCAGAAAACAAAGATCATGGCATCTGGTCTCATCACTTCATGGGAAATAGATGGGGAAACAGTGGAAACAGTGTCAGACTTTACTTTTTTGGGCTCCAAAATCACTGCAGATGGTGACTGCAGCCATGAAATTAAAAGACACTTACTCCTTGGAAGGAAAGTTATGACCAACCTAGACAGCATATTCAAAAGCAGAGACATTACTTTGCCAACTAAGGTCCTTCTAGTCAAAACTATGGTTTTTCCAGTAGTCATGTATGGATGTGAGAGTTGGACTGTGAAGAAGGCTGAGCGCAGAAGAATTGATGCTTTTGAACTGTGGTGTTGGAGAAGACTCTTGAGAGTCCCTTGGACTGCAAGGAAATCCAACCAGTCCTTTCTGAAGGAGATCAGCCTTGGGATTTCTTTGGAAGGAATGATGCTAAAGCTGAAGCTCCAGTACTTTGGCCACCTCATGCGAAGAGTTGACTCATTGGAAAAGACTCTGATGCTGGCAGGGATTGGGGGCAGGAGAAGAAGGGGACGACAGAGGATGAGATGGCTGGATGGCATCACCGACTCAATGGACGTGAGTCTGAGTGAACCCCGGGAGTTGGTGATGGACAGGGAGGACTGGTGTGCTGCGATTCAGGGGGTCGCAAAGAGTCCGACACAACTAAGTGACTGAACTGTACTGAACTGAGCTAGGTTGGTCATGGCTTTTCTTCCAAGGGGCAAACATCTTTTAATTTCATGGCTGCAATCACCATCTGCAGTGATTTTGAAGCCAAAAAATATAAAGTCTCTTGCTGTTTTCATTGTTTCCCCATCTATTTGCCATAAAGTGATGGGACTAGATGCCATGATCTGAGTTTTCTGAGTGTTGAGTTTTAAGCCAGCTTTGTAACCCTCCTCTTTCACTTTCATCAAGAGGCTCTTTAGTTCTTCTTCACTTTCTGCCATAAGGCAGTGTCATCTGCGTATCTGAGGTTATCGGTATTTCTCCCTGCAACTTTGATTCATTTGTGCTTCATCCAGCCTGGCATTTTGCATGATGTACTCTGCACAAGGCTATGGTTTTTCCAGTTGTCAGGTATGGATGTGAGAGTTGGACTGTGAAGAAGGCTGAGCACTGAAGAATTGATGCTTTTGAACTGTGATGTTGGAGAAGACTCTTGAGAGTCCCTTGAACTGCAAGGAGATCCAACCAGTCCATTCTGAAGGAGATCAGCCCTGGGATTTCTTTGGAAGGAATGATGCTAAAGCTAAAACTCCAGTATTTTGGCCACCTCATGCAAAGATTTGACTCATTGGAAAAGACTTTGATGCCAGGAGGGATTGGGGCAGGAGGAGAAGGGGACAACAGAGGATGAGATGGCTGGACGGCATCACTGACTCTATGGACATGAGTCTGAGTGAACTCTGGGAGTTGGTGATGGACAGGGCGGCCTGGTGTGCTGCGATTCATGGGGTCGCCAAGAGTCGGACACGACTGAGCGACTGAACTGAAATGAACTGAACTGAACTGAAACAGGGTGACAATATACAGCCTTGATGTCCACCTTTCCTGATTTGGAACCAGTTTGTTGTTCCATGTGCAGTTCTAACTGTTGCTTCTTGACCTACATACAGATTTCTCAGGAGGCAGGTGAGGTGGTCTGGTATTCCCATTTCTTGAAGAATTTTCCACAGTTTATTTTGATCCACACATCAAAGTCTTTGGCGTAGTCAATAAAGCAGAAGCAGATGTTTTTCTAGAACTCTCTTGCTTTTTCCATGATCCAACGGATGCTGGCAATTTGATTTCTGGTTCCTCTGCTTTTTCTAAATTCAGCTTGAACATCTAGAAGTTCACGGTTCACATACTGTTGAAACTGGAGAATTCTGAGCATTACTTTGCTAGTGTGTGAGATGAGTACAACTGTGCTCAAAATGTGGGGCTTCCCTGGTGGCTCAGCTGGGAAAGACTCCATTTGCAATGTGGGAACCTGGGTTCAATCCTTGGGTTTGTAAGATCCCCTGGAGAAGGGAAAGGCTACCCACTCCAGTATTCTGGTTTGGAAAATTCCATGGACTCTATAGTCTATGGGGTCACAAAGAGTTGGACACAACTGAGCAACTTTCACTGGCATTGCCTTTCTTTGGGATTGGAATGAAAACTGACTTTTTCCAGTCCTGTGGCCACTGCTGAGTTTTCCAAATTTGCTGGCATATTGAGTGCAGCACTTTAACAGCATCATCTTTTCAGATTAGAAATAGCTCAGCTGGAATTCCATCACCTCCATTAGCTTTGTTTGTAGAGATTCTTCCTAAGGCCCTCTTGACTTCACATTCCAGGATGTCTGGCTCTAGGTAAGTGATAACACCATCATGATTATCTTGGTCGTGAAGATCTTTTTTGTACAGTTCTTCTGTGTATTTCTGCCACCTCTTAATATCTTCTGCTTCTGTTAGGACCATACCATTTCTGTCCTTTATTGTGTCCATCTTTGCATGAAATGTTTCTTTGGTATCTGCAATTTTCTTGAAGATATCTCTAGTCTTTCCCATTCTGTTGTTTTCTTCTATTTCTTTGCATTGATCACTGAGGAAGACTTTATCTCTCCTTGCTATTCTTTGGAACTCTGGATTCAGATGGGTATATCTTTCCTTTTCTCCTTTGCCTTTAGCTTCTCTTCTTTCTTCAGCTATTTGTAAATGCTCCTCAGACTACCATTTTGCCTTTTTGTATTTTTTTTTTCTTGAGGATGGTCCTGATCACTGCCTCCTGTACAATGTGACAAACCTCCATCCATAGTTCTTCAGGCACTCTCTCAGATCTAATACCCTGAATCTATTTGTCACTTCTACCATATAATCATAAGGGATTTGATTTAGGTCATACCTGAATGGTCTAGTGGTTTTCCCTACTTTCTTCAATTTCAGTCTGAATTTGGCAATAAGAAGTTCATGATCTGAGCCACAGTGAGCTCCCAGTCTTCTTTTTACTGACTGTAGAAAGCTTCTCCTCTTTGGCTGCAAAGAATATAATCAATCTAATTTCAGTATTGCCCATCTGGTGATGTCCATGTGTAGAGTCTTCTCTTGTGTTGTTGGAAGAGGGTGTTTGTATGACCAGTGTGTTCTCTTGGCAAAGCTTCATTTTGTACTCCAAGGCCAAATTTGCCTGTTACTCCAGGCAATTTCCTAGTTTTCCTACTTTTGTATTTCAGTCCTCTATAATGAAAAGGATATCTTTTTTGGGTATTAGTTTCAGAAGGTCTTGTAGGTCTTCATAGAACCATTCAACTTCAGCTTTTTCAGCATTATTGGTTGGATCATAGACTTGGATTACTGTGATACTGAATGGTTTGCCTTGGAAATGAACAGAGATCATTTTGTCATTTTTGAGATTGCACCCAAGTACTGCATTTTGGACTCTTTGGTTGACTATGAGGGCTACTCCATTTCTTCTAAGGGATTCTTGGCCACAGTAGTAGATAAAATGGTCATCTGAGTTAAATTCTCCCATTTCTGTCCATTTTAATTCACTGATTCCTAAAATGTCAATGTTCACTCTCATCGTCTGTTTGACCTCTTCCAATTTACCTTGATTCATGGACCTAACATTCCATCTTCCTATACAGTATTGTTCTTTATAGCATCATACTTTACTTCCATCACCAGCCACATCCACAACTGGGTGTTGTTTTTGCTTTGGCTCCATCTCTTTATTGGGCACCTACCGACCTGGGGAGTTCATCTTTCAGTGTCATATCTTTTTGCCTTTTCATACTGTTCATGGAGTTCTCAAAGCAAGAATGCTGAAATGGTTTGCCACTGCCTTCTCCAGTGGACCACATTTTGTCAGAATTCTCCACCATGATCCATCCATCTTGGGTGGCCCTACATGGCATGGCTCATAGTTTCATTGAGTTAGACAAGGCTGTGGTCCATGTGATCTGTTTAATTAGTTTTCTGTTATTGTGGTTTTCATTCTGTCTGCCCTTTGAGGGATAAGGATAAGAGCCTTATGGAAGCTTCCTGATGGAGAGCCTGATTGAAGGGGAAATTGGATCTTGTTCAGATGGGCGGGGCCATGCTCAGTAAATCTTTAATCCAACTTTCTGTTGCAGGGTGGGGCTGTGTTCCCTCCCTGTTGTGTGATCTGAGACCATTCTAGAGTGGAGGTAATGAAGATAATGGTGACCTCCTTCAAAAGGTCCTATGGACACACTGCCGCACTCAGTGCCCCTGAGCCTGCAGCAGGCCACTGCCAACCCAAGCCTCCATCAGAGACTCTTGGACACTAACTCACAGGCAAGTCTGCATCAGTCTCTTGTGGGGTCACTGCTCCTTTCTCCAGGGTCCTGGTGTGCACAAGGTTTTGTTTGTGCCTTCCAAGAGTCTGTTTTCCCAGTCCTCTGTAAGTTCTGGTGGCTCTATGGTGGGGTTAGAGGTGACCTCCTCCAAGAGGGCTTATGCCACACCCAGGTCTGCTGCACTCAGAGCCCCTGCCCCCGTGGCAGGCCACTGCTGAACCATACCTCTGCAGGAGACACTCAAACACTGAAAGGCAGGTCTGGCTCAGTCTCTGTGGGGTCTTCTGGTGCACAAGGTTTTGTTTGATCCCCCCAAACATCTCTGGTGGGTATGAGGTTTGATTCTAAATATGATGTTGCCCCTCCTACCATCTTGCTGGGGCTTCTCCTTTGCCCTTGGACGTTGGGTATCTTTTTTAGGTGGGATCCAACATTCTCCTATTGATGGTTGTTCAGCAGCAAGTTGTAATTTTGGAGTTCTCGCAGGAGAAGATAAGCACACATCCTTCTATTCTGCCATCTTGGCACAAATAACAGAAACTGATCAGAAAGGTGTAAGAATTGCTCAAGGTGTTGTTGGGAGGTTGAAAGTCATACTTGGCATATAATTATTAAAAGTGGCTTGTATTCCAATGTTTCACATGTCTCAATATTGCAATGAAAACTCTGCAAAAAGTAGAAAACAATACAGTACTCAGTTTCTAGTTCCTCCATTAAATAGCACATCTGCATTAGTTTTTCTTGTGGATTGAGTTTACAATCTATTTAGAGAGATGAAGTTCTCAGACATAAAACGTTAATGCAAAGTACTTCACACAGGCACAAGGGGTTAAGTGCTGTGTATGTGGCACAGACTATGAATTGAGAGAAGGAAAATGCTGTGAGGTAGCCAGTGAGGTTCATGGACAATATAGGACCTAAGCTGTGCCTGGAGAGATGAACATAATTTGCATTGATAAAGTGATGTCAGGAGGATTTTGCAAAAGGAAGAGGCATCATGAGCCAATGTGCAAGTATGGCAATCCAGGCAACCATGGTCTACCTAGCTGACAAGGTATTCACATGAGGGAACAATGGGACATAAATGTGCAGAAAGAGTTCAAGGTCAGATTTCAGCAGCCATGACAAAACAGCCAAAGGAATTTGCATCTGATCAAACAAATAATAAGAAACCATTAGGGGTTTTGCACAAAGGTTTTTGAGATGGTTGTCAAAGCAAGAGAGAGAAAGAAGCATTTAGAAAGGGAAAGAAAGCATTTATTTTCCAAGAGGGCAAAAGAATCAGACTTCAGAAGTGGCTGGCCAAAGTATTTAAATTTAAAAGCTGCAGAATTACCCAGGTTACCAAGTTTATGTAATTCTGTCCATGAAGGAAAAACAGCAGTTTTCTCATATGATTATCACATTTAAATGGTCATGATGTATCTTTGGACACCAACATGGCAAATAACAGGTATAAAATGATTTTCAGGAAATATTCAAGTTTTTGCTCTGCATGGGCCAAACTCAGCCAAGGTGGCCTCATTATTTTTGGTATACGTCAGAGGGTTACATGTTTTCTCTGACTGTCATATATGAATTGCTTAAGCATATTGGAAAGAGGGCAAAATGTCACTCTTAGCTTCTATGGGATCAATGCAGAATTTGAAGCCAATAAACTTGACACTGGTGTTCAGTCAGCTTGTTGAGATGAGCAGATGTCTCTGTAGGTCTGAGCAGTTTGAGTTTTCCAGCTTCACCACAAAGAAACTGAGGCAGAAGTGTCACTGACAGCTCAATAACATATCCCACTGGGCCACGGAATGCAGTTGACAGCGTGGCTGTCTGTTCCACTTCCCCAGCCCTTCTGATTAGGCTGCTGAATCATTTCACTACTCATTCAGTAATAACTACCAGTGAATTAATTCAAGTGTGGGTGTTTTGGAGTTGCTATCAACAAGACAAATGATACAAGCCTCACCAGCAGGGCCCATAATTCAATTATTCTTAATTAGGCAGTGCTAATCAGAGGAGGAGTCATCCTACAAGTTCGCAGATGCCTCCCTGGATATATCAGCATTATTGTCAGAGCATCTGCCTCCTTTATTGCTCATTCCAAAACATATGATTTACTTCTTATTATATTGTGGGGTTTTCCCCCTTGAACCTGCAATGTGCAGTTGGTGTCTTATTATTACATTTTTCATCTGGCCACAGAAGGAGCAATGTGAGGTTACAAATATGCCTCGGTGGTGTCATACCAATTCAGCCATTAAGAGAGTCCCATTATTTCTGCCTGGCTCCATCTGCTACTGTGCTGATGGGAGGAATCTCTTTTTAAAATCTTGACTGTATTTATTTGGTCTTTACCACACAATAGACTATTGTTCAATAACTAAGTATTAAAAACACAATAATTCTCTACAGTATGTTGTATAAAGCAGAGAATTTTTTCCATACCTGTTATTCAAAGTTGCAAATTCAGACCTTCTCGAGTCTTCGTTTGTGTCACACAATGATTTTTTTCTAACAGAGTGTTGACTTGGATTTTTCTGTTATCTTGACATTGCTGTTAATTTAGTCACTCTTTGTACTGATCTGACATACACAGCATTCAGTGCCAAAGTACACACAGCTCCACGACTCTGCAGTTACAGTTGTGTCTTTAGACGTATTTATAAAACTGCATTAGGGCAGTGGGAGTTGGCAGTGGGGCTCAGAGGTGAAGAAAGAATAAATTACAGATGTTTGGGACTTGGAAGTAGAAAGGAGTTCTCAAAATGCTGCAAATAAAATGAACTTTTTTGATGCTTTTCTTATATAAAATGCTTTTACTATTTTGTGAAATTATGATAAACATGATTCAGTTCAGTTCAATTGCCCAGTTGTATCTGACTCTTTGCGACCGCATGGCTGTACAGGCCTGAGAATACTTCAAAGATGTTTTGCTTAACAATTGACATCTTAATAATTTCATTAAAAAAAACTAAATTGTAAATTAATATGATATAAATTGAAATACAAATAAAACTTTCCCTTTAAAAATAATTTCTGAGTGGAAACCTTGTCCTTCGAGTTTTTGTCTTCTCCCCACTGATGGCAGTTTTCCCCTCAGCTGGTTTGATGTAATTTTATTGAGAAGCACTGTGTTCTCTAATAGGGTGGTAACCCTGAGGCAGAAGGAACCCTCTACCCAGACTGGAATGAGAAGTGTGTCAATCACTAGTACCTTTATGGTGTGTGTGTGGTATAATACATATACCATAAAATTTAACATCTCATCCACTTTTAAGTGGACAGTTCAGTAGTGACAAATACATTCACACTGCTCTGCAACCCATTACCTGAATTCACCTCATCTTTTAAATCTGAAACTCTCTACCCATTAAACTATAATTCCCATTCCTTTCTACCTCCTCCTCTGGCATTTATGCCCTTTTAAGAAATCCCTGTTTCGTTTCCTTTTAGTGCTGCCTGTTTGATGGTCCCCACCAGTTTTCAATACGCCAGTAAATTTGGAAAACTCAGCAGTGGCCACAGGACTGGAAAAGGTCAGTTTTCATTCCAATCTCAAAGAAAGGCAATGCCAAAGAATGCTCAAACTACCGCACAATTGCACTCATCTCACACACTGGTAAAGCAATGCTCAAAATTCTCCAAGCCAGGCTTCAGCAATAAATGAACTATGATCAAATTGCCAACATCCGCTGGATCATGGAAAAAGCAACAGAGTTCCAGAAAACATCTATTTCTGCTTTAGTGACTATGCCAAAGACTTTGACTGCGTGGATCACAATAAACTGTGGGAAATTCTTCAAGAGATGAGAATACCAGACCACTGACTTGCCTCTTGAGAAACCTATATACAGGTCAGGAAGCAACAGTTAGAACTGGACATGGAACAACAGACTGGTTCCAAATAGGAAAAGGAGTACGTCAAGGCTGTATATTGTCACCCTGCTTATTTAACTTCTATGCAGAGTACATCATGAGAAACACTGGACTGGAAGAAACACAAGCTGGAATCAAGATTGCCGGCAGAAATATCAATCACCTCACATATGCAGATGATACCACCCTTATGGCAGAAAGTGAAGAGGAACTAAAAAGCCTCTTGATGAAAGTGAAAGAGGAGAGTGAAAAAGTTGGCTTAAAGCTCAACATTCAGAAAATGAAGATCATGGCATCCGGTCTCATCACTTCATGGGAAATAGATGGGGAAGCAGTGGAAGCAGTGTCAGACTTTATTTTGGGGGCTCCAAAATCACTGCAGATGGTGACTGCAGCCATGAAATTAAAAGACACTTACTCCTTGGAAGGAAAGTTATGACAAACCTAGATAGTATATTAAAAAGCAGAGCCATTACTTTGCCAACAAAGGTCCATCTAGTCAAGGCTATGGTTTTTCCAGTGGTCATGTATGGATGTGAGAGTTGGACTGTGAAGAAAGCTGAGTGCCAAAGAATTGATGCTTTTGACCTGTGGTGTTGGAGAAGACTCTTGAGAGTCCCTTGGACTGCAAGGAGATCCAACCAGTCCATTCTGGAGGAGATCAGCCCTGGGATTTCTTTGGAAGGAATGATGCTAAAGCTGAAACTCCAGTACTTTGGCCAGCTCATGCGAAGAGTTGACTCATTGGAAAAGACTCTGATGCTGGGAGGTAATGGGGGCCGGAGGAGAAGGGGACGACCGAGGATGAGATGGCTGGATGGCATCACGGACTCGATGGATGTGGGTTTGAGTGAACTCCGGGAGTTGGTGATGGACAAGGAGGCCTGGCGTGCTGTGATTCATGGGGTCGCAAAGAGTCAGACACGACTGAGCGACTGAACTGAACTGAACCAGTTTTCTGCTTCTAGGATGAAAGGAGTTGGCTTGGCCAGCTTCCACTTTCTGCCCAAGCAGCCCTCTTAGCTTTGTCACACTCATCTCCATGCTTCTCCTCAGCATTCCTCTCCTACTCAATGCTCCCCATTTCCTCCTTAGCATCCATAGTGGCTGGAACAGCTCTTCCTTCTCCCCAGATTTATTTTATTTTAGATTGACTCTGAGTTGACATTTTAAACACAAGTTTAAAACTTTTCTGAAGGCTGTGGTTGCTGAGTAGCAGTAGCGGCAGGGGTGTAGGCAGCCATAGCAAAGTAAAACTGAGACTGAGGCGACAATGAAGAGATGGCTGCCTAGAGCACCTGGACCAGAATTCATTCCTGAAAACTACTTTCTTGGCCATTCTCCCATTAAGAGTCTTCAACCTTCCCTTTTCAGCCATAGCTCTGTACTTCCACCCCTCCCCACCCTTAGCCACTGATATTCCATCTTCTAGCCCATTGTTTACAAACAGCACTGCATAGATGTGTCCGGAGAGATAGGAGGTGGGAAAAGACTTCTGTGAGTACAAATTTAGACAATACTGTGTACTCTTTTCCCCTCTTGGACATTCCCAATGTTCATTTGAATAACAAAAGCTCTGACAAGTGCTGTAATGAAGAAATCAATGTAATTTCATCTAAAATGTTGCTGTTCAGTTGCTCAGTCATGTCCAAGTCTGCAGACCCCATGGACTGCAATACCCCAGGCTTCCCAGTCCTTCACTGTCTACCAGAGTTGGCTCAAACTCATGTCCATTGAATCGGTGACACCATTCAACCATCTCATCTTCTGTTGCCCCTTTCTCCTCTTGTCCTCAATCTTTCCCAGCATCAGGGTCTTTTTCAGTGAGTCAGCTCTTTGCATAGGTGGCCAAAGTATTGGAGCTTCAGCTTCAGCAGCAGCCCTTCCAATGGATAATCAGGATTGATTTCCTTTAGGATTGACTATTCTCATTTCCTAGCTGTCCAAGTGACTCCCAAGAGTCATCTCCAGCACCACAATTCAAAAGCATCATTCTTCGGTGCTTTATGGTCCAACTCTCACATCCATTCATGACTACTGGAAAAACCATAGCTTTGACTGTACAGAACTTCATCGGCAAAGTGATGTCTCTGCTTTTTAATACGTTGTCTATATGTTTGTCATAGCTTTTCTTCCAAGGAGCAAGCACCTTTTAATTTCACAGTTGCAGTCACTGTCCACAGTGATTTTGGAGCACAAGAAAATAAAATCTGCCACTGTTTCCATTTTTTTCCCCATCTTTTTGTCATAAAGTGATGGGACCAAATGTCTAAAATAGCTTTTTCCAAATTACTTGACTATGTACCTCATAACATAATGGTGAAAAACACAGGTTTCTGGAGTCATGAAGCTCTAGATTCCAGGACCAACTTTTCTATTTACAAGTTTCACCAAGTTACTTACCCTTCCTGGGCTTTGGCTTCAACATCTGTGCAACAGGTTAAATAACATCTACATTTGTAAGGAAGAAAGGGAAATCCTATAAACTCAATTTCTATGATGACATGGATTCAAACAATTTTGATTCCATAGATTTAACCTAAATATAATAGTAATAGCAAAAAAAAAAAAAAAGTCAGGATCAAAAAGTAAAAGCAGCTAATGAAATGTTCCAGATTGAAAGAGACTAAAGAAACACGACAGTGTCACACAATGCATGTGCGTGGATTAAATCTTGAACCAGAAAAAAAAAGCTATAAAAGACATTATTGGGACGATTGATAAAATTAGAATATAGGCTGTATTTTAAACAAACAGAATTGTATACTTGTTAAATTTCTTTTTGCTTATTTATTTGCTTTGGCCTGTGTTGAGTCTCCATTGCTGCATGGGCTTGTCTCTAGCTGTGGTGCTCGGGCTTCTCACTGTGGTGGCTTCTCCTGTTGTGGAGAGCAGGTGCTGCGTCTCTTGGGTTTCAGTGGTTGCAGTGCATGGCTGTAGAGCACCAGCTCAGAAGTTGTGGTGCACAGGCTTAGTTGCTCCATGGTATGTGGGATCTTCCTGGATCAGGGATGAACCCATGTCTCCTCCACTGGCAGGTGGATTCTTTACCACTGAACCCCCAGGAAAGCCTGAAATTTCTCGATTTAAATTATTGTACTGTGGTTATAAAAGACAATGTCCTTATGCCTAGGAAACACACACTGAAGTAGTTTGGGTAAAGGAGGCATAATGTGTCCAGATTACTCTCTACTGGTTGAAGGAAGCCTCGGAATGTAAGAGGGAAGGTGGAAATGATAAAATAAATGAAGCAGAAGAATTAAGAATATACAGGAGTTCCTGGTGCTATTCTTGTAATTTTCTAGTTTGAAGTGAATCAAAATGAAAACTTACCTAAAATTCATGATAACATATATAATGGCTAGCTCAGGGCTCATCTTCTCAAAAACACCTTTGTGTATCTCCCACTGGCCCCTCCAGTTTGGCCTCCACCACCCTTCTTGCCTCGGTTTGGTCTCTGGGGATCTGTCTTTGAGGCCTCTATCAGTGGACTCTGTGCTTTCTGGTTTTCAACTGGATTTGCCCAGCAGGAGATATTTTCTGGGTTCTGGCAACCCTACCTCCCTGCTCTACCCCTTTGGACTTAGAAGTGGTAATAGTTCTCCAGTGTTATAAGCCCTAGATATTCCAACATTTTGTGTTGTTTTCCCTAAACCTTGACCCCCATTTGTAACTTGTTTCTCCATGTACTTCTGCTCAGTTACCCAATTTGAACATGCATCAGTGTACTCCCTAGAGATAACAAGATGGTTGAACATGAATCATGTAGTCTAACTGCTCACAATCCAAAGTAAAAATTGAATGCAGCTAAATAAAATGCACTGTGATACCCTCAGTCATAACCTGAATTACTCAGGCACCTTTCCTCAACCCTCTCTTGCCCGGCCTTGTGGTTTGGAGATCAATCTTGCCTAAATGTTCTCCAGCTGTATTTGAGCCATCCCCAAAGGGGCCCACCTTACAGACACCAGTAGGGTCTTTGGTCTCTTCTGCTCTGGCCTCATGTCCACGCGCCACTGTGTTTGATGACAGTGAACATGTAGGATCACCTGCCAAGCCCAGTTAATGTTGTTTTCATTCATTTCTCAGAGGAATGATCTTCCCTCTAAATGGCGGCACTAGTGGTAAAGAACCCACCTGCCAGTGCAAGAGATATAAGAGACGTGGGTTCCATTCCTGGGAAGACCCCCTGGATGAGGGCAGGGCAACCCACTCCAGTGTTCTTGCCTGGAGAATCCCATGGACAGAGGAGCCTAGCGGGCTACAGTCCATAGAGTTGAAAAAAAGTCAGACATGACTGAATCAACTTCGCACACACACACACAAATCAGAGAAAATGTAGTCAGTGTTAATAGAAATTACTAAAAGTCTTAGAATAATGGAATATTATAACGTAACACCTACCACTCTGCTCTAGATTGTCCTGGTGTTCTTCATCTAATTCACTCACTGCTTCAGTCAGTCACCAGAAGCAACCCCGCCTAAACTTCCAGTGTGAAACAATTGAGAAGATTAACAAATCAAATAAATCTCTAAAATGATGGGAAACTGAACAGCCATTAAAGATTAAAGATATGCTAAAGAGCTATATAGACAATAGTGTTTACAATGGTTGAAGTTAGAAAAATCGGTTACAGAACTCCTTGTAGAGTATGACTTCATACTTCCTGCTGGCTCAGACAGTAAAGCGTCTGTCTACAATGTGGGAGACCTGGGTTCGATCCCTGGGTTGGGAAGTTCCCTGGAGAAGGAAATGGCAACCCACTCCAGTACTCTTGCCTAGAAAATCCCATGGACGGAGGAGCCTGGTGTCCATGGGGTCGCAGAGTCAGACACAACAGAGCGACTTCACTTTTACTGTACGAAAATGTATGTACTTACACACACACTATAGTCAAATTTGTTAACCCGGGAACCATGTTTCCCAGAAGCCCCTTCCCTGTCTGGGTCTGAGCTGGAGTCAGCAGCCACATTCTGAAGGAATTCCTAGTGAGATACAGTCAGACAGACTTACCTGGCAGCTTCCAACTTGTTCTAACAACTCTTCTCATTCCATGCCATCTCTTCTGCTGCTGCCAGAGCAGCCCCCATCCCAGCTCACCCCACAGAGGCAAATGCTTCCCACAGACCTCACCACAAGTCTTGGCTTTTTCGTGAGATGTAGTAGGGCTTCTCAGATTTCCTGCAAGCTTCAACTTATCCACCCACAGCACTGCTTCAGGAGAATGGCTACTAGCTCTTTCTCAATCCTCCAACTCCCTCTTCTGGACTTTCATTTCTCCAGCTCCTCTCACAATTGGCTAGAGTCTAGTTACTATAATTAACCCCTCTTCTGTAACATCCATGGGGACTCTGCTTCCCTGACTGTGAGGTGAAGTCGCTCAGTCGTGTCCGACTCTTTGCGACCCCGTGGACTGTAACCTACTAGGCTTCTCCGTCCATGGGATTCTCCAGGCAAGAATACCGGAGTGGATTGCCATTTCCTTCTCCAGAGGATCTTCCCGACCCAGGGATCGAACCTGGGTCTCCCGCATTGGAGGCAGACGCTTTAACCTCTGAGCCACCAGGGAAGCCTGTACTGTACCCCGACAGAAACAACACATGAATGTGTGAAGGAAAATATCTGAAAAGATATATACCAAATGGAAACCCTCATTATCTCTGTATGTTAGGCTTTTTAAACTTATTATATACTATCAGTTCCCATAAACTATGTTTCCCATGCTGTACAATATATCCTTGTAGCTTATTTATTTTATGCATGGTAATAATCCCCTTCTCATGTATTACTCCTCCCACTTCCCTTTCCCTGCTGCTATCCATTATTTGTTCTTTATGAGTTTGTTTCTGTTTTGTTATATTCATCTATTTGCTTCATTTTTTAGATTCTACATATAAATGAAAACATATAGTAAATACTATATGTTATGTCTTTCTCTGTTTGACTTACTTCACTAAGCATAATACTCTCCAGGTTCGTTTACATGTATACATATTATACATATAAACATCTTTATCCATTCATCTGTTGATGGACATTTTTTTTGCTCCCATACTTTGGCTAATGCTGCTATGAACAAGGGATGTCTGTATCTTTTCAAATTAGTGTTTTTGTTATTTCCAGATATACACTCAGGAGTAAATTGCTCTATCATATGGTAGTTCTTTTTTGAATTTTTTTGAGGAACCTCCATAGTGTTTTCCACAGCTGCTGCAGCAAGTTACATTCCCACCAACTGTGCACAAGGGTTCCCTTTTCTCCATATCTTTGCCAGCAATTGTTATATGTGGTCTTTTTCATGATAGTCATTCTGACAGGCATGAGATGATAACTCACTGTAGTTTTGGTTGACATTTCTCTGATGATTAGCAGTGTTAAGCATCTTTTTATGTGCCTGTTGGCCATGTGGATGTCTTCTTTGAAAAAATGTCTATTCAGGTCTTCTGCCCATTTTTTTTAACTTTTTTTTTTTAATTCAGTTGTATGAGTTGATTATATATTTTGGATATTAACCACTTATTGGTCACAACATTTACAAATATCTGCTCCCATTTATTAGGTTGTCTTAGTTTTGTCAATGGTTTTCTTTCTTTCTTTCTTTCTTTTTTGGTTGAGTTGCGTGTCTTGTGGGATCTTAGTTTCCCTGGCCAGGAATTGAACCTAGGGCCACAGCAGTAAAGGGCCAAGCTCTAATCATTGGACCACCAGGGAATTCCCTATCAATGACTTTCTTTGCAAAGAAAAATCTTTTAAGTTTAATTAGATCCCATTTGTTTTTGTTTCCTTTGCCTTAGAAGACAAATCCATGAAAGCATTGCTATCGTTTATGTCAGTGTTCTGCTGATGTTTTCTACTAGGAGTTTTATGGTTTATGCTCTTACATTTAGCTCTTTAATCCATTTTGAGTTTATTTTTGTATGTGCTGTGAGAAAATGGTTTAATTTCATTCTTTTACAAGTAGCTGTCTCATTTTCCCATCATCACGTTAAGAATGTCTTTTCTCCATTATACAGTTTTATCTCCTTTGTCATAGATTAATTGGTCATAGGTGCATGGGTTTATTTCTGAGCTCTCTATTCTGTTTCATTGATCCATGATCTTGTTTTGTGCCAGTATCATACTGTTTTGATGACTATATCTTTGTAGTATAGTCTAAAGTCACAGGGTGTGATTATCTTCAGCTTTGTTCTTTTTCTCAAGATTGCTTTGGTAATTAGGGGTCTTTTGTGGTTCTATATAAATTTTAAGATTATTTGTCCTATTTCTATGAAAGTGTCATGGCTATTTTAATAGGAATTGCATTAAATCTTGGAGAAGGCAATGACATCCCACTCCAGTACTCTGGCCTTGAAAATCCCATGGATGGAGGAGCCTGGTAGGCTGCAGTCCATGGGGTCGCTAAGAATCAGGCATGACTAAGCGACTTCATTTTCACTTTTCACTTTTATGCATTGGAGAAGGAAATGGCAACCCACTCCAGTGTTCTTGCCTGGAGAATCCCAGGGACAGGGGAGCCTGGTGGGCTGCCGTCTCTGGGGTTGCACAGAATCGGACATGACTGAAGTGACTTAGCAGCAGCATTAAATCTGCAGATTGCTACTATTTTAATAGGAATTGCATTAAATCTTGGAGAAGGCAATGACATCCCACTCCAGTACTCTGGCCTTGAAAATCCCATGGATGGAGGAGCCTGGTAGGCTGCAGTCCATGGGGTCGCTAAGAATCAGGCATGACTAAGCGACTTCATTTTCACTTTTCACTTTTATGCATTGGAGAAGGAAATGGCAACCCACTCCAGTGTTCTTGCCTGGAGAATCCCAGGGACAGGGGAGCCTGGTGGGCTGCCGTCTCTGGGGTTGCACAGAATCGGACATGACTGAAGTGACTTAGCAGCAGCATTAAATCTGCAGATTGCTTTGAGCAGTATGGACATATTAACAATATTCTTATAGTTCATGAACATATGTTTCTATTTGTTTGTGTCATCTTCACGTTCTGTCATCAGTGTCTATAGTTCTCCATATAAAGGCCTTATACCTCCTTAGTTCCATTTTTTCTAAGTGTTCTAGTCTTTTTGATGTGATGATAAATGGGATTATTTACTCAATTTCTCTCTGATCATTTGTTGTTATTGTATAGAAATGCAACAGATTTCTATATATTAATTTTATATTGTGCAACTTCATGAAATTTGTTGATGAGTTCTGGTAGTTTTTTGTTGAGTTCTTGAGAATTTTCATGTACAGTATCATGTCACCTGCAAACAGTGACAGTTTTACTTCTTCCTTTCCAATTTGGAGTCCTCTTATTTCTTTTTCTTGTCTGACTACTGTGGCTAGGACATCCAATACTGTGTTTTTGTTGTTGTTGTTCCCTGAGGTAAGCTTGTATTACTATAAACTTCCCTCTCAGAACTGATTTTGCTGCATCCCAGAGATTTTGGATCATTGTGCTTCCATTTCCATTTGTCTCCATATGTTTTTTATTCCCTCTTTGATTTTTCAGTGATTCATAGTTGTTTAGTAGCATATTGTTTGGCCTCCACATGTCTGTGTTTTTTGTAGTCTTTTCCTTGTACTTGATTTCTAGTCACATAAAATTTTGGTTAGAAAAGATGCTTGAGGTGGTTTGGATTTTCTTAAATTTACTGTTTTGTCACCTAGTAACAAGCCATTTTTAATCACTTGTTATACAAGAACCATAACAGGAATGAATAGGACTCAGACTAGCTGGCATCAGTATCAGAATCTTCTCTTCAACATTTAGCCAGAAGTACTCAGTTTATTCCCAGAGGCAGTTAAAGCATCTCTGAAATATTATGGGTTTTTTTTAAAGGAGAGAGGATAATTATAAAATTTCAGACTTTTGATCACCTTCACATTTCTTCACTGATTCTCTCTCACCCTGGAAAAATTCATATACAAGCTTTAATTTTACAGAGGGAAAAACTGACAGAGAGGGCAAAGGAGAGTAAATTTAAAAGTTTAAAGTTTAATGTTTTTCTAAAACTATCACAAATAAGGATCATGAATGATATCTGGAATATATACAAATTATGTATTGATTTATAGGTCTTGGGTGGGAAGGTTTTCTGTTGTTGTTTGCTTTTGCAGGGTAGGTTGATTTTTTTTTTTTATAGACCAAGTGGTCACATATTTGGAATACTTTATATAAATATTATAAATTAATTTCACAGATGATATTTTGGTATTAAAAAGTTGGCAAATTGTCAGCAAATTTGACAATTGTTTAAAAACGAACATTTTATCAAATGAGTCTGTATGGTACAGTATATAATTACAGAGCTGTGGATATGATGCTAAGCTATCCAAAGGTTAAGTATGGAGTGAATTTGATTCTTGGAGCATGAGGGTAATGAAAAGCACTTTAATAAATTACCCTCCCTCATATGACCTAAAGTGGTATTAACATAAAAACCAACAGAAATTCCTTTTAAAGAGAAATTTAAATGATTCATTCAGTAGCTAACTACATATCCCCCAGATAATATAGTAGTAGAAAAAGGAAGAACCACAATAACAACAAAGCAAAAGGATGCATATTAGTTGTTTTGAGGCTAAGAGTAAGAGCACTGAGGAACTTCCAGTTCAAGATGGTATAGTAGAAGGACATGCGCTTATCTCCTCCTGCGAGAGCACCAAAATCACAACTAGCTATTGAACAGCCATCAGCAGGACGCTGGAACCTACCAAAAAAAAAGATACCCATGTCCAAAGATAAAGAAGAAACCATAGCAAAACGGTAGAAGGGATACAATCACAATAAAATCAAATCTCATACCCACTGGGTGGGTGACCCACAAACTGGAGAACAATAGTATCAAAGAAGTTCTCCCACTGCTGTGAAGACTTGGAACACCACATCAGGCTTCCCACTTGGGGACTGACAAAGGGACTGGAATCCCCAGAGAATCTGACCTTTAAGGCCAGTGGGATTTGATTATAAGACTTCCACAGGGCTGGGGGAAACAGAGACTCCAGTCTTGGAGGTCACAAATGAATCCTTACCTGCACCAAGACTCAGAGGAAAAGAGCAGTGACTCCACAGGAAACTGAACCCAAACCACGTGCTAGTATTGGAGGGTCTCCTGTGGAGGCCACAGGAATGGGGGCACTGGCAGCAGCAGTCCTGGAAGGGCCCCTTGGCATAAGCCCTCTTGGAGGTTGTCATTAATTCTACCATAGACTTGAAGGCTGGGTCGCCTCAGGCCAAAAACTACCAGGGTTCAGGTCAATTCAGTTACTCAGTGGTGTCTACACAGCCACTGCTCCTTACCTTGGATGAGGGTTATCTCCTTACTGCCGCCCTTCCTGACCTTCAACGTGGGATTTAATTAGAGTTCACTTACTTAGTGTAAACTGTTGAATTCCATTGACTATCTTGGAGGCGGATAAAGACAGCCCATGGTTTTCATCTTGTTTAAGTTTAACCTAGCTTGCTAAAGAATATCTTTCTCCTCACAGGTTCTTGTGTGTTCCTCCAGAAATGGTGGTATTGACAAGTGAAACCATTAAAACTACAAAAACATACCATAAAGTTAATAATAAATAAAGTTGAATATTTTTTAGCAGATCTACTGACTATATATTTTTCAAATAATATGTTTTCAAAGTAAATACTAGGTCATTGAGGAGATTTTAAAAATTCATTCTCAAAGAATGCGTAATTTAGCTCAGGAATAAAAAATTCTTAACATCTGTGTAAACTTAATTGTCATAGCATTTTGCTAAATCTATAAATATAATGCTGTGGAGAAGGTGAGGAAGTAGGCATTAATTTTGAATCTCAGTGCAGAGTGACCATTCAACAAATTCTTGTTTAAGTACATTGAAATTTTAAAATGTGCATGCTATTAAACAAGACATACTGTATAAATGTACCCCTTAATTCTACATTTTTAAAAAGAAAGATTTGATATAAAATATCAGCACATCTCTGTTTATAAGCAGACTGTAAAAACTATCTTACATTCCGTTCTGATTTTTTCATATAACTTAGTTTTGGCAGTTAGTCTTGTAGTTGGAATCTGCCCAATGTAATCAATTCTTAAATCCTTAGAGAAGTGTTCTATGTAACAGCCAGATTTTCCTGCATCATAAACTTTCTCAGAGAGATACCATAAAGAAATATATTTTTCAACAAAAGAAGTAGTATAAAGTAATATCGTTTAGTGCATACATGGGTAGAATAATAGACTAAGGTAAGCTGGGTTTTTCAAGCTGTCCTTATAACTGAAAAATTAGTATTTTTAAAGGATTTTTATTTACTAATAGTTATGATGTTAATATAAATTTTTAGATCAAAAATTTTAGCATTCTTCTCATTTTACACATATTAATTTTCTTTTTTGAGAATTCATAAATTATTTCTTTTATTGAATGATTATAGGAACCGAAAGAACATCAAAGTATAATAGTAGTTAAATTGAATTGTAATCTGTAGAACATCTGTGCCATGTTCATGAAAACTATTATACTACCAGGATATGATCTCTAAAGTAGTTAAGGAAGAAAAACATAGAGAAAAACAAAGATTTCCAGTAGATTCTTTTTTACTTTTATAAGATAAAATGTATACCTATGAGTCAAGCATTAAATATCCTCTAAAACCTGTCCCCTACTGATACTCTCAAATATTAACTACTAATACCCTGATTCATAAAATATTCTCTCTAGAACCCATGTTCTCTTTGTAACCCTTCTCAGGTGAATTTTTACCTCTTCATTGTAGCTCTCACTATCCCCAACTTCCTTTTTCCCTCTTCTCTACTTTTATGAATCCTACCTCCCTTTGGAAACAAATTTATGGAAGCATCCTCTGAGAAGTCATATACAAACAATCCAGCTCCAAAATACAAAGTGAAGCAAGATGTTTGTAGCAAAAATAATCCATATAAGATCAGTGTCTTCAGAACGTATAAGCAATTCCTACTGAATCAATATAAAAATATTAATTGTGTTTAGTTTGGGTTCCTCAGAAGAAAAGTTTAGAAAAGTATTCAAGCAATATATTTAAAAAATGATATCAGGAATATCAATTAAGGATATGTTATCAAGCTATTTACTGGTATGGACACTGGACCTTAAGCTTTCTGGGGCACTCTGGAAAAGAGTTTAAACACACATCACAGATTTGGGTGAGAGAACTGATGTATTTACACTCCTGCTAATCATTACCTGAGAGCTTTTCATAAGGATATTAATCTCTTCTAACCAGCAATATAACTTAAGTAATCTCTTGTACACCAGGATATATGTTCAAAAATAAATAGAATATATAATAGAAATACAAACAAAAACTAAAAACAACTGCAATGTTTAATTAGATGAAGAATGATTAATAAATTGTGATATATTCATACAATGGAATACCATGGTATGGTGATCAGTCATCTACATCTAAATGAATGAATTTCACTTAACTAATGAATTATTTAACAATGTGAATTATTATAAGTCCCATAAAAATATTCATAGTATGATTTGGTTTAGATAATATTAAAAAAACCAAACCACACGACTTTTTTTCAGGGATTTAAATAGGTGTAAAACTCCTTAAAAAGCGGAAAAGTAACCCTCATTTAGGAATTTGTGGAGCAAATAGAAAGACTTAGTCAGGGAGGGACAGCCGGAGGGTTTTAAGGATACTGGTTCTATGTGTTAAATCATATTGTGGGTACGCATATAGTCTTTTATATACATAAAGCATTTCACAACAAAAGATTGGTCAGAGGAAGAGAAACCATGGAATGCAACTCAGATCTAGTGCTCCAGGAGCAGGAGGAAGAGCAGGGGGAGCGGTATCGTAGAAGCCCAGGGGGGACGATCAGTGACGACAACTGTTGCTGGGCAGGGTGGGTTATGAAATAAAACGAAGTTAATGAAACTGGAATTTAGAGGTCAGCAGAGGCTTTGGCGAGTGCCGTTTCGGTAAAAGAGTTGGAGCAGATGTCAGAAAACAATGGCTTGAGAGTAGTAAAAAGTAGTCAGTAGAGGCAGCTTTTTAAATAATTTTGTCAGTAAAAACAAGGAAGGTCATAGGTTATAATTTGAGAGAAGGCATGTTTGGACACTCTAAAAATATTCTGTGAAAGAGCATAGTCTTGTCTAAAGTGTAGAAAAAGGCATTAAAATGTTTAAATGGAAATTAAATTAATAAAAAGTCAATATCCTTTTAAGAAAAATCCTTGAGTTAAATCATTTTGGCAAAAGTGATTTAAACATTTCAAATTAATTACTTTATCTCACTGTTAAGATTTTTCCCAAAGGATATTTTCTCAACTTTTAAATGACTCTTAAAGTCTTTCGAATTCTGTTTATTATTTTAATGTTCTTGTTCATTTTTAATGTGCATGAATCAAATCAGTTTGAGTTATAATGCATGTATCTGTTGGGCCTGCATTAAGGAAAATATCAATTAAGGGACAAAACACTCTTTCCCTTCTCATATTGGGCACCTTTCGCCATCAGTGTCGCAGACTCCACACAACTTCTAATGATTAAGTGAAAGAGTAGGTAACCTTGCCTGACCATACATGTGAATTTTCTAATGAGAAGAATCATAAATTTGAAATTATAAAAGATAGCATGCATCTTGGGATTTCCATAAAAATATCTCACTGGTGTGTATAATGCCAGGGTAACAGTAAGAAATGATACCGCTGACTCTGGCGGTGACATAAATCTCAGCACAGGAGAGCAGTGTGGAGGGGTGAATGCCATTTATTTAAATAACAGGCAAAATTTTCAAGCTGTAACAACATGCTCAATAAATTCTTCCATTACTGTGATACCAAAGGAGAGTTGAAAAATGTATTACACTTCTATTTTTTCTCCTTAGAGATATATATTTTTGTTCTGTTTCTATGGCAACATCTACGCAATGACTAAACCTTTAACTCCTTTCTAGACTCCCTGATGGCTTCACGCAGCTTCTAAATCTGACCCAGCTCTACCTGAATGATGCCTTTCTTGAATTTCTTCCAGCCAATTTTGGAAGGTAAGAATAAGAACTTTAAATGATACAATTTTGTTCCACTTTAGGTAAGTACTTAACCACCATCAGTAGGTGAGGCTCAAAAGTGATCCCTGTAATTAAAGATAGCCTCACTTTTATCCAATAAATGAGCCCATGCCAATTATGAAACATTTTAAAAAAATAAAGTAAAATTAGGTCTTTACATGTCATTAATAATCAGATTCCAGATGAGTTAAAGAGTTAAATATTAAAAAATAATAATATCAGAAATGATCTGGAAAAATATACATGTGTATATTTCTGACACTTGGGTTAGATAATACTTTTATAGCATAGAAAAAAAGGAAAATACCATAAATGGATATATTTGAATACATATATGCCTTTAAAATAAAATAATACTAGAAAATATTTTAAATATTAAGGTAATAAATAGGAAAATATTTCTACCATATATGCAAGGCAAATTAGATCCTTAACTTATAAAGAATTATTTCAAAAGAGTATAAAGTTAAGATCTCATTAGAAAAAAATAGGTAAATAACATGTGCAAATGGTTCATAATAAGTGTACAAGTTGAAAACACAAAAAATGTTTATCATCACAAATAATAAAATAATACAAATTAATATGTGAATAAAGGGCCTTTGTGCTCTAAGCATATGACAGAAACTGTAAAACTGTTTAGAGTGTGAGGAAAAAGGTAACTTCACACTGCTGATGAAATTGCAAACTGTCATGAACTCTGCAAGGCAGTGTGCTTTAAAAGATTTGAAAATATTCATAACCACTGCCTTTGTAAGACATTTCTGGAAATGTATCAATATATATCACACTAGGATTTATGGACAAAGCTGTTTATCATTATTTACAATATGAAAAATACAGAAGCACACATCCATCTAGGAGATTGCTTGAATATATTATGGTACATCCATATGGCAATGTAGCAATTTACAATCTTGACTAGAGACATATCTTTTAATTCCTATGATGTTATGTTTAAAGCTTATCATAACTATATATAAGCTGTGTTTCTCATATGAATATGAATATGTGAGAAATAAAATAATTTCCTTGGAAGGGAAATTATGGAAGGTTTTTATTTTCATCTTAAATTTCAATATTTTCTAGGTGTTCTAGAGTGAACATTTTTCATCTTTATTGAGATATAATTGATACATAGCACTGTATGAACTTAAGGTATACAACATAATAATGGCAAATTTATCACAAAATGGTTAGCACATTAAATTTAGTTAACATCTATTACTTTATATAATCATGAAAAAACATTTCCTTGTGATGGAAATTTTTAGAATTTACTCTTAGTTACTTTGAGATACACTGGACACCATATAGCAGTATTAGCTATGGTAATCATGCTATGCATTACATCTCCAGTACTTATTTATTTTATAAGCATAAAGTTATATCTTTTGACCACAGTCAACCATTTCCCCTTCCCCTACCTCCACCTATGATAACCACAAATCTGACCTCTTTTCTATAGTTATTTTTTTCTTCTTAGATTTCATATGTGAGATCATAGAGTTTCTTTCCCTGTCCAACTTATTTCACTTAAGGTCCGTTCATGTCATTACAAATGGCAGGATATTCTTCTTTTTATGACTGATAATATTCCATCACACACACACATAGGTTTTCTGAATCTGTTCATGTGTCAATGGAAACTTTGTTTCTATATCAAGGCTATTTTAAATATAAAAGATATATCTTAAAAGTTAAGATATTTTAAGTTTTTTATTAACTGCCTTTTTCTAAGTGATCATCTCAAATTGTTCAAATAATTGACTGTACCTCAACCTCTTCCTCTGGGCAGAAGTTAATACATGACATTAAGAAGAACTCAGTGAAATAATGAAGTCCTTTAACAGGTAGCAGCTTCTATTTGCATATAGAAATGACCTCAAAAGTTTTTTCCAAATTCTCTAACTTTTGTGGATCATGATTTCATAATACATATGAATACCATACACTCAGACAGTTCTGAAAATTCACAGATATTCACAAGAGCATATGCCTAGTCTCTAAATGAATTAATATTTCACCATTTGTTCATATAAAGTAGATTTTCCTTCTGGTAATGGCCACAACCTCAAGTACACTTTTGGTTTATTAATCATAAAATGTTTAATTATCTCCCTAAAATACATTGTTTGCTTTAGCATTTTGTTAGTTCTCTTTACTAGTCCTAATATAAGGGAAGAAATCTGGGCAAATATATAACTTAATACCTAAACCACTTCGAATTCGATTTCAATTTTATGTAAATTATCTGCCCCAAAATGCTCTATTTTATTATTGTAATCTAAAAAGCTTTTGAACCTTCAGCTGGATAATTTGACAAAGAATGTTTAATATACTTTATAAAACCTAAGATTTAGTACCCCTAAAGGCCAAACTAAGTCATAAGTTATTACTCTAGTACAGATACTAAGATTTGAGATATATAAATGTTTAAAAAATGTCTTTTACTGGTGATATCCCATGCTCTGAAGAACTGAGACAATTTGTTTCAAATACAGATTAAGAGTTATAAGATTAAAGTTAAATTGAAAACTTGATAGAACTCAAAAAGGAAACAGGAAGAGAACTAGTTGAATACCTAAAAGCACAGTAAATATGGGACATTGTAGGTGAAATAGTTCAAATAGTGAAATATTCCCACAACACTGAGAATTTGGATAAGTCATTTAATATTTGTCCTAAAATAACCACAGCTGAGTAAATTGTAAAGCTTGCTTTTAGACATTAGTAGGCTTCCCTCATTACTCAGCTGGTAAAGAATCCACCTGCAATGCAGGACACCCTGGTTAGATTCCTGGGTTGAAAAGATCCCCTGGAGGAGGGTATAGCAACCCGCTCAAGTATTTTTGCCTGAAGAATCCCCATGGACAGAGGAGCCTGGTGGGCTAGAGACCGAGGGGTCACAAAGAGTCGGACACGCCTGAGCGACTAAGCACAGCACAACATAGACATTAGTAACAACACTGTCCCATATTGCAAACATTAACAAGTAGTCAAGTGTGAAATGCATTCCTAATCACCCAAGTATTTTGCAAGCATCAGAAAATGTAAGCACCTCTCATCCACTTCACTTGATTTTCCCAACTCTTGTACTATCATAGGACAGATGATACACAGGATTTTAAATGTGCATCTATTTGAAATGTTCACATCTCAAGCTCAGAGTCAATTAAATATGGTATATTATGCCATATATATGGCACTTTTCCCAGTATTTAATTAAAGGTAATAGTAATTGTCATGGTCTTTGCACAGGTTGAAAAGAATTTCCAGATACAAGGCAGAATGACAGTAGAATAGTTTATTAGAGCAGGAGATGCTGTTAGAACAGAGAGCCAGCTCACGGGAGAGTCAACTCCTTTCATGGTTTAGTAGCCAATTTTTATAGTCTCAAGACAAAGAAAACTCTTGCTGGAAGACTGGCATTAGGTGATTGGTTAGGGTGCTATAGGGTGAGTACAAAGGTGGATACTACTACTATTACTAAGTCACTTCAGACATGTCCAACTCTGTGCAACCCCGTAGACGGCAGCCCACCAGACTCTGCCGTCCCTGGGATTCTCCAGGCAAGAACGCTGCAGTGGGTTGCCATTTCCTTCTCCAATGCATCAAAGTAAAAAGGGAAAGTGAAGTCGCTTAGTCATGTCCAACTCTTCGAGACCCCATGGACTGTAGCCTACCAGGCTCCTCCGGCCATGGGATTTTCCAAGCAAGAATACTGGAGTCGGGTGCCATTGCCTTCTCCAACAAAGGTGGATATTTCCAGACACTGACTGTGGCTATGAGCCCCACTGGTCTAAACTGGCTAACTCCTTGACCCCATATTAGGTACAAAGGTGGATATTTTTACCTAATATGGGGTCAAGGAGTTAGCCAGTTTAGATCAGTGGGGCTCATAGCAACAGTGTCTGGAACTAGAGCTCAGTCAGTTCTGCAGATGACTTTGGTGCAGAGTTCCAGATCTGTGGCCTTGGTAACAAGACTTTACAACTATGACCTTGGTATAGGGCTCCACAGGAACAGTAACACTCACTAAAACTTACGGTGTGCCACATATTATGTTTTACATGTATGATGACATCATTTAACATTCCAAACCATATAAATTTTGTATTATTATTACATACTCATTACAGATGAAGAAACTGGAGTTAGGAGGGGTTGATTAATTTGCACAGTGTCATAGGGATAGAATATAGAGTCTGGATTTCACCCAGATATATCTGACCACAAAGCTCAAGCTTTTAGCCACTGTGCTTTATCATTTGCTTTAAAAATCCATTTGTCATCTCTTGAGGGAAATTGTTACCATGTTTCAGTGAACTCAGTACTTAGTACTTAGTAAATATTCAATAATTTGAATGCATATGATTAAACAACAGTGGATGTATTTTTATAAAACAGAAAATTTAGATGACTAAGACAGTGATATCTTTGAAAGATTTTAGGAAAGTTTAGGAAAGTGGTATTTATCATTCTCCAATATTGTTGCAACCCTACTCATAATCAATTAATAAATTTTGTATTATTATTACATACTCATTACAGATGAAGAAACTGGAGTTAGGAGGGGTTGATTAATTTGCACAGTGTCATAGGGATAGAATATAGAGTCTGGATTTCACCCAGATATATCTGACCACAAAGCTCAAGCTTTTAGCCACTGTGCTTTATCATTTGCTTTAAAAATCCATTTGTCATCTCTTGAGGGAAATTGTTACCATGTTTCAGTGAACTCAGTACTTAGTCTTAGTAAATATTCAATAATTTGAATGCATATGATTAAACAACAGTGGATGTATTTTTATAAAACAGAAAATTTAGATGACTAAGACAGTGATATCTTTGAAAGATTTTAGGAAAGTTTAGGAAAGTGGTATTTATCATTCTCCAATATTGTTGCAACCCTACTCATAATCAATTTACATAATTCTTAAAGATCTATAACCATGGTTTTTAATGTTTGGACATAGTCATTTGGTTAACACAGTAACAATTTGGTTTACCATAAAAATATTGTTTTATAGAGAAATATCAAGAAACCAGTTTTTAATTTCATTTCTACAGACTTGCCAAATTGCGGATATTGGAGTTAAGAGAAAATCACTTGAAAACTCTACCAAAGTAAGTGAATGAGTATTTTTGAAATTTTTAATGGTGATTTTTCAGTAGGAAGAAAAAGGACTATTTTTATTTTAGCTATGTTTTGTCATTATGATTAATTTTTCTACAATATTTTTCTTGGGGCTGAAAAGTACAGTATACTATAAGAGATTCATATTAAGTGAGAGTGTATCCTGCCTTATAAAATTGTATAATTACAAGTAAAAATGGGAAGAATCCATTTAAGATTCTTGTCATAGCTGAACATATGTACCAGGAAGTTACTTGCCTTGAAACCTATGAAACTGACATTTCTATGACTCTCAAACAATCACTAGTTTCAAATGCTTAACTTTTCAAGTTAATTTATGGATTATGATAATTTTCAAATAAAAAATATACAAAGACATTTCATAAAAATGATTAAAGTTTTTCTAGGGATCCTATAATGACTTGGCAGAAAATATGTATTTATACATTCTTCAAACTGTACCTGTATATAATAGTCTATGCAAAATATGGTTTACATAAAAACACAGGATAGTTTCGTATAAAACAATCACCAAAATTTTATACAATGTTTAGTTTAATAGAATTATTTGTTCCATCCTGTTTGCCTTATTTATATCTAATAATAGAATGTGTGCTATATAGAAAAAATATTTTTGAAGTCAAAATTTATTTAAAGTGGGATTATTTTTACTCAGATAAATTATTATGATTTGTATGTGTTACAGTTAAAATATTGAAAGTACTATCTTGCTGTTTTAACCCTCCTGCAGTATTGCAGAAAAACATTGAGTACAGTGATTAATTCTTCAAGCATATCAGCAGGATTTAGTGACATTTCATCTGCTGAACCAAAACTTAATTTTATTTTCCTCTTTTTATATTCTTTATGCAAACTACACTGAATTTCATTGATTTTTTTCAGACAATATAGCAATAAAATACTCTCAAATACATTTTGATACATAAATATGTATGAAAATTCTATCAGTACAATATAAAACTTCCAATAATTATATGAATTTCATTTAAATATATACATAGAGATTAAACATCAGTTCATTCCTCCATAAGTGGTAGACAAGGGGAGAACATGAAAAGTAGGAGATGTCTCTATATCTAGACACCCTGCCTTTTTGAATGGTTTTTCGCTAAGCCAAAGCATTATACATAGGTTTAATGGAAGGCACCTCTTCCATGTTGGGGGCAAACAGAAATGTGAATATGATTGAGTGTTACTTATTCAGCATTAATCTACTGCAAATTCATTTCTATCCTCCATGTTTTCAATGTCTACATTTAAAGTAGAGTGGAAACAAGCTAAGTACAAGCTAAACTATGGTGAAACAGCAGTTGTCTCCTTCCTCTAAATATAAACATTTGAGTTAAGGAGAAAATATTGATGGTGTAGAAAAGACTCTTTTCCCTTCTGCTCTTAAATAACAATTTTGACATAAAATAATAAATAAATCTGACACAGGTTTTCAAATATGTATTTTTTAAATATACATTTTAAATATAAATTAAAGCTTGACCATAGATTGTTAATACAGTCTTTATATGAGATAGGTGAGTGGACATTTCAGAGTAGTGAATAACAACGCTCATAATTGGTACACGGGCATTCTGTAGATTGTGAGACTGAGTATCAGTTATCAAACAAAATTCAAACAAGTAGAAAATAGACATTTAAGTTTGTCATTGAAAAAGTATAAAGATATGTAGAAATGAAACTGTGTCTTCTTGGTGGGCTGTTAGCATTTGTACCATTAGTATAGCTGTTACAGTTTTTACATTTTCAAAATCTTCATTTATTTTCAAATTAGTGTGCTTAATTTTTACTTTATAGACAAAAATACACAGAACCAAGGACATGCATAATATATGGAGAACTTTATCTTATTTCGATGTCTACAGAAATTAGAGTTGCAAGAAGTTCTGTCTTGAGAAACAGTTAACTGTGCTTTCAGTACGCTTTATCCCTAGTGCTTTCTGATCATCAGTCTAGATTTCTAATGGGGAGATACATGAGAGCTTTCTACTGTCCTTTATTTTGCACTTCCAATGAAAATAAAGGAAGAGAATTAGTTTTAGGAAGAAAGTTAATTTTTAAATAATCACTGCAAGAACAGATAACTCATGATTTCTTCATGGACACAAACATGATGTCAGGTCTTTAGCAGATCCTCAGTGACTTTTTTCTTCTTTTTGTCTTAAAGTCCACATGCCTAACAAGGTATAAAAAATGTAAAAATATAGAGAATTAAAATATGATTTTTTTAAAGTAAACTGATAGAGACATCTTGATATGTGCAGATTCTAGAACAAATTCTATTATTAATTAGAATTTAGCATTATAAATTTTTCTACACTGTTTCTTTACGGTCACCCTTCTAGATATATCAATGAGTGAGAAAATTAAATTCCTCAGGTACACATTTGCTGAAAACTCATTGCCACAATCACTTTTGAATATGTGTAATAATTGAGGACATTGAACATCTGGGAAGAACTCAATAACCATCAAGAAAAAAACTTTAAATTCGATGATAAAATTTTTCCTCATAGCAGAATTATCCTTTTAATTATAATTTTGAAGAGTAGTCCAAAAATGAGTACGTTCCCATTTTATAGCTTTTGCACTAGCTATTTTCTTTGGAATTCTCTTACCTCAAATCTTTGCAGGTTAGATCTTCCTTCAGATTCCTGTCTTTCTTCAAATGGTGCCTCCTCAGAGGCTTTCCCTGATCACATCATATAATGTTGCTCCTTCATTGCATTTATATCATCTATCTCACTATTACATTTGATTTTCTCACTTATGGCTCTCTGAATTGTATTGACTCTGTTTGCTTGGAAATGAACTCCTCAGGAGAACATTAAGTTCTGTTAAGAAAAAGGTTTTTTTCTGTTTTGTCACTGCTGAATCTCCAGTGCCTAAAACAATGCCCAGTGCATAGGGAGCACTTAATGAATAAACAAGAAAGCTGATATATAGATTCACAGAGAGAAATACCTGTCATATGACCTGGACATTTTGTGTCACTTGTATTTTTTCCCATAGAAAATTATATGGGATACCAAATATTAAAATGAGTCTTTGATGAGCATCAAGAAAGCAAAAAAGGATAAATGGTTAGTGAGTTCTCAATGGCTGATAGGTGAGCCTTGAATTTTAAACCTACACTTACCTACACACACATACACACACGTACACACACTACTTCAAGTGGTTTCAAGTTACATATAACAGGCAAGACATGACAAGGGAAGAAAATAATTTCAAATTAAGGCATTAATATTTATAACAACTAAAGAATATCCAAAAGTAGTGTAACTTATTTTTTTAATTTGTCACGAAAAAGTGATACATTTAGCTAAGAAACATCTGTCAAGATAAAAACAAGAAATAAGACAATTATTTTAAATGAAATTTAAGAACCATTTCCATGAAAGTAATTTAACAGCATACAAATGGTCCCTAATAATGGTAAGTTTTATCCTTAAACAGAAATTTTCCATTTTATGAGAATTTTTCTAAAACCTTAAAGTTAAAATATGGCCTGTCCACTGATAATGTTATATGACTATGACTGTTTCAGATTGAGCTAAAATATGATGTGGTATAAATGTGTCTGTGCTAATGACAAAAATATGAAGTAATTTGAAGAAAAGGAAACACAATTTAAGCCAATATCCATTTTATTTTTGCCCTGCCATTTGAGTACGCAGGCATAAAGCGTGACTCCTGGTCTGTGGTCATGATACAGCAACTAAGAGAGGAATGTCTCAAACATGCTCCAGCACAATCGCTGGGGCAATCTCAATAAATAAGTAAATCCTGGTAAACGAGTCCAGAAAAGGAAAAATGAATGAGTTTGGTGGATAAGAATCTTTAAGAGTTTTGGAGGAAGGGATTCAGGTTAGGGAAATGATGTCTGAACACCACAGGGACAACTTTTAGACCCTAGACTCCTCTGTGAAGCTGACAAAAGCAATGGGATCCGGACACGTATGAATTGTGTAAGCCAAATTGTCTTTATTTTCAACATATTCATGGCCCATTGTGAGTTCTCACATTTTTATTTTTACCTAGAAGCACATTATTTGGCACTTATATAAACTAAGCCATACCAAAATACCTAGTATACTATGACAGAGCACCAAAAAGGGGGCCCTTTCAATTTTAAAGGATCAAATTTGTTGAATGGATTATTTTAATCGTGTAACTTCTTCTAGTATATTCACTCAAAAGATAATATTTTGCTGAGCAAATTTTCCTTGGAGTTGTTGAAATAATAATTCTGTTTCACTATCATCTGTGACAGTTTTTGGACTCTCAATAGAGAAAACTCATTAGGGAAAATTGAAAACTTTGCCAAGTACAAGCATGAATGATGCTTTGAAACTACTAGGATATATATGCTTGAAAACTAATAAACGATGCATCTATTATTTACATGACTTTATTCCTTGAGCACCATTGCTTTTATTAAGTATTTCCGCCACCTAAAAAAAAAAAAAAGTTTCAGAAACTCTATTGTGAATGCCTAGAGATACACACATATATTTACAGAAGGTGCAGAAACATTGGACCTTATCTGTACATACTTGAAGAAAAATTATAAATTGAATTTTAAATATAAATTGAAACAAGACACTAGATCATGAAAGTGGAGAAAAGACTGAGAATGTTTCAGATTGAAGAAGAGTAAAGAGACATTATAACGAAAAGCAGTGACTCTGAATTGATGCTTTTGCTATTAAAAACAAACAACACTATTGGGGCTCTTGGCAAAACAAGGGCAAAACTTGCATGGGATCTGAGAATTAGATAGTAACAATGTGTCAGTGTTAATTTCCTGATTTGGATGATTGTGTTTTGGTTTGTTAGGAAAATGTTCTAATTTATAGGAAATATACACCAAAGCATTGGGAAATGATGGTACACCAGTTCTGAATTTACTATCAAGTAGTTCAGAAAAGTTATTTGTATGATACTTTGAATTTTTTTGTAAGTTTTTGTATTGTTTCTACATAAAAAAATCATTTTAAAAAACTATTTTCAAAGAAGCTCTTTTAAATTTAAATAAGTCACTATCAACACAGAAAATTATATTTCATGTCTGAAATATTTGCAGTTATAGTGTGCAAGGGAAGAGTGTGTATTTATGTACTAAAATGCTTAACTATTCATAAAAATAAAAATTTCAGTGATAAACATTTTACATATATGAATATATATATGTTTTTTCCTAACCTGAATGGCAATAAACACTCCATATTCATAATTTTCACTCAAATTTCTATTTATTTGCAAATTACATTTTTAATTTTCATATAAATTCATTTATTCTTTTAAAATAAGATTACTCTTTAGTCAGACAAAAATGTAATGTATTTGACATGTTTTCTTTTTAAAAGCCTTTCTTCCTTTGTTATTTATTTCCCACCAGTTATCATTATCAGCATAATGAAGAAAAATCCATAAAATAATATGCATTCTGAACTGGACAGGTGTAACTAAGTCATATTCTAGTCTTATTTCAGTGTCCTATTAATGAATTTATCTCATTTGGCTGTACTGTACTAGTTGCTACAATGAAATACATCAATAGGTTCCTTGGGGCTATTGTAACAAAAAAAAATTATGTTCAGGCACAGCTTACAGAATGGCTTTTTGATGCTTCTATTAACTGGTTTTGTGACAATGATACATAATTGGATACAATGTGTTTTTATAATTGTACCTTATACTTTTACCAATTAGTATTAATTTATAAGGCTTGATGTTTTGTTAAACTCATGGTACCATCCCATTCTGGGTTATTTTTATCAAAGGTTACAATGTAACAAGTGCCTAATCAAGGATAACCATGCTAATCCCCTCAGGTTTTAGAGAATTGCACTTAGAATTAGGACTTTTTTAAACTTCTTATCACATGGTCTTATATTTTAAATTCAACTGAAATAAGTGATAATTATGACATTTAAGATTTAAAAACATTCTATAAATTATAATGCATATACCAATTAGTATTAATTTATAAGGCTTGATGTTTTGTTAAACTCATGGTACCATCCCATTCTGGGTTATTTTTATCAAAGGTTACAATGTAACAAGTGCCTAATCAAGGATAACCATGCTAATCCCCTCAGGTTTTAGAGAATTGCACTTAGAATTAGGACTTTTTTAAACTTCTTATCACATGGTCTTATATTTTAAATTCAACTGAAATAAGTGATAATTATGACATTTAAGATTTAAAAACATTCTATAAATTATAATGCATCCTAACAATGTAATTATTTTAGATTCCCTTTGAAAATATCAAACATACATTTTGGGATGGGCTTCCCTCCAGTGGGTTTGGCAGTAAGAATCTGCCTACCATGCGGGAGCTCGGGAGATGTGGTTTCTATCCCTGGGTTGGGAAGATCCCCTGGAGGAGGGCATGGCAACCCACTCCAGTATTCTTGTCTGGAGAATCCCATGAGCAGAGGAGCCTGACAGGCTACAGTCCATAGGGTCTCAAAAAGACGGACACGCCTGAAGCAACTTAGCACTGGGCAGGGCACAGCACGCTTTCCGACAATTCACAAGAGTGTGAGCTTTCTATCTTGTGAGCTAATTATATTTCTTTTTAGCCTTATATTTTCAACATAAGATAAGACTGAGAGTATTATGGTTAGGAAATGTTGTGTCAAGTCCAGCAAGGAGCTAGCGGGAGGGCACAAAAGCCATATAAAACCATGAGATCAAATCGCTATTTTCAGAGACTTCAAATCAATAGCCACTCTGATCCCTGATGATTAAATTTACCAAAAGATTGCAAACTGGCTGATATAATAGTAAGGTTAAAAGTGCTATGACTTCAGTTTCATAAGATCTCAAGACTTAGACTCTCATGGAACAATTAGCCTGAACCTTGTTTTATTTTAGCTGAGAAGAGCCAGAATGTACTTAAATGAGGATTTGCTTTGCAGGCAAACTTGGATTTGTATTCAGGCCCTTGCTTCTTGTTTATGAATTATTTAACTTCTCTGAATTTCAGTGTCATTATTTTAAAAGAATATTGGGTGGTCATCGCCTTCTTTAAACTGTGGAACATTCTTTGGATAATTGTTGATGAAAATGAGTCTTGTGATCATTTAGAACCAGAAAACTGTTTAAGCAAAAGTAGTATACTATGGTACTTAGACAACTTAAGAGGGTTCAAGAAAAGATTGGAATGAATTAAATATTTTTTCTTTTTATCTCAAAAAATATCTGTATTAGAAAGGAAACAGAGGGTATTTTTGTATTTTCTGTAATATTTAAATCTTTAAAATAGCGTTTAATTTTAATATGTCTTTTGTATTCTTCAAACAGTACTGTAACAAGAATTTGTATAAATGATTGTCTCTCAGTCTCAGTAAAGTATAAAAAAGTTTAAATATCTACCAATCAATTCTTAATGACTGTTTTCTAAGATTTGAAGTTTCTTTGGGTGAAATGAACTCAAATAATAAGATATGATAAAAAAATAAATAAAAACTCTTTGTTGTTCCTGTTCAGTTGCTCAGTCATGTCCAACTCTTTGTGACCCCATGGACTGCAGCATGCCAGACCTCCCTGTCCTTCACCATCTCCTGTATTTTGCTCACACTCACGTACATTGAGTCAGTAATGCCATCCAACTGTCTTGCCCTCTGTCATCCCCTTCTTTTCCTGCCTTCTATCTTAGAACCAAAAGGAACATACCCACCATTTGCAGATTTGCAAATCCAGGCAATTTAATGTGGATGATTGCTCTCCCCTTTATGAAAAAATTTAGTGTCTTTATTAAATATATATTCTGAGCTTTACATTAGTATTGATCTTGGTCTCAGTCTTGGCCCAGAAAAATATACAAAGACACAAAGGACTTAGCTAACAGATTTACTCCTGTGGTTTCAGATATGGTGCATTGCAAACATCTATCTGATTTCCAATTCCGTTTTCCAATAGCCAGATCTCATATGGAATGTTCACCACATATCAAAATTGAGATCATCTTCATACCTCTTTGCTCACCACTTCAAGCAAAACCAAACCAAACAGAAATCCCAGGCATCTTATTATATACTCTTTAGTGACAGTACCATCCACCTAATTATAAAAATTAGAAATCTCAACACTATTTTTCTCTCCTACTACCCACAAATCCACTTATGTCCATCACCTTATGTCACTCTTCTCTTTCTTCTATCATTGCCCTACTTGTGATCTTTAATATTACTCGTCTTAACCACCAAAAACTCCTCCTTCATCCTACCTCTTCCACTGGAATCCATCTCCTTATTATTATCAGAGCTTCTTACAAAAATACACCATGACATATGTCAATGTAAAAGCTCATGGTGACTACCCACAGCTTGCAGAAGACAAACATGTCCAGACCCTACATAACTGGGAGCCAACATTTCAGTGTCATCATCTTTCAGTATTCACTGTCCCACAGGGAATCTCAGATGAAAACAGTTTACAATGCACCTTTGTATCTCCAAGCATCTTTCTTGGAATCTTTCTTTTTTCTCTCTGAAAAACTCCAGATTGTCCCTTAATTTTCCCATCACTTGTCCTGTGAAATTAGCCATGAATTCTGCATTCACACTGGTAGCTTAAAAAATCTGCTAGAGTTTTTTCAAGGCTAAATTTTCACAGGAATTTTGATCTGATTATAGTCTGACTCGGAATTCTAATAAGTTTCATTTTGTGGGAAACTTTTTGTCATCTTAAATATGTTATTTAAGCCCTAACTCTACAGTCCAACTCTCAAGGAAGCAACTGCTAAGCAGTATGCTTTTTCCTTCCCAGTTACTAACTTTGGGATGACAGTCTCAGCAACAGTGGACATGCAAGAGGAAGTCGTAAAATGATTTTCACTAGGATCCTCCTCTGGTGTTTTGGAAAGTGCAGGGGAAAAAAAAAAAAAACTGATTGCTGGGAAATATGCTTTATTCCAGCATTTTAAAAGATTTCCCTGCCACCCATGTTTTGATTTTCACTTTTAAGAAGGACTCATGATGAGTGAACAACAAACTATTACTGATAACTGGCTCAATAGGACACATGAAAACAAGTGAAATATATCTAACTTCCAGAGATTTCCTGCTTTCTTCATGTCTCCACTTTTCTCTCTACTCAGGTTGGGGTTAATTCAGGTCTTTCAATATGCAAAATACATCCTAAAAAAACTTGATGTTCTGCTGAACAGACACAAGGGAAATATTTCTAAATTCCTATGGTTTTCCACAGTTTCTGTGACATTTAAGATCAGTGCCTGAGCAATATTAAAAATAAAAATTCAGAGAAGATATTAACTCCCTGACATTAATTTCCTTGGATATATATTTTATACTGCCTTTTAGTAACACAAGCTTTTATTTACCCTTTTATGGCTTTTAAAAATTGTGAATTCTTCCTTGCCAAACTTCCTATTTCATTCGTTTAGTTTTACATTTATGCTTAAAATGATACCAAAATTTACCTAGCTATATTGTGTTTCTATTCATATTCTTTTGTAGTTAAATTTATTTCAATATATTAAAAGGACTTCTGTTAACCTGTAGTACAACATAACACAGTAACTTTTCTAGTTATAAATACTGTATAATTTTATAAGTAAGATTAAAAATAAAATTAATCAGATTAAAGCATTATGATTCCTACCAAGCCTTAGGTGTTCATTTACGATTGTTCTAAAACAATGGGGTAGAAAATACACCAAATGGAGTGGTTAAAAAGTAAGAATAACACATTCTCTATTAAGACATGGTCAGTTGCAACTTAGATAAATAAATTATGTGATTTAATTACATTAAAGCTGTTGACTCTTCTGATTTAGTAAAACATTTTTAAACAGATTTCTGGAGGCAAAAGCTTTATTTTGATTAAATATTTCATGAAATTTTCAAATGCAAAAACATTGCTTATACTAAATAGACTCTTAAAGGCATCTCTTTAAATATTAAATATAACAGTAGAAATAATTTTAAAATATACTTACATACTTTAGTTTTATAAAAGAAAGATCTCATCACTACAGACTTTAAGGGAGAATATAGTTTTAAATCTTTGACTTTCCATTGATTTTGCAATAACATCCAAACCACTAAACTTAGAATTCAAGACCATTCATAGTCTGACTCCCTAAGTTCTCTCCAGTTGCTGCTGCTGCTGCTGCGTCACTTCAGTCGTGTCCGACTCTGTGTGACCCCATAGATGGCAGCCTACCAGGCTTCTCCATCCATGGGATTTTCCAGGCAAGAACACTGGAGTGGGTTGCCATTTCCTTCTCCAATGCATGAAAGTGAAAAGTGAAAGTGAAGTTGCTCAGTTGTGTCTGACTCTTCGCGACCCCATGGACTGCAGCCTACCAGGCTCCTCCGTCCGTGGGATTTTCCAGGCAAGAACACTGGAGTGGGTTGCCATTGCCTTCTCCAGTAGCTGTATAGCAGTTATCTCAATTGCAATTCTCTGCTATTCCTGAATGAATCCATTTTTCTGATAAAATAACTGGCTGTTTTATTTTTAAGGTCAACACCTTCAGTGGACTTTCATACAAAGCAGCCTTTCCCAACTCCTAAATATAACATGCAAGTGTGTGCCTCTGTACATTTGGCAATAAATTCTCAGCTCATATAATGAATAAGTCAGTTTTAAAAAAACTTTTAGTATATACCTAGCACGTGCCAAACACTATTCTACATGTTAGAAGATATGATAATATGACAATGAACTAGAAAGATGGATTCTCTTTTATTCAAAAACTACAACTATTCAAGTGTAGTTGAGGGAGACAGACAACAAACACATAAATAAATAAGTGAATGAGACAAGTAACTGCTATAAAGAAAACAGGATGACATTATAGAAAGTGGTTGAGTTTGGAGTAGCTGTTTAATTGGTTAATGGTTTTCTGGATTTTTAAAATTCTTTTTTGGCCAGCCTAGTCAGAAAAGACCTTTGTGAAAACATGGCCTTTGCATGATTTAAATGATGAGAGTAACACAAAGTCCTAGAGGAACAGCAAAAACAACAAGGAACAGCAAGAGTATAAACATTTGTGATGGGAGCAAGGCCTGACATGGCAGGAGCCAAAAGGCCAGTATAGCCAGAACATAATGAACACTAAGTGGAGAGGCAGGCTGGGCAAAATGATGAAGTGTCTTGTGAGCCATGTTTGGAAATTAGAATATAGTCTAACTATAATGAAAGTCATTTGAAGATTTGAGCAAGGATGATGTGTGATTTCATCAAAGCTTTACAAAGATCTGTCTGGCCACTTCACAGTGAAGGGGTTCTAGTGGACAAAATTGAAAGGACATCAATTAGGAGGTGACTGTGATAATGCAGACAAGAAATTATGGTAGCTCTGTCTAGGATAGCACTCTGGAGATGGTTAACTGGTCAGATTTGGGATCCATTTGGAGGTAGAACCTTGCTGATGAAAAGAATTTGTGGTGAGAGGAGTAGATAAGGATATAAGAGAAATTAAAGAGAATTTCCAAAGATTACATTTGACTAACAGGATGGCTGGTAGCATAATTTCCTCATATGGAAAAAAACTGAAGAACAGATGCAGGAATTATAAGTTTGATCTTAGCAATGAAAAGATGGATATGCCTATTAGATAATGAAGGGTAGGCATTTGAATAAATGATATGTTCAGGAATATAGAGATATAAATATAAGAGTTATCACTCTATAGATGATATTTTAAAGTCAGAGATTGGTTGAGGTAACCAGTTGAGAGTATAAATAGAGAAGACATGAGAACCCAGAGTAAGTCTAGGACACTTTAATATTTATAGTTCAAGTGAGGAAGAGAGGATCCTAGAGAAGACCCTCAGGATGAATAACCAGAGAGTTAAGAAGGAAACCAATTGCAGGAAGAATAAAAGAGGAAGGGAGGAGTCAATTGTATCAAACGCTAGTTGGAGATCAAGTATGATGGAAACAGAAAACTGAGCAAGATCTAGGGCATTGATGGGAGCTTGATAAGAGCTATTTCCGTAATGCATTATCTGTTGTCTCATTGGAGTGGTTGAGGAAAGAGCAGAGATTAGCAAAAGAGGAGAAAAAGTACAGAGGGTTCCTTCAAGGAGTTTATGTGCAGAATGAACGGCAAAAAGGTAGCGGTAACTGCATGGGGGTATGGTGTTAGGAAAACTGGGATGACCCAGAGGGATGGGATGGGGAGGGGAGGAAGGTGGGAGGGGGGCTCAGGATGGGGAACACATGTACACTCCTGGCGGATTCAAGTCAATGTATGGCAAAACCAATACAATATTGTAAAGTAAAATTAATTAATTAATTAAAAAAATTTAAAAAGATGTTGTTAAGAATAATAATGTTAAAGCTCATTTACAGGTTGATAGAAATGATGCAATAGAAACAAAAGAATTAATGATGCAGGAGAGAAGGGAAATAATTACAAGAGGACATGAGGGAAGGGGATGAGAGCACAAGTGGAGGAAGGGGCTGCAGAAACACAAGGATGCTTCTCACCAGAAGCATAAGGTTTCTAGAGAAAATGGATTTTAAGATAGATACATAAGTTGGTGCCTTGAAATTGGAAAGAGAAGCACATTTTCAACTAACTGCTTTAATTTTCTCTATGAGGCATGAAGAATCATCACCTGAGAGGGAGTATGGGATAATGGAGATTTAAGGAGATCAGAGAAGGTGTGAAAGAGAAATAAGTTCTCTTAGAAAATGGGAAAGTGAATACACTAGGTCAGTGTCATAGAATTCTCTGGCAGTGTTGACTCCCCATTGAAATTTAAGGTTATGCATGTGAAAGAAATCCATTTAGCAAAGTTGAGCAGACTTCAGAAAGTCAGTTACTCTGCTGCAGGCTTAGAAGACAGCTGGCTGGGTTTGGCCAGGCGCACCAGATGGAGGAGGAGAAGGGCAAGGGAATTTAGCATGTTGACAGAAGAGTGGCTGGGATCTGGGGCCACAGAATCCAAAATGGGAGATGGAAGTAACTGAGGATGTGAAAGGGTCAGGAAGAAATGTTTTATTTGAACTTCTTTCTTTTTTGATACACTATGAATCTTTAAAGTACAGACCAAATGCCACTTCTCTATAAAGTGTTTCCTCACTCTGCAGATACAGGTAATTATTTCTTCCATTTTGCTACCACAGCATTTTGTACATTCTTCTATGATAGCCTTTATCACATTATATTGGATTTGTTGCCTATCAGTATATCCCCAAGACTGTAAATTTTTAAAGGAAAGAATTCTATCTTATCTATTGATCTTTTATTGACAACAAAATGAGATATAAGGAAGGCTTTCAAAGAACATTTGATGAATGAATGCAGGCAGTGTAGTACAAAAGGAAGTTTCTCCATTCCTTAAACTTTGCCAAGCATTTGGTGGGCACCTGGTGAAAACCTGATTAACTGAAAGAACCATAATTGAATAGGAAGTTAAACTATGTGTTATTTTCTCATTAAATATTTTGTCCACTGCAGCTGGCTCTTGATTATTGAAAATTAACTCAAGTATAAGGCACATTGTTTTCTTTATTTTAATTTCCCTTGCATACATTATAGTCATCCCACTGATCCTTAGCTTTGAAGAGAGTACCTTACAGATATCAAGTTGGTGTTGCTGTATTTTGGTTAAAAAAAAAAAAAAAGCCATGTGGTTGCTAAGGAGGGGACAGGGAAGGGATGGAGGGAGAGTTTGGAGTTTTTGTTATGGTTGTTCAATTGTTCAGTCATGTCCAACTCTTTGTGACCCCATGGACTGCAGCACAACGGGTTTCCCTGTCCTTCAATATCTCCCTGAGTTTGCTCAAACTCATGTCTATTGGGGCTTCCCTAGTGGCTCAGCTGTAAAGAATCAGCCTGAAATGTGGTAGACCTGGGTTAAATACCTGGTTTGGGAAGTTCCCCTGGGGATGGAAATGGCAACCCACTCCAGTATTCTGGTCAGGAGAATTCCATGGACTGTATAGTCCATGGGCTTGCGAAGGGTCAAAACAACTAAACGACTTTCATTTTACTTTATGTCCATTGAGTTAGTGATGCCTTTCAACCATCTAATCCTCTGTTGCCTCCTTCTTCTCCTGCCCTCAGTCTTTCTCAGCACCAGGGTCTTTTCCAATGAGTTGGCTCTTTGCATCAGATGGCCCAAGTATTAGAGCTTCAGCTTCAGCATCAGTCCTTTCAATGAATATTCAGAGTTGATTTCCTTTAGGATTCACTGATTTGATCTCTTTGCTGTCCAAGGGACTCAAGAGTCTTCTCCAGCACCACAGTTCACAAGCATCAATTATTTGGTACTCAGGCTCCTTTATGATTCAACTCTCACATCCATACATGACTACTGAAAATACCATAGCTTTGACTATATGGACCTTTGTCAGCAAAATGTCTCTGCGTTTTAATATGCTGTCTAGGTTTGTTATAGGTTTTCTTCCAAGGAGCAAGCATCTTTTAATTTCATGGTTGCAGTCACCATCTGCAGTGATTTTGGAGTCCAAGAAAAACGTCTGTCACTGTTTCCACTGTTTCCCCATCTATTTGCCATGAAGTATGGGACCAGTTGCCATGATCTTCATTTTTTGAACATTTAGTTTTAATCTAGCTTTTTCACTATCCTTTTACACCTTCATCAAGAGACTCTTTAGTTCCTCTTCACTTTCTGCCATAAGAGTGATGTCATCTGCATATGTGAGATTTTTAATAGTTTTTCCCTGCAATCTCGATCCAGCCCGTGCTTCATCTGGCCCTACATTTCACATGATGTACTCTGCATAGAAGTTAAATAAGCAAGGTGACAATATATAGCTCTGCCATACTCCTTTCCCTATTTGGAACCAGTCTGTTGTTCCATGTCCAGTTCTAACTGTTGCTTCTTGATCTGCTTACAGGCTTCTCAAGAAGCAGGTAAGATTTGGAGTTAGCAGATGCAAATTAGTACATATAGAATGGATAAATAACAAGGTCCTACTATAGCATAGAGAACTATATTTGATATCCTGTGATAAACCATAATAGAAAAGATAATAAAAAAGAATGTATAGGGGGACTTCCCTGGCACCCCAATTGTTAAGACTCTGCACTTCCACTGCAGGGGCACAGTTCAGGGATCTGGTCAGGGAAATAAGATCCTACATGCCATGCCAAAAAAAAAGAATGTATAACTGAATCACTTTGGACTACAGGAGAACTTAACACAACATTGTAAATCAACTATATTTCAATTTGAAAAAATTTTAACAATATAAAAATTTGACTTAAAATGATACAATTAGTTATAACTTTATTACTTTTTTTAGACTAATCTATGTGTTAATATTTTAATTTAAAAATTCATCTCTGGATATATTCTTTGATTATGTTTCCTTGTAAGGAAATTTATTATAATAATTTTTATATGGAATGAATTTACATAGCATTATGTAAAATGAAAATGTGTTCTAAAGAAAGAGATAACAAAGAAACAGTGTACTGTGAGACAATATGGCCTCTTCTAGATTGCCAAATTGTTGCCTGGGAGGCAAACTTTTTAAAACACTATGTATCAGAATATCCATAGAGCAATTATAATTTTCATAGACATATTTTACCAAAGTTTATAGAACTTATTAAATGCATCCTGCTTGGAAATATTTACAAAATCTTTAAATTATTCCTGATACCCATATGCAACTACTGCATATCCCCTTGATATGAACAGTAAAACAAAGCAAAGAAAGACACTAGATTATACACAGTGTATTTTTTTGTTGTAGTGAAGGAACCACTATTGAGTGATTTGTGACCTATCTTAAATTTTAAAATAAGCGACATTTTAATGGAATTCTGCTCTACTTGAATTATTGTTAAGAAATTTAACACCTTTTATTTCTTCCTTTTGAATATAATTCATGATAGTTAATTTTTCATTTAAAAGTATTTAGGCCATCATAGGAGGAAGTATGTTGAAAGAATCCAATCCGAAATTAAGGCAAAACTGAAACTCAGCAAAGTGTGGGAGAAAGTAGAGGAGAAATATGAACTCAATTGATTTGGACAATGGATAGCTGTTACCTTTTATAGTAATAAAGTGAGAAACCTGAAATTCTTTCTTCAGTTGTAACTCAGTAACTTACCCAATATTTTTTTCTATCAACTACAATGGCTACCATTCAATATTGGTTCATGATTAAAGTTTACTCCATAAAATCCAGCAGACATTCCATTTATGATGCTTTGAATAGATGATACAAAATCCCATTTAACAATCTGATTGTGTTTGCTATTCTTATTCTACCTGGAAAATAAGTATTAAATAAGTAAATCTAGTTTTAAATTAAAACTTTAAATGTAATTATAACAGGGATGACTGACTTCCTAAAAATTTCTCCTAAAAAAAGTACTTTTCTGTTTTCTTTATTTGCATTTCTAACAAAAGTCCATACTGATTTTCCCTCTGTTACTACTAAACAAGCAAAATTAAACAGGAATAGAATTTTTGTTATATCATCAACTATTTTTTAATCATTGTGCTTGGGGTGGCCTGATGCAAAGGAAATTCAGAAATCATTATTAATCTCATATATAAGGAAGCTATTGCTTGAAAAGTATGTAATAAAAAATAAGCATTGCTTTGAAAAAAAAAAGCTGTTAAATGAGCTATTCCAGCAGTTTAATAGTAAAATTCAAAAATCTTCCTTTAAAATTCAATTCAAATTTCCATAATGTATCAATATGATTGTTTTGGAGTTCACAAAGTAAAATCTGGAATACATTTTGTTAACTCAACCTATGGTTCCCTTCCTACATTAGGAGCAGGAAACCATCATGGCCAAGAGAAGGGGGCTTGGACTTTAGAAAAGACAAATATGAACTGAAATGTCTTTTACCCCTTAATAATGTGTGCCTTAGAGCAATTGATTTATCCTCCTTAAACTTATTTCCCACACGTATCATATATTTAGGCACTATAGAGTATGTATATATATGTATGTATGTATGTATGTATGTATTATACCCAATAGTGTTTGCATGAAGCCAATGCATGATAAATGGTTCTTAAGCTTGCAGAGGGAGGAAACAAAAAAGAAGACAAGAGAAGCTTCTCAGAGGGATTCAAATATGCAGTAGTCCGTGGTCAAGATAAAAAGAAATTCATAGGGAAAGGGGCTATACCCACGTAGGCTATACAGTAATACTTTTCATACTAGAAGTACCATATGCTGAGTGTTCCCTTTTCTTTTTTTTCTTTCACTCTTTGAATTGAAAATTTTGAGAGGGGCCCTGGGTTCCAAGTTTACCAATTCTACTCTGGTTTTTTCCACTATACCTCACACTGGCAATTAGACAGCAGGATCCAGGAAGCCAAAATACTGATATTAGAATCACCCCTCTGGCCTATTAAACCTCGAGTCATAACATATTTGTACTAAATTGCCATAATGAAAGTGCCCATTTTGCATTTCCTGAGTGATCTGACCTCTAGTTCCTGAGAACTGTCCTCTTAGCTAGCCCTTTTACCTTATTTGGTGGCTCAAACTGTAAGAAACAATTGGTGGCTCAGACTGTAAAGCTTCTGCCTGCAATTTGGGAGACCTGGCTTCGATCCCTGGGTTGGGAAGATCCACTGGAGAAGGAAATCCAACCCTCTCCAGTACTCTTGCTTGGAAAATCCCGTGGATGGAGGATCCTGGTAGGCTATAGTCCACGGGTTCACAAAGAGTCAGACATGACAGAGCAACTTCACTTAACTTACCTTACCTTATTTATCATAGTAACCTCCTCAATGTCTAGCATCCTACATTACAGAAAGTTAAACAATCAATTATTATTCAATCACTGAAGAAATAAATATCATTTATTTTCAGAGAATGAATATTTATCTTGGAATCAGAAGACATAACCAGAAGGCAATACACCTATGTCTTCTGATTCCAAGATAAATATGCATTCTCTGAAAACAAATGATATTTATGATCCAACCAGTCCATTCTAAAGGAGATCAGTACTGGGTGTTCATTGGAAAGACTGATGCTGAAGGTGAAACTCCAATACTTTGGCCACCTTGTGCAAAGGGTTGACTCATTGGAAAAGACCCTGATGCTGGGAGAGATTGGGGGCAGGAGGATAAGGGGATGACAGAGGATGAGATGGCTGGATGGCATCATCAACTCGATGGACATGAGTTTGGGTAAACTCTGGGAGTTGGTGATGGACAGGGAAGCCTGGCGTGCTGCAATTCATGGGGTCGCAAAAAGCCGAACACGACTGAGCAACTGAAATGAACTGAACTGAACTGAAGAAATAAATATCATTTGTTTTCAGAGAATACATATTTATCTTGGAATCAGAAGACATAACCAGAAGGCAATACACCTATAGCTATTTGCAATGGGTAATATTGTATATGCACCACTGTACACCACACTCCAAGTCAGATATTATGTGTCCCATGTTCATATGGTGAATCGGGCAGACTTACTCAATTCAAAACAATTAATCAAAGCCTTGAGTAGACCCATGGATCATTAACGTGACTGAAGAAACATGTGTTTATATACAGAAACAATCTTAGAAACATTTCAAATTATTCATTTTGACCACACAGTGAATAATGAAGATATGTATATTTTGGTTATTTGCTAATATTTATACATTTATGAACTTTTAAAGTCAAGTATTTAACTTTCCTTGTATTTCCATACTTACCTGATAGTAAATATATTAAGCTCTATTATGTTTTCAAAATGTTTTTGTCTTAAATAAAAGCAATAATTGCCTGAATATCCATGAATATCATATGAAGATAAATTCAAAACCTTTAGAATTATTTCCAGCCAATTTTTAAAAGTTTTTCTTAACCATAATGTTGTAGAGAACCCCATCAATACTTCACACTCATGCCAAATTCCAGCTTACATTTAGATGTTATTTTTGCTATGTCTTGCTCAGGTCGATAATCTGCTGTAACAAGTTCTGGTTCAGGTAAAGGCAGTGAGCAGTGTTATTCAAACAGCCAAACAGTAACATAAGAATGAGCAGGAATAGTTGAACATTCTGGATGCTTTCATAAATATTGTGTTAGATTGTTTTACTCTCATAGCCATTGCATTGAATTATTTATTGTTGATTTGTTTAATGTTGCCATGAATCCTTTAATACATTCAAAGCTTGCCTCTACAACTTATGGTATGAGAAAATCTAGAGAGGACACACAAAAAATGTAAGAACTTCTGCTTAAAATCACCCACTTGAATTTATGAAAACTTCGGCAGTAGTTTTATATGACTTAATAGTCTAATTCTTCTCATTTTCTGGTGATTCTTCCTGTTGCTGCTGCTGCTAAGTCACAAAGCAAGTTCAATAAATAATCACTGGTGATAAGAAAAATATTTAGTGAAGATTCTTTTTCCTGATTCTGTGATATAGAAAGAATAGAGTTATTTGAATGATGACCCTACTCCACATAGTTTTGAAGGGATGACATAATTTACTGTCGTTTTTCATAGGAAGACTACAATTTTCATAATCAAACAAAAAAACAGTTTTAGTTGAGATTCTGTGTTGACATGCAACAAGGAGCCTCTTTATATAGAAATAAAAAGGATAAAGTTTGGATTGTATTCATATTGCAATAAGGTGTTTAATAAAAAAAATGAGACTAATGAGGCAATTAAGGACAAACTTATATAAATATCTGGAAAGAGTTAAGTGGAAGAAAATGAGTTTTACAAATATAAATTGCTACTCTTAACCCTGATCAGGAAATGAATGTCATTATTTACAAACAAAAATAAGCTCCTATTCCTTCCCCTGAAGGAGTTTCCCCAGATCAACTCAAACTCAAATACACTGCTTCACATCAACCCATAACATTGCATGCTTCTGCAGAGAGTGATTCAGTTTGTACTCTCTGTATATATAAGGTTTACATTAATAAATGTGATTCTCAAATAGAGAGTTTTGATAATTTCCAGCAACAAGATGAAGGCAATAATTTTTTTAAAACTTCAGACAATGAAAACATGCATTATCAGTCTTGCATTATTCAGATTGTTTATTCAGTAGTATGTTAGTATCACATATTATGTTAGTATAACATACCTATATAGTATATTTACTATATATGTTATCAAAACTATCATTGTTGTATCAATTATGATCCCCAAATTCAACACACTATACCAGATAGCTAATCTGAATATTAGCAGTGGCAGACTTTATTTTTGGGGGTTCCAAAATCACTGCAGATGGTGACTGCAGCCATGAAATAAAAAGACACTTACTCCTTGGCAGGAAAGTTATGACCAACCTAGACAGCATATTAAAAAGCAGAGATATTACTTTGCCAACAAAGGTCCATCTAGTCAAGGCTATGGGTTTTCCTGTGGTCATGTATGGATGTGAGAGCTGGACTATAAAGAAAGCTGAGAGGCAAAGAATTGATGCTTTGGAACTGTAGTGAAGGAGAAGACTCTTGAGAGTCCCTTGGACTGCAAGGAGATCCAACCAATCCAACCTAAAGGAAATCAGTCCTCAATGTTCATCTGAAGGACTAATGTTAAAACTGAAATTCCATTACTTTGGCCACCTGATGCGAAGAGCTGACTCATTGGAAAAGACCCTCATGCTGGGGAAGATTGAAGGTGAGAGGAAAAGGGGACGACAGAACATGAGATGGCTGGATGGCATCACCGACTCAATGGAATGAGTTTGAGTAAACTCCAGGAGTTGGTGACGGACAGGGAGGCCTGGCGTGCTGCAGTCCATTGGGTCACAAAGAGTCAGACACGACTGAGCTACTGAATTCAACTGGACTGAATCTGAATATCCTGTCTACCATTTTGGTTAGTAAAGCTTATATTATAAGTTGAGTTTATTATAAGGGAAGTTTTATTCCCTTTGATTTTGCTCTGATGTCAGTTAGGGTTAATGAATTCTGATGTTAAATCTCTTTCTTTTGACAAGTGTAAATTAATCACTTTGGGTGAAGCTTTTTTTAGCTAAATTATAAAACTTTAAGTGTCAATCTTTTTCTACATAAAATGCTTTTATTAAGAACTTGCAAAGTTGAGAAAGGAGTAAAAAATCCAAAACTGTGGAAGTTTTTTTAAACTGACAAAATATACGTTCATTTTGACCTGTTTTTAAATAAACAAAAAAATTTCCTAGAGAATTTACTCCAGTTAGTTAGGTTTCAATAAAATGTATTAATATTTGAAAAAACTGCATAAATCTTTATTAATAAGTTAAATATTTAGGAATCAATTTAACAAGAAAGTCATAAAGAAAACTGTAAATTCTTATTGAAAGGTATAAAAGAAAATCTGAATGGATGAAAACAAAAATTATTTTATATAGGAAGTTTAATATTATAAAAATATTATTTCTCTCAAATTACTACCAATGAAGTTTAATATTTACTTAACTCATCTTCTCTCACAATTCCAAAAGCTTTTATTTGGATAAAATAATCTAAAATTTGTATGAGAAAAAGGAATTATGTATAATGGTCAAGAATGTATAACAAAAGGTATTAATGATGGAAGAACTTGCCTTGTCAAATATCAGAATATAGCATTAACTATTCTTGAGGCAGGAGGTAGATGGGCTCCAGGTTAGACATCTACAACTGGCCTCCTGTTTGTATTTCAGGGGGCACAAAGAAGTGGGTTTCAGACTGGATACTTATAACTTTTAGTATTTCCCAGGACAGGAGATAGGCTCCATTAAGGCATTTATAATAAGCTTCCTGTCTGCCCTCTGAAATGGAAGTAACAACAGAAACAGATGAGTATCCAGTCTTTGTCTCTTGTAAAGACCTCAAGGTAATAGTCATGGCAATAGTCAAGGTAATAATCATTGCAAAGACAAAGAGGGGCACAACCATGTTTGAGTGAAAGATTAAGAAATCTCCACTCCCCTTTTCCTGGGACAAGAGAGACACTACACATGCACAGAAGGATTCCTTGTGGGTCAAAAGTTGGGGGATAATGCCAGGCCATATGAGTCTGCTCCTCCCAGAAGCCTTCAAAATTCATCTTGGCTGAGAGGTGCGTGCACACTTAGGGCAGGGTCCCAGGGGAGGGTAGATGTGGGAAAAGAAGGCAGATAATTGGCCTGAAGGAAGACCCCGAAGAACTGACCTGTATAAATGACTTAACGACTGCATTACTGCACTCCTCCTCACTAAGGGGGACGCCCACACCCTTCTCTCCGCCTGCGCGTCTCTGCCTTCCTTCTGTCTTAACTGAACAAACTGTTTTTGTTTTTATGCTCTCCCACTTGTTGTTATGCTATGTCTCTAATAATAAACTTTGTACAAGCATTTATAGTTTCTGGCTCTGTGATAAATGCATTTTTCACTGAGGGCAAAGATTCAGGGATAAATAGCTTCTAAACACTAACCCTTGCTGGTCTGGTAGCCAGGATTCTTGGTTTTCATACAGGCTGAAAGTGAAAATGAAGTCGCTCAGTCGTGTCCGACTCTTTGCAACCCCATGGACTGTAGCCTATCAGGCTCCTCCATCCGTAGGATTTTCCAGGCAAGAGTGCTGGAGTGGATTGCCATTTCCTTCTCCAGGGGATCTTCCTGACCCAGGAATAGAACCCAGGGCTCCCGCATTGCAGGCAGATGCTTTGCCATCTGAGCCCTACTCAGGTTCAGTTTTGGGCAGGGAACTAAGATCTTGCTTCATACCAACACTCACTGCTGCCACAAGATCATTCTTATGAAATGTTGTCAAAATAAAAGCAAAGTCAATGTATAAATGCAAGGTAGAAATAGGTCTCAGTATCTATAACAATTTTAAATATGACAAAATGGGTATTTTAAAGCACTGGAAGATGATACATTGTGCCATTGGTACAATTGATGATTCATTTGAAATAAAATGGAATTAGACTCTGTATCTATATAGTATCTAAGATTGTTGGGGGTTACTTGACTTACAAGGTTTATGGCAGCATTGTTTGTAGTACCAAAAAAAAGTTGGAAAAATTAAAATTAACAGAATGAAGGCTAACTAAAATAATAGTACAGTGAGTTGATCAAGTCACTGAAATGACTTCTACAAGTTATTATTGAAGGAAGAAAGATTCAGAAGATGGCATACAGTGCAATTTAATTTTTATATAACAATGCCAACACTCTTTATATTTGTGTGTATTTGTATCTAATTATATAAGCATCAAGAAAAATATAGGCTGCATACTAGGTTATATATTTGGGTCACCTGAGACTGGAGTTAAGATGAGAAATGAGTAAAAGAGTTAAAAGGAAGGAGGAAAAGACACAAAAAGTAAAAACAAATAAATAAATTTAATTAAAACTGCACTGAAAAAACTATATATATGATCATATTTATACATTTATGAAAGTGATATTTTATTTTATGTATATATAAAGCATTTCAGATATAAAACAAGTTGAAAAGATCTACAAATTAATTACTTCAATTGCTATGAGAAATTTGCAACTCTTTGGATTATAATCTGCCACATCTTCAACCATACTGATATTTCTCTAGATTCATATATAATATTCTTTGACTAAATTCAGTAAATGGGATTCTTAAACAATATTTAATGGACACAACTTGCTATGACCTTGTGGCAACATATTGCTTTAGAAAAATGAGAGTATCATTAAAAATCTAGCAGTGAGAACATGAAAATTGCAAATGCTCTTTACTGGACGTTGACTCCTAAAATACAATAGGTTCAATCTACATTATGAGCCCTGCTGGACAGGAACAGCAGTTTACCCAATTGGTTTACAGAGAGCTAAGAGTAATAATCAGACTAAAAAGGAGGAGCCTAGAAAACAGGTTTGATAAAAGCTAAGTACATCCAAGATCAAACCAGTCAATCCTAAAGGAAATCAAGCCTGAATATTCATTGGAAGGACTGATGCTGATGCTGAAGCTGAAACTCTAATATTTTGGCCACCTGATGTGAAGAACTGACTCATTGGAGAGGACCCTGGTGCTGGGAAAGATTGAAGGCAGGAGGGAAAGGGATGACAGAGGATACGATGGCTGGATGGTATCACTGACTCTATGGACTTGAGTTTGAACAAGCTCTGGGAATTGGTGATGGACAGGGAACCCTGGCATGCTGCAGTCCATAGGGTCGCAAACAGCCAGACACGACTGAGCAACTGAACTGAATGGAACTAAAGATCCAAGAAGGTAGAAAATTAAGCTAAAGAAAAGAAAGTGTTAAACTGGGCAGGATCCAGCTATCAATGAAAGTGTCCAATTCATATAGCAATGGGAGAAGAAGCTAATCAAGAATCTTAATTCTAACTCAGAAGCTGTTTGCTTTATGCTTTATATCATGCAGTGTCTGTGTGTGGCAGAGCTAGAAATCATGATGTTAGCAGTTCAAAGACAAGAGGCTACCAGGTCTTACCCACACTTGATAAAATCAGTTGCTAAAGTTTAGCTTTCTGGTACTTTTTAAAATTTATCTGATAAATAGGACAGGTTTATCAGGTCAAATTCCTTGTAATAGAGCCTTCTCTTTTTAGATAATATTTCATTGTGAAGTTGCAGCAGTTGTGTATGTAGCAAGACAGTCTCTGCTATGTCTGTTCACAAAGGACACTTTTTACATGGCATGGTCTTTAGTCATTATAATGCCTTATGAAATTAACCACAAAAATATCCTCAGTAAAGAAATTTTATTTCCTCCCTTCTCATCAAAGGCCTAAAGGGAACTGTCTATGGCCCAAATAGCACTGAAACATTTGCAATATACGACATAAATGTGAACCTAATCCCCAAGAGTAGTTGAACAGGAAAAAAAAAAATGGTAGTAGGTTTTTATGTATGACATTTAGGCAAAAGTAATGGATGAGATCCCTCAAACCTTGGCCATCTTTCAACAGAAGTGAAAACTATTTTTATAAGAAAGCAAAAATTAAAACAGCATTGAAGCATTGTTGTGAACAGTGCAGTAGAAGAGTCTAGATTTCCAAATTTCTGCCTGGAAATAATTAGTCCTGTCTAAAGATTACCAATAACTAATAGTCATGTTCTGTTTGGATATTCATGTTAGAGAATCCTAAACAGAACAGGATTGGCTGGTCCTAAGTAGTAGGAGGTATTGGGAAGACTTTCAGCACATGTAGTCAGCTGACAATATTGTCAGCCAAGAAGTTTAATCTAAAGAACCCTAACAATCCTTTAGAGTTCTAGCCTATACCCTTCCTGTTCTTATAAAGTTTCTTGGAGATAAATTAGCATCTACTTATTTCAGTGCATCTCAAGTACCTTAAAATCAACAGTTCCAGCACTGAACTGAATGTTTACATCATTATTGGTACTTTAGCCAGTATCCCCAAGCTCATTTAGAAATAATAGAAATAACATTTTCCAGATCCTGTGAATCATCCTAGACCTATTTCTTACTCCCACAGCCAATCAGTCAACAAATTCTGTCAAACCTGTCTAATTTGCTTATTCATTTCCTTCTGTCTGGAACTCTCTGCCCCCAGATCCACCCGTAGCTGGCTCTCTCTTATCATCCAGATCTTAAATCACATGTCACTTGCCCTAGAACTCTTTGATGACCCTTCCATCTAAAGTCACCTCTTCCACTCCAGCACTTTCCTAAAACCCTATTTTAATTTCTTTGTAACACTGATTACTATCACAAATTCTCTTATTACTTGTTTCTCCCCTTTCTAAAATTTCTCCTTGAAAGCAGGAATCTTGCCTAGCTTATTCATCACTGAATCCTCACTGCCTTGTATCCTGTCCAGTTCATATTTAATATGAATGTACTTCTAAAATTCATTCATTATTGAATTACTCAACAAATACTTATTAAGCATTTGTGCGCCGGTCACTGTGTTAGGCACAGGAAATCTAATGGCAGACAGAAATGAATCCTATCTTTGTACTCACAGAACTTATATTTAATAAAAGAGATTTATAGTAAGAAAAGTCACATAAATAAAAGTAAAATGGCAACTATAAATATTTCCATTACTATTGCTTTAGTTCAAGTTATCATTGTCTTATGCTTCAGCTATTAAAATCATGTCTTTCCCTGCTTCCAGTCTTGCACCTTCCACTATGTTTTTCCAAAACTAAAGTGCAAATTTTAAGTCATTTTCTACATTAAAATCCTTAATAATGTCAATGACCTTCAAGAACAAATATCTAAGCTTGTTAAGATAATGACCCTTTATGTCCTGCCCTTTAACTCTCTCTTTTTTCCCTCTTCACGCTCTATGCTTGATTCACCCTGAATTACACCCTTATCTCTGGGCCTTTATGTATTTTATTCCTTCTGCCTTGCACATATTTCCCTACTCTTTGAGTAAGTAATTCACAAATTCTTTACAATTCAGGGGAGATAAACTCCTCCAGAGAGCATTTTCTAAACTCAGTCAGACTGGCATGGCCATTCCTTTTCTGTGCTCTCTTAGGGAAAAAAAAAATTATCCTGTTGTGCTATAGTTGTTTATTTACTTGCTTGGTTCCCTTGCAGGCCAACAGTTTTCATTATGGCAGACTGTCTTTACTATTTCTCTCTCCATTGCCAGAGCAGTAACAAGTATGTAGAATAAATGGAAAGAAGGTTGGTAGGATGGATGAATATATGGATGAGTTCTCTTGACAAAATTAAAAATAAAACTCTAAGATGATACTCAACAAAACTTTAAACATATGCTGTTAAGAATGTGTTTAAAAACATACTGGCTAGAACGAAAGGCTTGTGAAGAAGCCCTTTATGAATCTTCCAAGCACTGTGGAGGGTAGCACTCAATAATTTGTCACTAATTATATTTCATGTTTGTTGTTGTTAAGAAAATAGCATTAACTACTGGAGCCCAATGTTGAAGATAAGGAAGATAAGGCACCATAGCAATTATCAGTTCAGGTCAGTTGATCAGTCATGTCCAACTCTTTGTGACCCCATGGACTGCAACATGCCAGGCTTCCCTGTGCTTCACCAACTCCTGGAGTTTACTCAAACTCATGTCCATTGAGCCGGTGATGCCATCCAACCATCTCTTCCTCTGTTGTCCTCCTCCCCTCTTGCATTCAATCTTTCCCAGCATCAAGGAAATGATGCTTTTCCAAAGAGTCAGTTCTTCACATCAAGGTGGCCAAATTATTAGAGCTTCAGCTTCAGCATCAGTCCTTCCAATGAATATACAGGATTGATTTCCTTTAGAATTGACTGGTTTGATCTCCATGCAGTCCAAGGGACTCTCAGAGTCTTCTCCAACACCTCAGTTCAAAAGCATCAGTTCTTGAGTGCTCAGCTTTCTTTATGGTCCAACTCTTACATCCATACTTGACTACTGGAAAAAACATAGCTTTGACTATATGGACCTTTGTTGGCAAAGTAATGTCTCTGCTTTTTAATGTTATCTAGGTTTGTCAAAGCTTTTCTTCCAAGGAGCAAGCGTCTTTTAATTTCATGGTTACAGTCATCATCTGCAGTGATTTTGGAGCCCCCTCCAAAAAAGTCTGTCACCGTTCCCATTGTCTCCCCATCTATTTCCATGAAGTGATGAGACCAGATGCCATGACCTTTGTTTTTTGAATGTTAGGTTTAAGTCAGCTTTTTCACTCTCCTCTTTCACTTTCATCAAGAAGCCCTTTAGTTCCTCTTCACTTTCTGCCATAAGGGTGGTATTATCTGCATGTCTGAGGTTATTGATATTTCTCCTGGCAATCTTGATTCCAGCTTGTGCTTCATCCTGCCCAGCATTTCACATGATTAAAGGACAATTTGTAAGATTTATACTACTGATAAAACACAAACCTAAACAAAGGATATGAACACTAAGCTCAAAACATATTAAAAAAAAAACCTTTAGACTTCAGTGGGAACTCGTAACCAAAGAAGAAAAAGGTGGGGTGACAATCTTTTTATCACTGGATACATGGAATCATGGAGCTAATACCATATCATATGTTAGAGAAACTTGAATATTTAAACAAATAAAATATAATACAGACTTAGGCTTACTAAGTACTATGTGGCAACAACTGCTTTGCAAGTGAAGTTAACTATTTGTTTTTTCTAGTGAAAAAGAACATGAGGGGACAAAAATAAGCTGGTCCTTGAGAAACTCTCAGTGTCTATTTGCAACAGAAAGTTACCTGCTACAGTTTGCCATTAAAGATAGAAAGAGTATTGACCACAAGTATAAAAATAGGAAATTTTACTTATTTAACTAAATTTTAGTTATTTAACTATTTAGTTAACTAAAATAGTAATTTTAGTTATTCTACCTGAGAATATCCTCATAGAGTGTAACTATTTCTACTTTACCCAGAACAAATCTAGAGAAAATAGCTTCCCTTGCCTGAAAAGGGTAAACTAATTACCAGTACGGGTACTTATATTGCAGCTATGGTTCTAGTAGAGGTGTCAGCTGACCATCTGTAAAACATCTCTTTAATATTCAACAAATGTTTATTAATTGACAGCTATTCAATTCATTAAGCACTGTGCTGTGCTTAGTCACTCAGTTGTGTCCAACTCTTTGCCATTCTGATGGACTGTACCCTGCCAGGCTCCTCTGTCCATGAGATTCTCCAAGCAACAATACTAGAGTGGGTTGCCATACCCTCCTCCAGAGGATCTTCCCAACCCAGGGATTGAACTCAGGTTTCCTGCATCGCAACCAGCTTCTTTATTATCTGAGACACCAGAGAAGCCCATATTAAGCACTAGGCTGCACGAACTCTAATTATTAGAAGGAAGAACTAAGGGTGCTAATGGAATGGAACAATAGTGAACTTTTATAAGCCAATGCTAATAGTCATTTGGTTCCAACAGCCAAGAAAGTAAGGTCCTTAAAAAGCATCAGAATAAGTGAGCCACTGATGGCAATTCTTTTTGTATAGATACAGAGATGCATAGTTACTGAACAAAGTACCGGTCATGTCAGGAGTGATCTGAAAATCAGCCTCTAAACAGGATAACTTCAGATCCATCATCAGTAATGAGGGAAGACATAACTCCTAGGTGCTACTGCCAAAGCAAAAGAATATTTTGGGGTATACAGAATGTTTGGAAGGGAATAACTGTGTCTAACCACATCTCTGATGCTATAAAGAACACTATTACAGAAGAATCTGGAATGTTAGGTCTATGAATCAAGGTAAATTGGACATTATCAAGCAAGAGATGGCAAGATTGAACTTCAATGTCTTAGGAATCAATGACATCTCAGGAATCAGTGAACTAAAATGGATGGGATTGGGCAAATTTAATTCAGATGACCATTATAATATTGTAGGCAAGAACCCCTTAGAAGAAATGGAGTTGCCCTTATGGTCAAAAAGAGTCTGAAATGCAATACTTGAGTGCAACCTCAAAAGTGACAGAATGATCTCAGTTCATTTCCAAGGCAAACCATTCAACATCACAGTAATCCAAGTCTATACCTAAACCACTGATGTCGAAGAAGCTGAAGTTGACCAGTTCTGTGAAGATCTACAACACCTTCTAGAACTAACACCAAAAGAAAGATGTACTTTTCATCATGGGGGATTGGAATGTGAAAGTAGGAAGTCAAGAGATACCTCGGGTAATAAGAAAGTTTGTCCTTGAAGTACAAAATGAGGCAGGGCAAAGGCTAACAGGCTTTTGTCAAGATAATATGCTGGTCATAGAAAACACCCTTTTCCAACAGCCCAAGAGATGACTCTGCACACGGACATCACTAGATGATCAACACTGAAATCAGGTTCATTATGTTCTGTGCAGCCAAAGATGAAGAAGCTCTATATAGTCAGCCAAAACAAGACCTATAGCTAACTGTGTCACAGATCATCAGCTCCTTATTTCAAAATTCAGACTTAAATTGAAGAAAGTAGGGAAAAACCACTAGACCATTCAGGTATGACCTAAATGAAATCTTTATTGTTATACAATAGAAGGTGGCAGATTCAAGGAATTTTTAGAGCTGATAAACAGAGTGCCTGAAGAACTATGGATGGAGGTTCATAATATTGTACATAAGGCAGTGACCAAAACGATCCCAAAGAAAAATAAATCCATTAAGGCAAAGTGATGGTCTGAAGAGGTGTAACACATAGCTGAAAAAAGAAGAAAAGCAAAAGGCAAGGGAGAAAGGAAAGATATACCCAACTGAATGGAGAATCCCAGAAAAAGCAAGGAGAGATAAGAAGGTCTTCTTAAACAATGCAAAGAAATAGAGGAAAACAATAGAATGAGAAAAACTAGAGATTTCTTCAAGAAAATTGGAGATAGCAAGGGAACCTTTCATGCAAGGATGAGCATGGTAAAGGACAGAAGCTGTAAGGACCTAACATAAGCAGAAGAAATTAAAAAGAGGTGGCAGTAATACACAGAAGAACTATACAAGAAAGGTCTTAATGATCTGGATAGGCAACATGATGTGGTCACTAACCTAGTGTCATACATCCTGGAGTGTGAAGTGAAGTGGGCCTTAGGAAACATTACCGAGAAAAAAGCTGGTGGAGATGATGAAATTCAGTCGAGCTATTTCAAAGCCTAAAAGATGATGCTGTTAAAGTACTACACTCAATATGTCAGCAAATTTGGAAAACTCAGAAATGACAAGACTGGAAAAGGTAAATTTTCATTCCAATCCCAAAGAAGGGGAAATCCAAAGAACATTCAAACTATAGTACAGTTGCACTCATTTTACATGCTAGCAAGGTAATGCTCAAAATCCTTCAAGCTAGGCTTCAGCAGTATGTGAACTGAGAACTTCCAGATGTACAAGCTGGGTTTAGAAAAGGCAGAGAAACCAGAGATCAAATTGCCAGCATTTGTTGAATCATGAAGAAAGCAGGGAGTCCCAGAAAAACATCTTTTTCTGCTTCGTTGACTATGCTAAACCTTTGATTGTGTGTATCACAATAAAGTGTGGAACATTCTTAAAGAGATGGGAGTACCAGCCACCTGACCTGACTCTTGAGAAACATGTATATAGGTCAAGAAGCTATGATTAGAACCAGACATGGAACAATTGACTGGTTCCAAATTGGGAAAGGAGGATAACAAGGCTGTATATTATCATGCTGCTTATTTAACTTATATTCATAATATGTTATGTAAAATGCCTGGCTGGATGAACCACAAGCTGGAATCAATATTTCCAGGAGAAATATCAACAATGATATTTGTTAATATGAAATTTAGATGTGCAGATGATACCACTCTAATTGCAGAAAGTGAAGAGGAATTAAAGAGCCTCTTGATGAGAATGAAAGAGGAGAGTGAAAATTCAACATTAAAAAAACTCAGATCATGATGTCTGGTCCCACCACCTCATGGAAAATAGAAAGGTATAAAGTGGAAGCAATGACAGATTTTATTTTCTTGGGCTCTCAAATCACTGCAGATGGTGACTGCAACCGTGAAATTAAAAGATGCTTGCTCCTTGGAATGAAATTTATGACAAACCTAGACAGCATATTAAAAAGAAGAGACATCTTCTTTTGTTGACTCTGCCAACAAAGGTCTTCAAGGAGTCATGTACAGATACATAATAGACCATAAAGAAGGCCAAAGAATTGATACTTTTGAACTGTGGTGTTGGAGAATACTGTTGAGAGTCCCTTGCACTGCAAAGAGATCAAACCATTCAATCCTAAAGGAAATCAGCCCTGAATATTCACTGAAATGACTGATGCTGAAGCTGAAGCTCCAATACTTTGGCCACCTGATGCAAAGAACCAACTCATCAGAAATAATCTTGATACTGGGAAGGACTGAGGGTAAAGGAGAAAGCAGTGATGGAGAGTGAGATGGGTAGATACCATCACTGACTCAATGAGCATGAATTTGAGCAAAGTCCTAGAAATATTGGAGGACAGAGAAGCCTGGGTCACAAAAGGTTGGACATGACTTAGCGACTGAACAGCAACTAATACATCTCATCTAATACTTAATCATGAGTTGATTTGTATTTGTCAAGTAGCAAATTCTCAAATGGTGATGGAATGAAACCTAAGATACAGTCAACAAGATGTTTTTCCTGTAAGTCTGTTACTATTTCTAACTTTGAAATATTGGAAAGGAAGGTGAGTGAATCTTCTAATGGAAAAAGGAGATTTGGGATTTTGTGTGTGTGTGTGTGTGTGTGTGTGTGTGTGTGTGTGTAAGTCACTAGGTCTGAAACAAATAGATGGTAATAATAAGAGAAAGTAGAATCTTCTCCTTACTTCCTCTCCAATAAAACTAATTGTTCTTTATGCGCAATGTGGTTTTCAAGGGAGAGAGTATTGCTGTGCCAGGAATGGGGAAGCTGCAGGGTCTGAAAAGAACCATAAAGCTAAAGAGAATGTGATAAACCAACACTGTGTGGCTCACAGTAACAGGCTCAATGGTAGAATGGTGTATCCTTTCATCTCCCCAAAGTATAATTAAAGAGCATTTAGAGGTTAGGATCTGATGGCTTCCAGACTTTTTAGAACACAGACCTTCTGACTTCAAGGATTACTTACCATTTTCTATTTTTAAAGCATCTTACTATAATCCTGCCTTAAGAATATATGTATTACCTGGTTTCCCATATAAGGCATACATCAGAACATTCTTAAAAATCATAATAATAATCATTACTTATAGTGATGTTATTCAAAACACAGTTTTGTTTCAATTAGCTTCAAAATTAATTTTCTAGCACTGAATATCAATTCTGCATTAGTGCTCCTTTGGTAATTACTGCTTACCATCAAGGCTCCACTACGTTTCCATGTTTAAAATAATGAATGTGTAACTCTTTTGATTGCTACTTGTGATTTATTGAGTTATTCTTAGAATACTAATGTTTTTAGCAGTATGTTGACTGTTTTTCCAAGATTTGTGAATCTACTAAACCTTGAAAAGTATATGTAAATATGTATGATATATACATATAAATATACATATAAAGTAAAAAGTGTGTATGCTGCTGCTGCTGCTGCTAAGTCGCTTTAGTCGTGTCCAACTCTGTTCACCCCATAGACAGCAGCCCACCAGGCTCCCCCATCCCTGGGATTCTCCAGGCAAGAACACTGGAGTGGGTTGCCATTTCCTTCTCCAATGCCTGAAAGTGAAAAGTGAAAGTGAAGTCGCTCAGTTGTGTGCACACTCTTAGCGACCCCATGGACTGCAGCTTACCAGGCTCCTCCGTCCATGGGATTTTCCAGGCAAGAGTACTGGAGTGGGGTGCCATTGCCTTCTCCCAAAAAGTGTATATCTGTATATAAAATTTAAACTCACAGGAGGTGTACTATGTCATATTTTTTTCAGGCCCTTAGGTATTCTGGTATAAATACATTAGTAAAGACTCTATTACAAAATTATCATACATTTCCATGTCAGAAGAACTTAGAAATGTAAAAAAAAAAAAATTTCAATTCTGGTTGTGATTATATTACAAGTTTCTTATATTTTATTCTGCTTTCTCTTTTAATATCCTTCCTACCTTGAGCCTACTTGAAGATTTTGTCAACATAAATATTTAGACCTGTTAGCAATTTTTTTTGGTTTTATAGCTTCTTCTAAGTTCCCAATCTGAGAACAGACACATAAGTAGACAGTCAAAACAAACTTCTTTAAGAATGGAAAAGTCAACTGATTCCCTCAGAAGAGTGCAAGAAGGATTGAGTAACACATAAAAAACACTAAGCACAAAACCATTTAAAGGGTCAAAACATGGTATTGAAAGATTCAATGATGCATTTAAGTCCAGTAAGCTAAGGAATGACATGATCAGTTTGAATCTTTAGTGGTTATATTAGCAGTTATGAAGCAAATTTTTGAAAGATGGAATTGAGGTGTCTGGAGATAGAGAGATAGATTGAGAGAACATTTGAATAGCATAGAGATCATGTGAACTAATTTAAATGAGTAACAATGGAGTGGAAAGGAAAGATATAGTTAAAAGACAGAGAATCAAAAACACTTTCATGATTGAATTTGAGTTGGGAAGTATTGAAGGAAATGAGATCAGGATTAAACACTGGTTGCTAGTTAACAGACTTGTTGGATTATTGTGCTATAAACAAATACATAAGTTTTGGAGAGATGGAAGGGATAGGACAGATCCTAATTAGAAATGCTGAGTTTAGTTTGGACTGATTAAGTTTTAGTGAGATGCTGTGATGAAGAGGTCCAATTGATACACAGATTATTGAGCTTAGGGCAATCACTGATAACTTCTGAATTTCTAATTCTAGGAGAATGATTAGATTAATTGAGATAAGTCAACCTGGTGAAATATGAAGTTATTAAAATCATGTTTTAATAGGAAAATGCTCAAATAATAGTATCACATCAAATAAAAGTGAAAGTGAAAGTGAATTCACTCAGTCATGTCTGACTCTTTGCGACTCCATGGACTGTAGCCCACCAGGCTTCTCCATCCATGGGGTTTTCCAGGCAAGAATACTGGAATGGGTTGCCATTTCCTACTCCAGGGGAATCTTCCTCACCCAGGGATCAAACCCAGGTCTCCCATGTTAGAGGCAGATGCTTTAACCTCTGAGCCACCAGGGAAGCTTGTACAGTAAAATCTCAATTGTGTAAAAACTAACCTAAAAAGACTGAAAAGAAAATCATTAGAGTTACAATGGTCATACTAGGGTTAAACATTTATGGTGACTTTTCCTCATTTTTCTGTTTATTTATATTTTATAAGATTTCTATGTGCATTACTCAAAAATCACTTTAGGGTAAGGGATGTTTCCTGGAAAGATAGTGATTAAATTGATTCTAAAGGACTAGATATCTCTTTGCCAACAAAGGTGTATATAGTCAAAGCTGTGGTTTTTCCAGTAACCACATGTGGAAGTGAGAATTGGACCACAAAGAAGCTTGAGCACCAAAGAATGGATGCTTTCTAACTGTGGTGCTGGAAAAGATTCTTGAGAGTCCCTTGGACAACAAAAAGATCAAACCAGTCAATCATAAAAGAAGTCAATCCTGGATATTAATTGGAAGGACTGAAGCTGAAGCTGAAACTCCAGTACTTTGGCCACCTGATGTGAAAGAGCTGCTCTTTGGAAAAGACAATGATGCTGGGAAAGATTGAAGGCAAAAGGAGAAGGAAATGGCAGAGGATAAGATGGATAAGATGGTTAGATAGCATCACTGATTCAATGGACATGAATTGAGCAAACTCTGGGAGATAGTGAAGGACAAGGAAGTCTGGTGTGCTGCAGTCCAAGGGGTCCCTAAGAGTCATACACGACTTAGCGGCTAAACAAAGGACTAGACAGGAATTAATCAGATAAAGAATCCTCTAGTAGTGATAGAGGCAGTAGTAGTAGAGGTACATAGGTAAAGAATGCAGTTTACATAGGTAACTGCAAGCAGTTGAGGATTGTTGAAACATAGCATGATGGTATGGAGTGGTCAGCAAGGAAGCTAGACAGGGATGTGTGAGACCTTGAGATTCTATCCAATGCAATCTGGGCAACTGTGTATTGCCCTGGGTAGTGCATTTATTTGCTAAGGTCGCCATAACAGAGTATTTCAGACTGAGTGGCTTAAACAATAAAAATTTCTTTTCTCAGTTTTAGAGGTTAGCAGTCTAAGAACAAGGTATCAGCATGGCTGATGTCTTCAAGGCCTCTCAGCTTGACTTGCACATCGCCAACTTCTATGTCTTCACATGGTCTTCCCTCTGTGAATCTGCCCATATCTTCTCTTCTTTTAAGGAAAGCAGTTATTTGTGCCCGTATTGGATTAAAGTCCACCCTGCTGCTGCTGCTGCTAAGTCGCTTCAGTCGTGTCCAACTCTGTGCGACCCCATAGACAGCAGCCCACCAGGCTCCACCATCCCTGGGATTCTCCAGGCAAGAACACTGGAGTGGGTTGCCATTTCCTTCTCCAAAGTCCACCCTAGTGACTTCAATTTAACTTAATTACCACTTTAAACCTATTTCTAAATATAGTCATATTCTGAGGTACTAGGTGTTAAAGACATCAACATATGAATTTGGAGGAAGGAGAGACACAATTCAGTGCATAACAGAGAGTGATATGGTTAAATTTCTTCGGCAACCATGTGGAATAGAATTTGAGGGAGAAAAGATGAACAGATTGATTTAATTATCCAGGCAAGAAATTGTGATGTTGTGTGGAACAGTGAATGTAAATCAATGAATTTAAAATAAATATAATAATAATATTTCCAGAAAGATAAGCTAGTCTAGAGGGGAAGCAATGAATTCAGTTTTAAGGCATTCAATTCTATGCCTGGTATAGAGTTAATATGGGAGTTTGAAGCTCAAAGACAGATATTTGGGCTGTAAATCTGGATTTGGGCATCATTAATAGAGATGTTATTTGAAACAGTGAGAACAGATCAGTGAATCTGAGTGATGAAAGCAATATACTTAAAACAGAAAACCAGCATTTACAGACCAGGCAGATAATGAGTCCATGGTGGAGAAACGAAAGCAGAAGAGTGCCTCATCGTAGAACCTAAGGAAGTAGAGAGGTTTGATGAAGGGAATAATCAATAAGTCAAAGAGAGCAAAGGGATCCCAAAGACAAAAACTGGGAAGTATTAGTTGGATTTGGAATTATAAGGGCTTTTGGACATGGACACTTAACAAGTTCCTTGAACTTCTATGTGCAAGGCACTGGGTGAAGCATTATAAAGCATATAATCGTACTTCATTTTGAGCTTCACTTAAGACTGAGGAAAGGAGCATTATGTTTGTTTTATAGAATGAGAAAGCAGTGGCTCAAGGAAGTCAAATAACTGTCTTAAGGTCAACAGACAACCCAAGATCAGTAGAAGTCAGCTTTAGATTTCTTTCTGTGTCACCCAAACTGGCATGATTACCTGCTAGTAATACTAACTTCATAAAACAGAGGCAGTTATATTAAGTTGGAAGGACTAGAATTCCACAGAGCAGTGGATTGATGAGTGAATATTAGACGAGTAAGTAAGATAGAGTACTCTTTTCAGAAGAGAAGAAAGGACAGCTCGTCTTGCTCTCATTTCTTTAGTACATTGCCTGGAACACAGTAGATGCTCAATAAATTTTAGTTCAGTGAACAAGAAAGAAATACTGACTTGAGCTAGGATGTGGTATACTTGGAAGTGGAGGCAGCAGAGATGTAGGTGGCACGCAGCCCAAAGCGGGGAAAGTAGAGAGGGTAACACAAAGAAGAAAGGGAGGAAAGCTTAAACCAGATGCTTCCTAGAAAAGGTTGATAGAGTTCCAGATAAGTGCACAAGTAAGAATTTCACCTGAAACAGCTTTTTTTAAGGTTGGACAATAAAAGTGAAGTAGAGAAATAAATGTGTAAGGACAAGATGCTTCTTCTTTTAACAATTTTCTCCATATTAAGCTCCCTCAAGAAAGACTGTCTCACCATTTCCAAGTAATAAATTCATATCTGTAATGCCCTCTTCCTAGATTTCCCTCTTTTTCACTGTATGGCAACATAATGGCTCTAATCACAGATTATCCCTTCAAATTTTTTGTTCAATTCTCTAAACAGAATCTGTTATTCCTTCTCTTTTCTACCTCTTCACGCATTCCTGTAGTGACTGGAAGGCTATGGATAAAATACTCTTAAATTTATTTATTAAGTAAATAAATGAAATACCTCATGAAATTAAATACCTTAGCATATCAACAAAATATTTCAAAACATTATGCAGTGTGTTTCAAAGTAAAGGAATTTCATAAGTTGATTTAGCTTTGACATAAATTGTATTTATTAATTCAACCTTTTATATACAAAATAATGTTTTACATTTTCTTACTAGTTAGCTAAAGACTACTCTGTCAGATGATTGTATTTTGTCATAGAAACACATTTATAAATTTTAATTCATTGAGTTTGAATAGTCTCACTGCAAATGACAGATAGGTTGGAAAATTTTTTGCAATGTATTTAAAGAATGAAGTGTTACTTGCCATTATAAAAATTTATATATTGCTCACTGTGATGTTTAAATAAAATGATATGTTCTTGTGCCCTCACTTCAAAGTCAAATTGTGTGCTATAACACTTTAAGCTTTCAATGTTGAATTTTGGCTAGTTCAATAGTGGGATGAGATTATTGACTGCTATATTACTATTCTGTGGACAAATTATTCTTGAATAATCTGTATGCCCTATGAGAAGGTCAAATGATAAGGGAGAAAGATCTGAAACAAAGCGCTAAGATTTCATTGCTTTGAGTTTGGCAGATATCCAGTTGCATATTTGAAATTATCCAGAAAAATACACAAAGTGAACAATTATATTCAACTGGAGCTGTATAGCATTATCCTCATCTAAATTATAAAATACAGTTGTACATATAAAATAGGAAATATAAAATTCTTTGTAACATTTTTCACATGCAATATATTCCTTCTATACTAAGAATGTGAATTTAATAAACATATATCGGGAGAATTAAGATAATGCTGTGACATAGCTATATCAATTTGTCCAGTAAACACCTCTCTAAATAACTATTTAATATTATATCAAGAAAATAAATGAAACTAAAACTCAAGCAAAATTTGAGACAAAGTATCCTCACAAATCATCTGTGCATGCATTGCCTGTCCGTTAAGTTTGCCTGTAGATGATTTTTGCTCAGTCTATGTGCATTTTTAATCCACTTTATGTAAGCATTGAGTTCAACATTTAGAGAATTTCCAAAGTTACACTGTAATTAATAATCATATAGATTTGAAGACTCTAGTTCTTGCTTTCTACTGCAAAAATGCTTGAATGTTCATTAATTTCAGTTGTATGCAAAAATATTGTAACATAAGATAATATTTCTGTTCTTAATTGAAAATGTAAATCTCTAACTGGAGCAAAGAGAAACTTCTAATGAAGATAAGGTATTTAATCATTATTTAATATTTTGTATAACCATAATTGCATTTATCTGAGAAACTAATTTGCTTTGTTTTGCTATTTAAGCATATCCAATTTTTAAATCATATGTTAATAAAATAGAGCGTTTAACTAATTTGAATAAAATGTACATCAAAGTTGTAAGTGTAATACGCATAAGTCATTAATTGAAACATGCAATTGGTGACTTTTCTGGAAAAAAGAAAAGCAGAATTAAAGTAAAGTAATAGTGTGATTAATTGATTCAGGATGGCTCCTCTGAAAAATTATGTTCAATAAGAGTCTGTCTTTCTAATTTGTGATCATTTGTCACTTTACAGTAAATCAAATATAATGGATTCAGGTTCACAAGCTGAATAAATGACTGTCCTAAAAATGACAATTTTTAAAATAAAAAGATGGTTGTTTAACCAATTTAATTTAAAATAGTCACTGTATATTAATTTGAGCTACCTATGTGTTTCCAGTAAATATTTACTTTATAAATGATTTTTGTTCTCCTATATGCATATATAATTTTAAAATCAAATCAATCCAAAAAAAATATGTTTCAAGATACAAGTTACAAATATTTTGTTAAAACATGAAGATATCCAGTAAAAGTTGTTGTTCAATATTTAGTAAAAAATAAATAGAATGAATGATTATTTTTTATAACCAAAAACATGATTCTACTCAAAATTCTTTGAATATAGTAAAGCACACTCTTATTTTTTTTTCTTTTTTTTTTAATTTTTTTTTTTTTTACTTTACATACTGTATTGGTTTTGCCATACATTGACATGAATCCGCCACAGGTGTACATGAGTTCCCAGTCCTGAACCCCCCTCCCACCACCCTGCCCGTATCATCTCTCTGGGTCATCCCAGTGCACCAGCCCTTCTACAGTATGTTCCCTTCTGTATCTCACTGATTTCTTTGGTGGTGTTGTCCCCTATAAGAGCTTTTGTAAAACACTATAGATTAAGCTGCATTATTCTACATATGATGTAAACTGATAAATTTGAGAAGAAAATTTTACTTAACAGAACACTCATAAACCAAATTTTGTTATTTTCAGAGGGAAAGGGACACTGAAAAATCGGAGTAAAATACTAATGGGTTCATTTGTATTCTGCCTTGAACATCATGCATCAATAATGCTTGTTACTGTAGAATTAATTTAAATGAGTAGAAATAGCCTTGAAAATAAAAGTTTAGGCAAGTTATTTTCATGAGACTGGTTTATTGCTCAATGATTCTTATATGAGTGTTTTGCTTTCTTCTTTTAGGAAGCATGCTGTTTTTTAGTCATCTTGTCCAATACCACTCAGTTTGATTTTCTGTTTCTATCCTATCTAGTATTTGTCTAATCCTAGAACTGTACCGCTTTACAAAAATCTTGTTTATAACCTACCTATATGCAATTATATTGAAACAAGCAAACATTTCACCTCCCTGTAATATAGACCAATTGAAATAGCTATTTTAGTCACCTTCTGCATTAGGAATTCCATCTTTTGGGCATTGAAATTGATTTTTCTCATCTTAGCATCTGAAGATCCAGAGTGTGCCCCTTGCCCAATCGCCTGAGACTATACAGTGACACCTACAACAGAGGATGTGGAGGCAGCAGCTTTTCGGGCTCCAGAAATGGCAGCATCAGGAGCATCAGCACGAATAGACTTTGTAGAGGTAGTTCTCCCAAACTGTATTATGAAACCAAACATTTTTGGTGCACTACCTGCTGATGGGGGCTGCCTTCTTACTGCCTAGTGTGATGCAAAATGTTTGGTCTTTGTTAAAATTTAACAATGACATTTCTGGCTAATATAAAGCAACCTGAATTTTTCCCAAGTGTGTTCAGTTGCCTTAATTTCCAATTAATATGAAATTTTATCAGACTTAGAAAAACATTAACACATATTTTTGTCCAATTTATTTCACTTAGTTGATATAAAGCTGCTGTCACATATAATTTTTGTATAAATATTTTTGAATAGCTCAAAATAAACCATCATTTAAAAGGTATCCTAAAGCAGTAAACAAGAGAATTTCTCTAATACTTCAGAGGCTGAATAGGGCTGCCCAGTTTATCTGTCATACCCGCTGCTGCTACTGCTACGTCACTTCAGTCGTGTCCGATTCTGTGCGACCCTGTAGACGGCAGCCCACCAGGCTCCCCCTTCCCTGGGATTCTCCAGGCAAGAACACTGGAGTGGGTTGCCATTTCCTTCTCATACCCGCTAGTTGTGTTCTATTGTGAACTTACTTTGCAAAGTAAATGACTATTTCCAGGTGGCCCTTATCAAAATATGAAAGACAGTGATTGACTGGTTTTATGTTTCCTTAAATTTTATGTAATTTAATGTGAAACAGTTATTTTGTAGCTATAAAACACATTTGTTAATTAGCCACATTAGCTTTATCTATGCGGTTCAATGACTTATAACATTTCAATTTGCATATAAAATGAATCTCTGTAATGATGTCTTTGCAAAATAAATAACCATTGACATAATGGGTGCATTTGCTTTTAACATTTTATACATTTGACTTCAAAGAGTAGGATATATTTCATAGTGAAATTTTGAAGAGTTTGAAATTCAGCATCCAGAGATCTTCATCTTGGTATAATACCACATATTCATTCTTCACCTGGTCTTCACTTCTTTTTGGAACAAGACAAGATACAAAGAATTTATACCAGTTCTATTGGAACTATTGGTTCATTGAATATAATTTGAAGGTTCTTTTCATAAACCAAATATAAGAACTGTAGATACATTGAGCTTAATAGTGTTTTTATTTTTTATTGTCATTTGCTTCTATTTTATTTTCTTAGGAAATTACAAATTGTCACTTTTTATAAAAATCTACACTGTAGAGTTGAATTGTACTTTTCTGAATATTTCTATTCTGTTTCTAATGCATTTTAATTATGTGAATTTATAAAATAATGACCCTAAATGTACAGCCTTTTGTAAAAAGCACATATATATTTGAAAGTGAATGTTGTTCTTTTAGTTCAAATTGTGTAAATATGGATTCTTCCATGTGTACTTGTAAAGATATTACACAAAGTTTCACAAACCTACTTAATTTTGTACATTGTTTTCAGCTGTGTGGCATATACTCATTGACTTCTGTCATTTACACATATACTGCACATATCTCTAGAAACTGTGTTTTGAAACGTATATTGCTTTCCTAAGAACACAAATGTCTGACTCTGATTTAGAACAAATTGTGCTATTTTAGTGTAGTTTTATAATATGCTCCCACCATGTCCTTCAAATACCATTTTAAAGATTATTTAAAACATTCTGCATGAAAATAGCATTAAGTATTTAAGAAATATTTCTGCCTCTGTCATGTTCCAAGTAAGGAACTAAATTTTCTATTGTTAAATTTGAGAAGTCTTACAGAACTGCAGTTAAACTCTGCAACAACATGCAGTAGTTCTGTTGGATAATTATTTTGCTGAACTACGTTGCATTTCTGGTCTCATGATAATGTATTAAATACAACTGAGAGCTTATATGTATAGGATAAAGGAAAGTTCTCTTAATGAAAAGACATTAACAAGTAACAAATAATTGTCTAGTTGGAATGGTTTAAAACTGCATCAGTAGAAGTGATTGCAGAAGTAAACATTTAAATTATATGCCATTGAATATGATACTTGATTCATTTTTGTCCACTGTTAATGCTACGTCACTGTAGTGTTCCAACAAGTGGAACTGATTGTAAATTCCTTGACAATGTTTATGGCACTCTAATCTTTTATACTAAGAGGAATCACATATGTCGATTTAACAAAAATATTAAATGTATTTGTTTTATAAAGTTATATAATTTTAGCCTCTAGATATATATTATTTAAACTAGATAAATTGTTAAAAAGATATGTTCATAGGCATTTATTATTATTATTGAAATCACAGTAATCTCATTAAGCTAACATTTAGAAATATATTCAGTTGATTACATTTTCATGGGTGGTGGGATATGCATATTAAACCAGAATTTAACTAAATATACACTAATAATTAAAATGAAAAATAATTCTTAAGAAGAAGGCAACACAATATGTGCTTACCCATTGTCTAGGATACTAGGTATTGTACGACAGAACCCCTTCCCACCTTGTAAGGTAAGTATCCCACCTGGGAACCTGGGCCATCATGTGAGCAACATATTGAGTTGCCTTTTGACACCTTATTGAGATTTCATGAAGAGAAGTCAATTTTTAATGGCTCTTAGCAGTGTGTAAAGGCCTTCCTTGCTGGTTCAGTGGTAATGAATCCACCTGCCAATGCAGATTTGATTTCTGAGTTAGGAAGATCCCCAGAGAAGAAAATGGCCTCTCCTCCAGCATTCTTGCCTGGGAAATCCCATGGACAGGTGATCCTGGTGGGTTACAGTCCATAGGGTCGCAGAAGATTCCAACATGACTTCGTAACTAAACAGCAGCAGCAGTGTCTTAGCAAACAGAATACATCTCCTCATGTTTCTCAGAAATTACACGTTCCTGCATGTTTATTAGGAATTTCATATACTCTCCCATTCCTATATATTTTTTTTTTTTGCATCAAATTTTACCAACTACGATTTCTGCCCTTTTGTATTCTATTTTAAATCAAGTCAACTTTCTCTGGAACAAAGCTGGCAGATCTGAAAGTATGTTAGTCACTCAATCATGTCCAACTTTTTGTGATCCCATGGACTCCTCTGTCCATGAGATTCTCCAGGCAAGAATATTGGAGTTGGTTGTCATTTCCTTCTTCAAATTTTGTCACCAAAGAATGCGATTATTTTACAAATTTTTAGTCATAAACAAAACATAGCAAAGTTATATTAGATGTTGTCAGTTTTACTTTATGGTAGTTGCTTCTGCCACAGCAACCATTATAAATTGGTAAGGAATGATAGTCTATGGGTATTTATTAGCATAAAACCAGAAAATATTAATAGGGCAAAGATATAGCATATTGATGCCATTACAGTAAAAGTAACAGGTTCAGGACAGAAGAGGTTAGAAGAGCCTGAGGATGTGGAAACTACACAGTTGCTCAAAATCTTAGTGAAGTAAAATCTTCTGTAAATCCAGTAATTCCCCTTACCCCTCGCTCAACACATACAGCTGCTTTGGTTGCAGCTATACGATGCATAAGGATGGGACTAAATACCGTTTAAAACAGAACCCAGTAATCTCTTGTGCTTGGGCAAATTTTGGAGAGAATGCAAACCAATTCAGTCCAGCTCAGTAAACATTTGTCAAGCACTGTGATTAACATCAGAGACACCCAGTACAGTAGAGCCCCTGCAATTAGGCATATCATGTTTTGGTAAGGAATATAGACAAGTAAAGCATTACATGCTATGGGCATTTACATAGGATCATAGAAACATGATGAACAGAAATAGTATAGAGTAATGCTTAATCCTGTCAGCAAAGTCCAGATAAAAACGTACAAAAGAGGTGAAGCTCAAAGAGTCTTTTGAACAATAAATTTGAATCAATCAATAACAATTGGTCAGAAGGAGTAGTTTGCTTAAAGAGGAAGCATGACACAAGGAAATGAACATGCAAAATCACATGTGTGGGAGGAATAGCCAGGAAGTAGATAGAGATCTCATGAAGGACCCATGTGCCACGGTTGGACTTCATTTGTGGGTAACACTGAGGTTTCAATGAAAGGGCTTTAAGTTGAGGAATGATGAATTTGTGAGTTATGGGATAAAATTTGTAAAGATTTATAGGCGATTTCTTCACTAAGGCAGCAGAGAGAAAAAGCCACTCAGTGTATTTTTTTAACAGCTTTATTGAGGTGTATGTTACACAACATAAAATCTACCCATCAAAGCGCACAAGTTAATGATTTTGGGTAAATTTATAGAGCTGTGTAATCATCACCACAATGCAGTTTGCAACATTTCTGTCACTTTCCAAAGGCTTTCCCAGGCAAGCTTCTATCTGATCTCAGTTTTCACTCCAGCCCTATGGCAACCACCATTCTGTTTTCTGTCTGTATAAATTTGTCTTTTCTCAACATTCCATGTAAATGGAATCACACAATATGTAATGTTTTATGTCTGACTTCTTTCACTTGGCATCATGTTTTGAGGTTTCTGGCAGATTGTTGTGAAACAAGCAGAACAGAGGTATTTCACTTCTCAAAGGTTGTGACTATGGCAAAAACAAAACATATGAGAAGGGTGTTGTGTGAACCTGTCCAAAGTGTGAGGGACACAAGGGGACCAACAGTGTGAGACAGGATGGCATGGAGAGTTCATTCAGAGTAAAAGAGAAGTGTACAATAACAAGAAAGTAGAAAAAAAAAATAAAGATATTTTAATTAAATTTATTGAAGACTAAATCTTGAACTGCTATTTCCTCCCCTCTTTAAGGTTTGTAATGGGCATTTGTAAATATTGTACTTCCTACTTGTGGTTACTACTCTAGAGATATCACAAACTTGTTGGCTTCTTGGATTAAAATCACTTCTCCAAAGAACACAATATCTTAGAAGAAAGTCAGTACATCGGGACAGACTGACATCTGCTGTTAAGATGTAAAGGGGAAACTGAATCTAAAACAAGCTGTATTTTCCTTGGAAAACCACTTGGGACATTGTGTTTGGTCACACTGGTACTGATATTACAATTTTTTAAGTATGCAGGGTTGGTTTATGAATTTGTGTTCACTATAAAGCCACTCAAGTTATAAATAAAGTTCTTTCTTCAAGAAGAGAAGGCTACTGGCACATTCTCTGGATCTACTTTGAAGCTCCACTCTATTAGCTGAGAAGGCCTACCCTGCTGGACTACTAGTATTAGAAAAATAATAAGATTAATGGTGTAGCTGATGAACTAAAAAGACTTAAGTGCTCACCAAAATAGCCCACCACTTGCATGTACTAGAAGGGCAAGCTCAGAAACAAAGTAACCAAGTAAGAGAGCCTGACAAAGATTTCCAGGTTTAATGTCTTGACTGACTTCAGTCCAAGAACCAGATGAATAAATATCAGAGCCTCTGAGCACAGCAACCAAGTTCTGGTTTCCCAAGGCCCTATCAAGAGAACCTCATCCACATAAACTCTGGCTCCATTTCCAGGGAGGCTAGACATGAATTTGCCACAGCTCACCCACTAAAGGACCTTGTAGTATAGTGTGACCTAAGGAGGCAAAAAAAGACTTTTGCTCAGTCCTAATTAGAGCCCTTCTGCAGTCATTTCAGTAAGGACTAGAACTCAGTTCCAAAGCCACAGTCTTAGGGTCCCCTGATGTAGCCCAGATTGGACAGGACAAATCCAGGACCTGAATCCAGAACCTGATAGAGGTTTTTGTATTTTCCCTCTCCCTTTACCCACTTAGTTTCTTCCCCTTCATCTTTATACTGAGAGGAGAAAAGATAAACCACTGGAAGATCTTTTAAAGAAAAGTTGTCAAAAGAGAAGAATTGTACTCTCATGTGGGCTTCATGTAGAAGCTAGTGGTGAAGGGACATGACACATTGGGAGTATACACTGTGAGACTCTTATCCAGAACTGAGAAAGAGTATATATCCATATAGTCAAAGCTGTGGCTTTTCCAGCAATCATGTATGGATGTGAGAATTGGACTGTAAAGAAAGCTGAGCACTGAAGAATTGATGCTTTTGAACTGTGGTGTTGGAGAAGATTCTTGACTGGAAGGAGAAGAATCCTTGGACTGCAAGGATATCAAACCAGTCAAGCTGAAGCTGAAACTCCAATACTTTGGCCACCTGATACAAAGAGCTGACTCACTGGAGAAGACCTTGATGCTGAGCAAGATTGAAGGCAGGAGGAGAAGGGGACGACAGAGAATGAGATGGTGGTTGGATGGCATCACCAACTTGATGGACACGAGTTTGAGCAAGCTCCAGGAGTTGGTGATGGACAGGGAGCCCTGGTGTGCTGCAGTCCATGGAGTTGCAGAGTCAGACAGAACTGAAGAGACTGAACTGAACTGAGAAAGAGATGATCAAAGGTACAAGATGAGATGAACATGATAACAGAAATAAGAGGAAGATGTACAAAGGATAAGACAGTAAGCTTTTCTTAGGAGCTGGGGTTTTTTTATTAATTTTTATTTTTTAGTTTGTTTTGCTTTACAATACTGTATTCATTTTGCTATACATTGACATGAATCAGCCACGAGTATACATGAACTCCCAATCCCAACCCCCACCTCCCCCCTCCCACCGCACACCATCTCTCTGGATTATCCCTGTGCATCAGTCCCAAGCATCCTGCATCCTGCATCGAACCTAGACTGGCGATTCATTTCACTTATGATATCATACATATTACACTGCCACTCTCCCAAATCATCCCACCCTCTCCCTCTCCCACAGAGTCCAAAGGCTGTTCTATACATCTGTGTCTCTTTTGCTGTCTTGCATACAGGTTTATCATTACCATCTTTCNGGGCCAGATGCCATGATCTTCGTTTTCTGAATGTTGAGCTTTAAGCCAACTTTTTCACTCTCCTCTTTCACTTTCATCAAGAGGCTTTTTAGCTCCTCTTCACTTTCTGCCATAAGGGTGGTGTCATCTGCATATCTGAGTTTATTGATATTTCTCCCGGCAATCTTGATTCCAGCTTTAGGATATTTCTAAATTTACTTTTTAATATAATATTTATCATGCTTAAAATCAAACATTTCTGTGATATACATAATTTATATACAATTTACTCTTTAGGAAAACAAATAGAAACTGGAAAATTTTTAGGAAAAGCAAAAGAATGTAATTCTCATCAGTCTTCTTTAGATCAATAGGTTTGGACATCTATAATTGTAAAAAAAAAAAAGACTTGGAAATAAGGAGGATTAAAAAACAGCAATAAATGTAGATACATTGAGATGACAATCTATAAACTATCATCCTAATTTTGTCCTTTAGTAATGCTAACAGAAGACCATAAGCATATATTCCATTAATACCAAGCTTAAGGAACAAGAAGTAAATGTATTTAACACTAGTGACAGAAAACTCAGTAAGAGAATGAAAATTAGAATCAAGGAAAACTTGCCCAGCATAATGTATTGAGTACTGTATTATGTGTTGAGAATTTCAAAAATATATTGATTCCTTTTATTGAGATTTTGGTTCTGTAGAAAAGGTATTCTAGCCAAGGAAACTCTTGTGCTAAAGCTGAGAAAATGGATATATTATGCTAAATATGGGAGATTCATTTGTGTTGGATGTATTGACTTGTGCATAACAAAACAGAGGGTTTGAAAAGTAGAGTAGAGCCTATTCAAATAAGGTTTTGTATGCCAGTATAGAAAGTGATATGGAACAACAGACTGGTTCCAAATAGGAAAAGGAGTACATCAAGGCTGTATATTGTCACCCTGCTTATTTAACTTATATGCAGAGTACATCATAAGAAAAGCTGGGCTGGAAGAATCACAAGCTGGAATCAAGATTGCTGGGAGAAATATCAATAACCTCAGATATGCAGATGACATCACCCTTATGGCAGAAAGTGAAGAGGAACTAAAAAGCCTCTGGATGAAAGTGAAAAAGTTGGCTTAAAGCTCACATTCAGAAAACTAAGATCATGGCATCTGGTCCCATCACTTCATGGGAAATAGATGGGGAAACAGTGTCAGACTTTATTTTTCTGGGCTCCAAAATCACTGCAGATGGTGACTGCAGCCATGAAATTAAAAGGCGCTTACTCCTTGGAAGAAAAGTTATGACCAACCTAGATAGCATATTGAAAAGCAGAGACATTACTTTTCCAACAGAGGCCCGTCTAGTCAAGGCTATGGCTTTTCCTGTGGTCATGTATGGATGTGAGAGTTGGACTGTGAAGAAGGCTGAGTGCCAAAGAATTGATGATTTTGAACTGTGGTGTTGGAGAAGATTCTTGAGAGTCCCTTGGACTGCAAGGAGATCCAACCAATCCATTCTGAAGGAGATCAGCCCTGGGATTTCTTTGGAAGGAATGAAACTCCAGTACTTTGGCCACCTCATGCGAAGAGTTGACTCATTGGAACAGACTGATGCTGGGAGAGTTTGGGGGCAGAAGGAGAAGGGAATGACTGAGGATGAGATGGCTGGATGGCATCACTGAATTGATGGACATGAGTCTGAGTGAACTCCAGGAATTGGTGATGGACAGGGAGGCCTGTTGTGCTACGATTCATGGGGTCGCAAAGAGTCGGACACGACTGAGCCACTGAACTGAACTGAACTGATAGAAAGTGAAAGTGAAGTTGTGTCCGACTCTTTGCGACTCCATGGACTATAGTCGACCAGGCTCCTCCGTCCATGAAATTTCTCCAGGCAAGAATGCTGGAGCGGGTTGCCATTTCCTTCTCCAGGGAATCTTCCAGACGCAGGGATAGAACCCAGGTCTCCCACATTGCAGGTGGACGCTTTAACCTCTGAGCCACCAGGGAAGCAAAATACGTTTAATTCAGTCAATTTTTCAAGGAATACTGGACATTTAATTTTACCTAATAAAGGCACAAGAATTTAACTCTTAAGTAGTATAATTGCTAATATTTATTGAGTTCACCTATATTAACTCATAACGATCTTCACATTAATTCTCTAAGTATTAATACTATCCTTATTTTATAGCTATATAAAATTTATAAGTATAAAAATTTTATAATTGCTTACATTTATTGAGTTCACCTATATTAACATATACCGTCTTCGCATTAATTCTCTGAAGTAAATATTAGTATTATCCTTATTTTATTTTCTTTCTTTTTTTAAATATAAATTTATTTATTTTAATTGGAGGTTAATTGCTTTACAATATTGTATTGGTTTTGCCATACATCAACATGAATCTGCCTCAGGTCTACACATGTTCCCCATCCTGAACCCCCCTCCCACCTCCCTCCCCATACCGTCCCTCTGGGTCGTCTCAGTGCACCAGCCCCAAGCATCCTTATTTTATAAGTAAGGGCACATAAAGAAATCACTTACCCAGTGTCACAAAGTTGGCAAGGTGAGGTGGAAGGATTCTAACCCTTGCAGCCTGACTCAGAAGCCTTGTTCTTAATTACCATGGCTCAGCAAGGCAGAATCCACTCAAACTGGATTGAAGTTCTGAGGGTATCTGATGATATTTTTGTAGGTTTAAATACATACTGAGTTCAGGAAAGCTTTACATTTGTTAGCAAAGTATTCAAATCTTAAAAAATAAATAAATAAAAAGTTTTAGTTAAGTATTTATGTGTGTGTGCCTGTGGTATGTGTGCTTAGTCTCATCCAACTCTGTAACTCCATGGACTGCAGCCTGCCAGGCTCCTCTGTTCATGGAATTCTCCAGGCAGGAGCACTGGAGTGGGTTGCCATTTCCTTCTCCAAGGGATCTTCCCAACAAAGGGAATCGAAGCTGCATCTCTTGTACTTCCCTGCATTGGCACGCAGATTTTTTTTATCACTGCACCTGGGAGCACCTGGGAAGCCCTTATTTAAGTATAATTGATATCTAATTGCACATATTGAAAGTAACAATTCGATAAATTTGGGGACATATATACACCAACAAAATCATCACCACAGTCAAGATAATGATCATGTCCATCATCAAAAAAAATTTTCCTCATGGCCCTGTTTACCACTCTCACCCAGGCAAATACTCTTCTGCTTTCTTTCCCTATAGATTTATTTGAATTTTCCAGAATTTTATGAAAATGTGATTTCAGAATATATTGTCTTGTTTGGTCTGACTTCTTGAATTACTGATCATTACTGTTTTATTTGTCTACATTTTAATGGTTATCAAATTTTGTTGCTGAAAGTATACATTGTATAAATATAGCACAATTTCTTTATCTTCACCTCTTAGTGGATATTTGAGTTGAAAGTTTTCTCCCAGTTTTTTGCTCTAAGCAGGCTGCTTTTGTTACAAGTAGGCTGCTATGAATAGTCAGGTACAAGTCTCTGAATGAATGTTAAATAAAAGAAGTCAGGCACAAGAACTATTTTTGTTTTAATTTATGTAGGCTACAACACGAGGCAAACTAGTCTCGTTTCAAGATTTATCAGAAATTATAATAGTGGTTATCTGCAAAGGGTACATGAAAGAGACTGCTGCTTTTGGACTCTGAAAGCATTTTATTTCTTCATCGTGATACTGATTATGTGAGAGTCAGTTCAGTATATACTTCATTATACTTCTGATATGTACTCTTTTATAGATATCTTACACTGTGATTAACAGTTAAAATAAAAGTGAGAGTAATGAAATGGTTTGGTTCCATCTAGATGATTTTTCTGTATGTTATCTGGCATGTATACTTTTTATTGCACTATTCTGGTTATATATTCCTATAGTATCCTCTCTGGATGTCCTATACCATTACATTCATACCTTTTACTGTGATTATTTTACTGTATGTCTTCTTGTTATACTAGAAAATTTCTATAAAAGAAGAGATAATGTCTAACTTTCTTACCTCCATGTCCATTATCTGGCATGGTGCTTGAAATGTAGTAAGTATTTGATGAATATTTGGATGAATGATATGGAACGCATCTGCTCACCTTATTTGGTTCCTACTGAAGGTTTGACTTCCCCTAATAGTTTATGTCTATAAATATGGATTAAATTATGTCTATAAATTATGGATTGTATTGGTGATATTTTTTCTTCCTCACTTCAATTATTTGTTTTAGCATACTTTTTTCAAAACAATAGTAACTTCTGTCATTGAGTGTTTACCATGTGCTTTCACCACTTTACATCTATCAACTTATTTAAGAGGTACAACCCAATAATATAGATACTCACAAAGTTCCCATTTTATGGGAGAACTGAGGCATAGGGATACTAAATATCTTGCCCTAAGTTATAAGTCTTATAAGTGACAAAGCTCCAATTTGATCCTGGACAGTCTTAACCACAGAAATCATGATTGATACAGTATAGTATTCTGTGTTTATAGATCTACCACATTATGTCACTGCATTTCTTTATGTCTTTCAGAACTTTGATAAAATGTTAGCTTTACACAGTGGCTTTCTCTGACAATTTTATATGAAATAGCAGCTCTCCAAATACTCTCAGTCATTCTCACTGCTTTACTTTCTTCATAGCACTCTCACCACATGGCATGTTGTATGCGTGTGTGCTAAGTCCCTTCAGTCATGTCAACTCTGTGACCCTACGGACTGTAGCCCTCCAGGCTCCTCTGTCCATGGGGATTCTCAGGCAAGAATACTGGTGTGGGCTGCCCTGCCATACTCCAAGGGATTTTCCCGACCCAGGGATCAAACCCATGTCTCTTAGGTCTCCTGCATTGTCAGGCAGATTCTTTACCACTAGCATGACCTGGGATGCCAGCTGTATTGTATCCTTATGTTTATTTCCTTCTCATATATATCTCTCCCACTAAAATGGTAGCTCCACAGGGCAGAGACTTTATCTGTTTTACTTTTATCTACATTCTTATATTGTAGAATAAGTCCTAATACATAGTAGATGCTTAATAAATATTAAATGAACAAATAAATGCTTCTTAGGATCAATTTATACCGGGATGCTTTAGCGCTTACAGGGTTTGCAAAGGTTTCTAAAAACTTCTTTAGCAGAATCACTTCCTGTTGAGGAGACTCAAAAAAGTCACTATTAGACATCATTGCACATTCCATGAAGCACGTTGAACATATCCTGGAAATAGTAACTCAGGAGCAGTTCTGAGCATGACAGTACATGTGAATTTTTTATTCTGGAAGCAACTGTGTTCTGGCAAGGGGAGCCAAAAGTTTTATTTGACATCATTATAATTTTTGAAGTTTTAAAAGATATCTGCAGCTTCTAAGTGGAGAGTGTTATAGAGGACACAATAACCAGTTGACAATGCCAGGGAAGTAATTCACGGGATAAACAATGATTTGAACTAGAGCTATGATGGCGAATATAGAGATGAGAAGAAACAAGTTTCAAGGAGAGTGGAATCCATAGGACTTGTAACTTATTAGTTATGGGTTTTTGATTTACGTAGTATCAACTCATCAGTTCAGTTCAGTTCATTTCAGCCCCTCAGTTGTGTCCGATTCTTTGCGACCCCATGAATCGCAGCACACCAGGCCTCCCTGTCCATCACCAACTCCTGGAGTTCACTCAGACTCACATCCATCGAGTCCGTGATGCCATCCAGCCATCTCAGCCTCTGTCATCCCTTTCTCCTCCTGCCCCCAGTCCCTCCCAGCATCAGAGTCTTTTCCAATGAGTCAACTCTTCGCATGAGGTGGCCAAAGTACTGGTTTCAGCTTTAGCATCATTCCTTCCAAAGAAATCCCAGGGCTGATCTCCTTCAGAATGGACTGGCAACTCATACTCAGGAAATAGAGAAGGTCTGAGAAGATAACCAACTTTGTTTTCAACCTGATAAATTGGAAGTGCAAATGATGTAGCCAAAGTGTTCAGCAAAAAATAAAAAAATTTAGACCTGGAACTTAGGAGCATCTGTGATTAGATAGTTATATTTCAGGCATCAAATGCTTGAGTTTGCATAGGGGGATACTATGTAAAATATTGTTCCAGTATAAACAGATTCTTAACCAACTTTGTATAATTTAAATTATTTATTTATTTATTTATTTTTGGCTGTGCTGGGTCTTTGTTATCATGCAGGACTTTTTCTCTAGTTTCTGCTAGCACAGGGTACTCTGTAGCTACGTGTGCAGGCTTCTCATTGCAATAGCGTCTCTTGTTGCAAAGCATGGGCTTCAGTAGTTGTTTCCCCCAGTCTATAGAGCACAGGCTCACTAGTTGTGGCACACAGGCTTAGTTTGCTCCTTGGAATACAGGATCTTTCCCAACCAGGAATCAAACCTGTGTCTCCTGAATTGGCAGGCAGTTCCTTTTCTGCAAGCCATCAGAGAAGCCCACTCTGTGTGATTTAAGCTGAAAAACCTATAATGATAGAACACTGGATAAATGAAAGAACAGACTATATAACAAGTAAAACTTAGGAAAAAAGGCAAAAGCAATTTTAAAAAGAACACTGTGATGTAATACCGTTATTGCCCCCACTGAATGCTGAATGCCACTGTTTGTACTGGCACCCTGCCAGCACTGGGTTCTGACCACCAATACTGAACCATCGCCCTGCAGTGTTACTTTCGCTGCTGTTGCTGCTTAAGCCATAAAGAATTTTCCACAGTTAGCTTCTGTGGCGAGAAGGAAGCATGTGTCTGATGTAAAGCCCCTGTACCCAATTCACTGATGCCAGCCAGAGAAACAAAAACAAGATACTTGGCTTCTAAAAGGCCAATCCAACAGCCAAAAACCACCATGTACACTTACTCATCAACATTAGGTCTGTTAATTGCTACAGCATGGGAAGCTGCATACCATGGAGAATCATGGAGTAGCTCAGTAAGAGGGAGTTAGGACAGACTTCTAGGTGATTTTGGAGACGGTTTGAGTACATTTTTGTCTTTTCTGGATCAGGTGTTCGCTGAAAGTGGGACATTTGGTTATTGGAGATTTGGGCATTTTTTAACCCATGAGACCAGGAGAATGGAAAGGAATTGGAGTTGTCATGAGAGAGGTAGTAACACCTCATAGTAATAGAAGTACGAGGTCTGCTTTGGTCTCTGTTCAGGTCTGATTTTGTAGTCAACTTATTTCTGTTTTATTGTATCGTTGTCTGAAGAGTCCTCAACTGATAATTTTGTGAAATTGCTTGTGATCAGAGAGAAATCTCATGATTTGGTGGTAGGAGCCAGACTAGCTACCAGCTGTCAGCTGTCAGGCCTGCTGTTCCTTTCTCAATAGGTAAGCCTTGCCTCCTACCAAGATTCCTAAAGTGGAAATTACCAAAATGCCAGATGTTGGGCATCCAATTTAAAAAATTACCAAGCCTGTAATTTCCAAATATTATTAGTCAGACGCTCAGGTTGCTGTGACTGAATGATTTGAGCAACAGGAATTTATTTCTCATAGTTATAGAAGTTGGAGGACCAAGACCAAGGTACTGGTCAATTCTGTTCCACAAGAGGACCCTCATAGTCAAAGCTATAGCTTTTCCAGTAGTCAGGTATGAGTGTGAGTATCGGACCATAAGGAAGGCTGAGCACCAAAGCATTAATGCTTTTGAATAGTGTCGCTGGAGGAGACTCTTGATAGTCCCTTGGACAGCAAGGAGATCAAACTAGTCAATCCTAAAGGAAGTCAACCCCGAATATTCATTGCAAGGACTGATGCTGAAGCTGAAGCTCCAATACTTTGGCCATCTGATGTGAAGAGCCGACATACTGGAAAAAAGACCCTGATGCTGGCAAAGACTGAGGGCATGAAAAACAATATGTATATAACATATATACATATATATGAATATACTGAAATTATCTCTCCAGTAAGTTTAGTTAGCATCTACCATCTCATTTAGAGGCATAAAAATAAAAAGTAAAAAAAGAAGAAATTTGTTTCCTTATGACAAGAACTCAGGATTTCCTCTCAACTACTTTTGTATATATCATACAGCAGTGTTCCCCATAGTCATCATGCTATATATTAAATCTCTTACATAGATTTTAAAATATTATTTTCTATTGCTCAGCTTCTCATGAGAGACTTCATATTGGTTGCATACAAACCAAAATGGATTGGAGTGTTTTTTTTTTTCTGATCTACAAAAATTATGACAGTTTTTCTTATAATAGTCCTCTGATAGCATAATAATTTTCAAGAGGCAAAACCATAATGATATTTTTCATAATAATTTCCTTTCATAAAAATGCAGTTCTTCTCAATTGTATTTTTTAATCTGCAGAGTCTTCTGAGACATATCTAAGGGGGCACAATTTAATCTCATGACCTCCCAAGCTAAATCTACCAGAGAATGGCTCCCATTAGAGAATGTAGCTAATTTAGGATACTATAAATGGCTGTAGACAGTAATATCTATAGGGGGATTATAGGTAATAAAACCAGAAAGGTAGACTGGTATCAAATTATAATTTCATTGAATATAGTGTTGAGGAATTTGGACCTTTTTCTGAAATAATTTGATTTCTGTGCCCAGAAATGACATGAATTGAGGGATTGCTCTTTGACAGTGATAAATATGGATTAGATGAAGCTGAAAGCTGAAGGTAGGCAACTAGCAAAGAGGCTGTTACAAAGTCCCGGGTCACCATAGCCCATGAAGTAAGAGGGGCTAAACCAAGAAGTAAATAAACTAACAAGAGAAAGCAGCTAAGGGATTCTTCATCTTTTAGACCCAAATTCTAATATCTGATGTTGCTGTTGTTCAGCCGCTAAGTCATGTCCAATTCTTTGTGACCCCATGGACTGCAGTACACCAAGCTCCTCTGTCCTCCACTATCTCCCGGATAGTGGAAAATTCATGTCCGTTGGGTCAGTGATGCTATCTAACCATCTCATCCTCTGCCACCCCCTTCTCCTTTTGCCTTCAGTCTTTCCCAGCATCAGGGTCTTGCCCAATGAATCAGCTCTTCACATCAGGTGGTAGAAGTATTGGAGCTTCAGCTTCAGCATCAGTCCTTCCAATGAACATTCAGGGTTGATTTCCCTCAGGATTGACTGCTTTAACCTCCTTTAATCTCCAGTCCAAGGGATTCTCAAGAGTCTTCTCCAGCACCACAATTCAAAAGAATCAATTCTTCAGCAATCAACCTTCCTTATGGTCCATTTCTCACATCTGTACATGAATACTGGGAAAAAACATAGCTTTGATTGAACAGACTTTTGTCAGCATGTTATCTGATATGAAGCTTTTCTGGGTCAGGGAGAGAGGATGAAAAGAGAATATATATTCAAGGCATATAACAGAGGTAGAATAAACAGATGCTTGAAATTCACTGATTTGGAGGATGATAGAGGAAAAAAAGTTAGGAATAGCTTCCAGGTTTCTATTTTAGACTACAAGGAAGGTAGCAGTAGCATTTATCAAAATAGGAGATAGAGATGTTAGAGGCAAGTTCTTTCTAGCAGCTTTACTGGGACAATCAACCCTTCCTTTTCTTAAAGTGTGGTGAGCTCCATCTTCTTATTTTGGCACTGATGGTTCCCCATCCCCAAGACCTGTGAGCTCTACTCACAGTGTGAAGGTCCAGTTTGACTCTGGGAACGTGACCCACTGTGGCCTCACAGGGGAGTTATTCTCTGAACCAGTCTTCCCCATGAGTGAACTGCTTTGAGAAAGAACGTTCTGTGTCTTCCTCAGGCTTTAATGTTAAGGAAACAAAGAACTCCTTGGAGTCCCTTCTTGTTGCCAAGAGTTTTATTGAGAAAACATTTCTCTATTTCCAAAACATGTCAAATACTTCAATACCTTGGAGAATGCTGATGCTTGTGTCCTTTTCTTTGCTTGAAATTTCCTTTTGCCTGCTCTGTCCACTCTTCATCTCATTAGCCCTAATTCCAATATTATCCGATATGAAGCCAACTCCGGATCAGTTCCTGAATTACAAGTTCTCACAACACTGACACTTTCTGGGCAACATGAGTCCCAGGCATAATAAATTAGCACATTAATTTCAAAATCATTGAACTTCTGAATTTTCTGTTAGAATATAAACTCCATCAGAGCAGGGACTATGTTTGTTGTATAAATCCTTGAATTACTGTTTAACACATGAGAAAAACCTCCAATTATCCATTATTATTGTTAATTTTAAGTTTTTACATCCATTTCACTAATTTGTGAGGTACCTGAAGGCAGTGACGACGTGTTAGTCCTAGCCCTTAGCCTAGCGTGCTCAATAGATGTTTGTTACATTAATGAAATAATTGTTGTTTAATAAATTTAAAAGGTTTAATTTACAAGGAATTTGTAAAGTGAAGTTTCAGGGTAATACAGAAGAGAGATAATCAATTTGTTACTTTGTCTACAATGACAATGATGATAGGAAGTATCAGACCTTTCTTTCTCTTTGGGCACTTAGCTAAGTGTTTTGTAACACTGACAAAAAGTGAATCTTTCCTCAATAAAATTCAGGTTCAAAAATACAATTTTTGAGAAACACTGTTTAAACGTATGACTTTTTAAAAGCAAGACTGATTTTATATAATTACCCATCAGAAATAGTGGTATTAGAATTTGGTGTCTTTAACAGTACTTTGATTGAAGAGTCTTCATTATGAGGCACATTTCACAATGGTCTCCTCTGAAGTTTATTTGTTACACATTGTTCTATTTGGTTTCTCTTGTACAGTCCATTATTTCTGGTAGCTATTGTATTATATTTTATTTCACAACTTCTGACTACGGATTGTTATGTTTTAGCATGATAGACTATATCCATGGGGGAAAAGTTAGTCCTGTTTCAGTTCAGTTCAGTTCAGTCGCTCAGTCATGTCCGATTCTTTGGGACCCCATGAACCGCAGCATGCCAGGCTTCCCTGTCCATCACCAACTCCCAGAGTCCACCTAAATCCATGTCCATCGAGTCGGTGATGCCATCCAACCATCTCATCCTCTGTCATATTCTGATTAAGGCCAGTCAAAAAGTTATCCTAAGTGAATTTGTCCTATATGTACTAATAAACACCATAAAAAAAAAAATACCAGTAATGGAGGTTTTAGCATTCAAACATTAAGGGAAGAATGTCTCATAGTAAATACATAGAAGAAAAAAATCTAGTTGAGTATGAAGCAAATATTTTAAGGAGAAGCTGAATTTAGGAAAAAAATTGTGAATATATAACATATAAAAGTGAAGAGGTATACAGATTTGAATAATATTTTTACCTTATTTCTGAAACTATAAAGTAATAAAAAGTAAACAAAACAGAATATTGAAATTTTAAACATCAGAATCATACCAAAATCCACAGAATAATTGATGAAAATGAAATTGTCAAAATAAAGAACTAGAATTTTGATAAGTCAAATTCAGGAAGGAAAAAACGTAAACTACTTATAATATTGTTGAACCTAGAAGGTATTATGTTATTAATCAATGAAATAAGTCAGACAGAGAAAGATACATACTATATGATTTCACTTATACATGGAATCTGAAAACCAAAACACAGGATCAAACAAACAAACAAAAAACAGAAACAGTCATAGATACAGAGAAGAGATGGTTGCCAGAAGAGAAAGGCATCAAGGGGATGAGTGAAATGCGTGAAGAAAGTTAGTACAAACTTCTAGTTATAAAATAAATAACAGGGATGAAATGTACAGTGTGAGGAAAATAGTTAATAATTATGTTATACCTTTATATGGTGACAGACAGTAGGTAGACTTATCATGGTGATCAATTTGTAATGTATAGAAATGTCAAATCATTTTGTGCACCAAGAACTAACATAGTGTTGTAGGTCAATTATACTTCAAAAACAAACAAACAAACAAGCTCATAGAAATAAATATCAGATCTGTGGTTACCAGAGGGGAGAAAGCAAGGAGGTGGTTGAAGATACAAATTTTCCAATTTTAAGGTAAATGAGTACTGCTGCTGCTGCTGCTAAGTCACTTCAGTCATGTCCGACTCTGTGCGACCCCATAGACGGCAGCCCACCAGGCTCCCCTGTCCCTGGGATTGTCCAGGCAAGAACACTGGAGTGGGTTGCCGTTTCCTTCTCCAATGCATGAAAGTGAAAAGTGAAAGGGAAGTCCCTCAGTCGTGTCTGACTCTTAGCGATCCCATGGACTGCAGCCTACCAGACTCCTCCATCCATGGGATTTTCCAGGCAATGGTACTGGAGTGGGGTGCCATTGCCTTCTCCGAAATAAGTACTAGGAGTGTGATATATGACGTAAACAATGTAATTAACATTCCTGTATATTCTATATGAAAGTCACTAAGAGAGTAAATACTAAGAGCTCTCTCACAGGAAAAAAACTTTTTTTCTTTTTTTTTGTTATCTATATGAAATTATGGATGTTCACTAAACCTATTGTGGTAATCATTTCATGATATAAGTCAAATCATCTTTCTGTACATCTTTAAACTTATACAATGCTGTATTTCAATTATAGTTCCATAAAAGTGGAAGAAACAATCAATTAAAACTGCAAAAGCTATACAAATAATTTTATACATATTTTCTATTTCTTTTTAAATTATTTAAAATGCATATTATCTCTAAAAGTCCCAAAAGTGCCTTTGTACTTAATTTAAGTAGTAAAATATTCATTTCTGCACTAGCTTAGTATTGTCAAAAAATGTCTTTTCTAATCAAGAACAAAAGTGCTAAGACTATTTCTTTTATACTTTTGCCTAAAACTCAAATTAACAAATCAGGATTTTTTAAGGATTTTTTTTTTTAATGAGTGGGATATAAGACACTTCTGGGATTTAAAAGATTTCTATTTTTACTTTAGATCTGCCACCAACAAGCCATGTGACACTCTTAGAGGTGCTTAATAGCTTGGTAGAAGGAGTGTATTTAGAAATATGCTTTTGGCAGTAAGAAACAGAATTCTGAGTAAAAGTGGCTTTTTAATTAATAGGTACCTTGTTGTCCATAACAAAGCCTTGAGATAAGCAGTTCCGGTTTCAGTGGCTTAACGACTTTACCAAAAGCTTTTTTGATTTTTCTACATGCTATTCCCAGCATATTGGTTGTCATCCTTGGGTTTGTTGCCTCATGGTTTCATAGTGTCTGCCATAACTCCAGACCTCACATTTTCATTCAAACATGAGAAAAAGCGGAGAAAGAGGGATAGGAGGAGAGTTCTCATGCCTCTCTCCCTCTTTTTAAATCAAGGGGAAAAATTTTTTTCTTAGAATCTCCCTGAGAATCTCTTTTCCTCCTCTTTCTGTTCTAGTAACCAGAACTGAGTCATATGCTTATGTCCTAGCTGCAGAGGAGGTTTGCCTAAGTAACTCTTTGGCATTTCCAGTTTCGATGCAGGCTGATACCGCTGGCAAGGAAGAAAGAGAAAGGAAATGACAGTTGCCTGGGAAACCAGCCATGGCTACCTTGGCAGATTATTTTCAAATGTCTTTATCTGCTAAAGTTCAAATTCTATGACATCTTAGTCACAGGGTTGTTTCTGTATTATACATCAGTCAGTGTATCAACACTCTAAGGCCAGATCTATCTAAAAGTACATGAATATATAGAAAGCCCAATGCGGCAAGGAAGAAATAATAAGCCTGAAACAATGAGCCTGTGTGTGTGTGTGTGTGTGTGTGTGTGTGAAAAGGGTCTTCTAAAACACACAGGGTCCTGGCTCAGTTTAAAACTATAGGAGTTTTAAAATAGCTTTGCCTGAGTGCTTTTTCAGTAGCATTTGAAACCTATTCATGAGCAGTGTAGCTTGCAGCATATTCTAGCACAGATGAACATCTTCATAGTTGACTATGTTTCCTGTAATCTCTTGATTGGACTACTTCAGTGCAAGTTAGGAGCTTCAGTTCCTCCAGCGTGGTCATCCACAGAGATAATTGTTGTAGTTTCTATTCATGTGTCACCGTCCCTCCAGAAAGAGTTCAAAAAGTCTTGTATGATTTCTTTTTTGTTGCATTGTCATGAGTTAGGAATGCACAAAACTGTTTGGTCAGTGGGAAAATTCATGTTCAGCGTGAATGAATGATTGGTTCTGGTCATAAACCCAAGAAGACTAGAGAGAGAGTAATGAAATCCAGCCTTCTCCTCAATCTAATTAGAGCAGTGCAGAAATTGTCTTATATCTGGCTGCTGTTTCAGTTCAGTTCAGTCACTCAGTCATGTCTGTTTACAAGGTACCATTTTACACTTCATTGGAAAAGTTTATCTTACTATAGGAACTAGAGGTCATCTTCAGAAGTTACCTGTGAGTTTATTTCTTCATACAGAATATTTTTTCATGTTATGCATTAAATTAGAGACATGTAGCTATAGGAAAGAAAATTTTTTCAATATGACATCAAAAATCAGCTTAAACTTTAAATGTTGAATATTTAAATGGAAAAAATATTTCCCAAAGACACACTGAAAATATGTGACAGTTTGATATAAATTAAATATTTTAAATATTTTTCTAATAATTTAAATACTATAAGGAGAAATAATTAGAAGCATTCACAAATTGCTTAATTAGAATTAAAAATTAAGTCTTCTCAATGTTCTTCAACAAAATAATAGATGTTTTGTGTGGTTACATGTCCTTCTGGGACATCCAAGGAGTCAGTTTAGCTTTTTGTTGCTCTTCTTAGGAGGAAATTGAATGGATATGATGGAGAGTACATAAGTATTGTAACTGTAACATTGCCTTAAGGTTTAACAATAATCAACAAAGAATTTTTTAAATTTTTATTGGAATATAGTTGATTTACAATGTTGTATATTATCAGGTATACAGCATAGTGAATCAGTTATCCATAAGCATACATCCATTCTTTTTTTAAGATTCTATTCCTGTATAGGCCATTAAGGGAGAATTTTTATAGAAAATATTTTATCATAGAAGTTATGTTATTAGATACTAGATTTCATATTTTTTCTGGTGTGTAAAGATAATGAATGTACATTTCTTCAAAATAAATGAGGTATGCCAGTGTTGCATTTTTAAAGGATATCAATTCCTGGGCCTTCTTGTCCTCAGTACATATGTCATAAGAAATGATGTCCATCAGCAGATGAATGGATAAGAAAGCTGTGGTACATATACACAATGGAGTTCTACTCAGCCATTAAAAAGAACTCATTTGAATCAGTTCTAATGAAGTGGATGAAACTGGAGCCTATTATACAGAGTGAAGTAAGTCAGAAAGAAAAACACCAATACAGTATACTAATGCATATATATGGAATTTAGAAAGATGGTAACGATAACCCTGTATGCAAGACAGCAAAGGAGACACAGATGTATAGAACAGGCTTTTGGACTCTGGGAGAGGGAGAAGGTGGGATGATTTGGGAGAATAGCATTGAAACATGTATAATATCATATATGAAATGAATCTCAGTCCAGGTTTGATGCATGATATTGGACGCTTGGGGCTGGTGCACTGGGACGACCCAGAGGGATGGTACGGGGAGGGAGGAGGGAAGGGGGTTCAGGATGGGGAACACGTGTATACCTGTGGCGGATTCATGTTGATGTATGGCAAAACCAATACAATATTGTAAAGTAATTAACCTCCAATTTAAATAAATAAATTTATATAAAAATAAAGAAATGATTTATCTCAAAATGTATAATATAAAGTTCATTTAAAGAAAGATTATGAACAAGAGAAGAACTTAATAGTGTGGTTGAATTGGCATGTCCAAAGTATAAAATGCAAATGTCCATTTAACATAGGAGATGGATTAGGTAAAGTGGAAAGATAGTATATTCTTTCCCTAAGTTCCAATGAGAGAAACATCAGACAGTAGGAACTGAGGGGAGTTTTCCTATCCTTGTGACATGAATAGCCACTAATTAGAGAGTGTCTGAGAACATTTGAAAGACAAGTTAAAAGCTGGAATGAATAAACCCATGCCAAAAATTTGCAGAATCTTGCAAGAGTCAGCAAACCCAAGTTACTGCACTGGGAATTTATGGAGAAACAAAAATCCTGCCAACTTAATGTGGCTTCAGAAGTAATTGTACACTTAAATAGATAAAACCTCTGAATCTGATAAAAAGTAAATCACAGATTATACAATTTTATCAAAGTGACAGATGTACCAAGATATTGCATTATTTCCTGTAATTGCTCTAACTGGAATCTTTTACCAGATTTGCAATTGGATAAATGCTATAAAGTAATAGCATTCTAGTAAGGATTTAATTTTCATAAGTGCAACCAAATGACACTATTAAGAACAAATGCCCCTAGATTCCAGTAACATGTACCCTAAGAATAAGAATTTCAAATAGTGTATAAATATAATTATCTACTGGCAATTATCTAATGATAAAAATTTCCAGTCCTTAATTTATCTGTTATATCAAGTTTTGAAGACTTAGATATTTCTTATGGACCAGGCTTATATCATAACACATGGAGCTATTTAGACTGATGTAGACCAGGGATTGGAAAATTATGGCTTATGTTCATAATTTGGTGGCCCCTTTTATATAAATAAAACTTTATTGGAAAACAATCATCTCCATTTGTTAACATGTCATATATGGCATTGCACTACAATAGCAGAATTGAGTAATTGAGACAGAGACAATATGGCCCACAGAACATAAAACACTTCTTGACATATTGACATTGACATTGAAGTCGCTCAGTCGTGTCTGATTCTTTGTGACCATTGCAGCCTACCAGGCTCCTCCATCCATGGAATTTTCCAGGCAAGAGTACTGGAGTGGGTTGCCATTTCCTTCTCCAGGAGATCTTCCCAACCCAGGGATCGAACTCGGGTCTCCACATTGTGGGCAGACACTTTACCATCTGAGCCACCAGGGAAGTCTTCAGTTCAATTCAGTTGCTCAGTCGTGTCCGACTCTTTGCGACCCCATGAATCGCAGCACGCCATGCCTCCCTGTCCATCACCAACTCCCAGAGTTCACTCAGACTCACGTCCATCGAGTCAGTGATGCCATCCAGCCATCTCATCCTCTGTCTTTCCCTTCTCCACCTGCCCCCAATCCCTCCCAGCATCAGAGTCTTTTCCATTGAGTCAACTCTTCACATGAGGTGGCCAAAGTACTGTTTCAGCTTTAGCATCATTCCTTCCAAAGAAATCCCAGGGCTGATCTCCTTCAGAATGGATTGGTTCATTCCTTCAGAATGGATCTCCTTGCAGGGAAGTCTTATATAGCCTTATATAAGGCTTGTTGACTTCTTATCTAGCCTTAAATAGAAAAACGTTTGTTGACCCCTGGCATAGACTACAGTCTTAGAGCATATACTTTTCTTAAAAACATTCATATTTAAACAATGGCCAAGCCAAATAATTTAGGCCAGATTTAGATGACTAGCCACTGCTGGAAAAAGAGATCCTGTGTCAGCCCTGACACTAACTTTCCATGAGACCTTAAACAAGTCACCAAGTCTCCTCTAGAGAGAGGGAACATTCCTTTTTCCTGAGGTTGCAGTGCATAACACCAAAGGCAAAAATCAACATGGTCTTTTAAAGAAGAATGTGAAAGTCAAACCAGGGGAACATGTCTAAAATAGTTGCAAATGCAAGGAGAGCCTGAAGTGAATATGGGGAGCTGAGAGGCAGAGCCTGATTGTTCAGAGTTTCAAGCAGACAAATGAGGATGGTTTGATCAAATTTAAATCCTGTACTCATGATAGGAAAACACACAGGCTTGTGTTTTCATGCACTAAGTGTATGTCTATGATTTTATGGACTAGGATGGAAAAGAACACAATTTCATCATCTGCAAAAAATCATTTAAAGCATTCTCCTAGTCTAAGAAATGTCCTGTAGAAAAGAGAAATGTTTTTGATCATTATATGAGAAATAGTCAAAATGAATCTGTTAAATAATCATAATAAGCATTTGTATATTTTATGAGAAATCCTGCTGATAAGAAACTTATTTGACATTTTTAAAGCAAGATTTGCCAAAAAGTACTGGCCATCTGAATTTTTTTAAATCATGCAACACATAAGTCCTTAGGAAAACTTCAGGAAGTTCTGACCTCAATAATTTCTTAAAATATTTCCAACTCTGAAATTCTTCCCTAAGTTTTTCAATACCTAACTCTTAAAGACCACCTACCATATGTCAGGCACTATTTATGTGCTTTAACTTATTAACTTATTTTAATCATCAGAATAACCCTAAAATGTAAGGATTCTTATTATCATTCCCATATTACAGATGAGAAGCAAAGATATTCTTGTTGATTTAAAGTCAAACAGCTAGTGAGAGGTAGAATTGGGATTTAGATCCAGGTTGTCTGAATTGATTCTGTGTCCTAAACTGCTTTCCTTTTAGAGTTTTGTTGCTATATTTGAGATATAAAAAAAAAAAAAAAATGAAAAACTCACCTAAATATTTCACTTAGTATTTTTTATTATTTGATTTTTTTTTTACTTTACAATATTGTATTGCTTTTGCCATACATCAACATGATCTGCCACAGGTGTACACATGTTCCCCATCCTGAACGCCCCTCCCTCCTCCCTCCCTGTACCATCCCTCTGGGTCATCCCAGTGCACCAACCCCAAGTATCCTGTATCATGCATCAAACCTGGACTGGTGATTCATTTTCAATGCCGTTCTCCCAAATCATCCCACCCTCTCCCTCTCCCACAGAGTCCAAAACTGTTCTATACATCTGTGTCTCTTTTGCTGTCTCGCATATAGGGTTATCGTTACCATCTTTCTAAATTCCATATATATGCATTAGTATACTGTATTGGTGTTTTTCTTTCTGGCTTACTTCACTCTGATAATAGGCTCCAGTTTCATCCACTTCATTAGAACTGATTCAAATGAATTCTTTTTAATGGCTGAGTAATACTCCATTGTGTATGTGTACCACATACATATGCATTTCTTATCCATTCATCTGCTGATCGACATCTAGGTTGCTTCCATGTCCTTCCTGGCTATTGTAAACAGTGCTGCAATGAACACTGGGTACACGTGTCTCTTTCAATTCTGGTTTCCTCAGTGTGTATGCCCAGTAGTGGGGTTGCTGGGTCATAAGGCAGTTCTATTTCCAGTGTTTTAAGGAATCTCCACACCGTTCTCCATGGTGGCTGTACTAGTTTGCATTCCCACCAACAGTGTGAGAGGGTTCCCTTTTCTCCCCACCATCTCCAGCATTTATTGCTTGCAGACTTTTGGATAGCCACCATTCTGACTGGCGTGAAATGGTACCTCATTGTGGTTTTGATTTGCATTTCTCTGATAATGAGTGATGTTGAGCATCTTTTCATGTGTTTGTTAGATGTCAGGACTAAACTTAACACAAGATATAGATATTCTAAGACAGATGAACTTCAGCTTTATCTGCCTTTAACATTATGCATAATTCTTAATAAGTAAGCTAATGTATATTCATTACAATATTCATTAAATCAGGCCTATTAGGATATCTCTTTGGCAACTGTTAATTAATTGTAGGTGCCTGGTAAAAATTGAATGGTTTCATTTGTAAATATCTCTAGAATTCAAACATCTCACTGGTAAAGAATCATTCACTCATGCACATATGAATATCTTCACTAAACAAACACTGACTGAGAAGCTGTTTGTATGACTGACAGTTTACTTGCTCTCATGAAGCTTGAATCTAGCAGGAGGAAAATAATTAAGAAGTAATCAAAAAGTATTTTAATTTTCAGTATTAAATATTAAAATACAAATGTTAAATAATTTCAATGGTAAGTTTAAGAAAATGGAACAGGGCAATATACAAAGTGAAGATGGGAAGAGAGATTTAATTTGGGGATATGAGGAGGAAACATATGAGCTGAGTTGAAAAGGAGCCAGCTTTGCAAAGACTTATGGGTAGAATGTTACAGGCAGGAGAAGTAGCAATGATAAAAGTAACAGTCATGGATATTTTACACATTTCTACCACTTTTACATGTATAATATGAACATAGGTTGGTAAACATCATTTAACACAATTGAGTACCAATTTCATTAGAACTTGATCATTAGAACTTCAGACAACTAGGTGAACATTACAAATGAATCTGAATTATCAGCAAGTTACTTCGTTCAGACAAGTGATGAAATTGTCAGCATAACTGATGGAGAATGTGACCCAAACTGTAACCAAGTCCTGATGTTTTCTCCCTGACCTAAGGTTGTGATTGTGCCTTCTAGGCCAGTCATTTGTAAGGGGAAGTCATACCAGTTAGATTCTTGTGCAGAGACAGGGAAATAGGCCCCAGAGCCACATGTGTTTACCATAAGGACAATGGTGTACAGTCGAATGAGTACACTCTACTCACATTTCTTCTCCATGAGACCTGATTACCCTGTTAGAAAATGCAATCCTGTTATAAGAATTCTTCTTATCTTCCTCCTCTGCTTAACTCTTCTTCATAGCACTTACAACCTTCTAGTATATTATTTTATTTTACTTAATCATTTTATTGTCATTATCATCTGCACTGGAAGTAGAGTCCTTTCAAGGAATAATTTTTCTTTCTTTTCCACAGTGCTATTCCTCAGACCCCAGAAGACTCTCTAGCACATAGTAATCTTTCAAAAGCAGTTTTTGAGTAGAGAAAGAGTACACAGATTTTTTTTTTTTTTGCATTTCTGAGTGCCTGAAAAAGTCTGAATTATAGTAGTATTTCATTTGCTGCTCATAAAAGTCCTATAAGATAATGGCAACATGAATTTTAAAGATGAAAGAACTAAATTTTTTTAAGATTTGTGTCAACAAAGCCTCCAGAGTTTCTGTACATAGTCAAGACTTGAGGATAGCATTCTGGTTAGTGGGGAGATAAAAAATTTGAAAATCAGAAGAATGGTACTATCTTTTCCTATGTTGTTTGTTATACCTGAAAATGGCTTGATAAATACTGATTATGTATGTAAAGTGCTTGAGTACTTCTAATTTTGGGGACCAACTCTCACCCAAGGTTTACAGTTATTCAAAGCTGTGACATCATCAAGCCAATATGCTTAGGAGATAATGAGTACAAAAGTTAGGAGTAGGGGCTTTTAGTACAAGCTGCTATGTATAAAATAAGCTACCAGGGTATATAGTACATCTCAAGGAATATAACCAATATTTTATAATATCTATAAATGAAATATAACCTTTAAAAATTGTGAATAACAACCTTGTCCATCTGAAACTTACATGATATTTTAAATCAACTATACCTGAATAGAAAAGAAAAAAGTTTGTCTATAACAGAAATTCATTTAAGAAACTAAAAATTGACAAGATTGATATGAAATTGTGGCCATACTGTGGAATTTTTAAATGCTTCATGAAGAGCTGAATTCATCCATTGGTTCCCAAACCTGTGTGGATTATTAAAAATATGGATGTTAGAGCCTCAACTGGTATCTTGTATTGGTACAGATATTTAACAAGCTTCCCAGATTTTCATTATGCAGTCAGGCCTGTACTCCATCCACAGACTGGCATTTGGAAACATGGTAAGCTACTAAAGGTTTTCAGGTAACAGTCTGAACATGTTTCTGAATGTTTGAAATTTCTTCTCCCTGAAAAATACCCCCATATCTGTGCATAATAAACCCAGATAAATCTGACAAGAAAGTGGCTGGAATGTCTTTTAGAGCAATGTGTCATACACTGCCTCACAATATTATTTTTCTCCATCTGTTATAGGTCAATGCACAAACTGGCCCAGTTGGAAAGACTTGACCTAGGCAATAATGAGTTCAGTGAGCTGGTGAGTGAATACATTTTCTAAACTTGACCAATATACACCAGGGGATTATTTCTGTTGCTCTTTGTAACCCCAGGTATTAAATCAAGTGCACATTTACATTTGCTAAATATAAAAACAAAATAAAATCTGAAATTAAAGTGATTGTTTAGCTATATAGTAAACTACAGGTAACTGAATCATATTAGGATTACCTTTTTTTTAAAGGGTAGAGTAAGTAGATAGGCAGATGAAATTGTCAGTTTTGAGCACCAGCTATGTGGCGGGCACCATGTTCAGTGTGTTACATACATTGCCTCATTTAATCCTGATTTGCCATGTTACCATATTAACTTTATAGACACAAGCTGAAAGTGGTCGCTGATTTACATATCTTTTATGTGGTTGAACAGGGCTTCCCTCATAGCTCAGTGGTAAAGAATCTGCCTGCAATGCAGGAGACCCCAATTCAATTCCTGGGTCGGGAAGATCCACTGGAAAAGGGATAGGCTACCCACTCCAGTATTCTTGGGCTTCCCTTCTGGCTCAGCTGGTAAAGAATCCATCTGCAATGTGGGAGACCAGGATTCCATCCCTGGATTGGGAAAATCCCCTGGAGAAGGGAAAGGCTACCCAAGCCAGTTTCTGGCCTGGATTCAAGACATCCTGGATTCCATGGCCAGGATTCCAGACATCCTGGAATGTGAAGTTAAGTGGGCCTTAGGAAGCATCACTATGAACAAAGCTAGTGGAGTGAGGGAATTCTATCTGAGCTATTTCAAATCCTAAAAGATGATGCTATTAAAGTGCTGCACTCAATATGCCAGCAAATCTGGAAAACTCAGCAGGGCCACAGGTCTGGAAAAGGTCAGTTTTCATTCCAATCCCAAAGAAAGACAATGCCAAAGAATATTCAAACTACTGCACAATTGCACTCATCTCACATGCTAGCAAATTACTACTCAAAATTTTCCAAGCCAGGCTTCAACAGTATGTGAACCATGAACTTCTAGATATTTAAGCTGGAATTTAAAAAGGCAGAGGAACCAGAGATGAAATTGCCAACATCCGCTGGATCATTGAAAAAGCAAGGGAATTCCAGAAAAACATCTACTTTTGCTTTATTGACTATGCCAAAGCCTTTGACTCTGTGGACCACAACAAACTGTGGAAAATTCTTCAAGAGATGGGAATACCAGACCACCTGACCTGCCTCCTGAGAAATCTCTATGTGGGTCAAGAAGCAACAGTTAGAACTGGACATGGAAAAATAGACTGGTTCCAAATCGGGAAGGGAGTACTATTGTCACCCTGCTTATTTAACTTATATGCAGAGTACATCATGCGAAATGCTGGGCTGGATGAAGCACAAGCTGGAATCAAGATTGCCAGGAGAAATATCAATAACCTCAGAGATGCAGATGATACCACTCTTATGGCAGAAAGTAAAGAAGAACTAAAGAGCCTCTTGGTGAAAGTGAAAGAGGAGAGTGAAAAAGTTGGCTTAAAGCTCAACATTCAGAAAACTAAGACCATAACATCCAGTCCCATCACTTCATGGCAAATAGATAGCAAAACAATGGAAAGAGTGACAGATTTTATTTGGGGGGGCTCCCAAATCACTGCAGATGGTGACTGAAGCCAGGCTATTAAAAGACTTTTAGTCCTTGGAAGAAAAGTTATGACCAACCTAGACAGTATGTTAAAAAGCATAAACATGACTTTACCAACAAAGGTCCATCTAGTCAAGGCTATGGTTTTTCCGGTAGTCATGTATGGATGTGAGAGTGGGACTATAAAGAAAGCTGAGCACCAAAGAATTGATGCTTTTGAACTGTGGTGTTAGAGAAGACTCGTGAGAGTCCCTTGGCTGCAAGGAGATCCCACCAGTCAATCCTAAAGGAGATTAGTCCTGAGTGTTCTTTGGAAGGACTGGTGTTGAAGCTGAAACTCCAATACTTTGGCCACTTGATGTGAAGAGCTGACTCATTTGAAAAGACCCTGATGCTGGGAAAGATTGAAGGCGAGAGAAGGGGATGACAGAGGATGAGATGGTTAGATGGCATCATCTACTCAACGGACATGAGTTTGGGTAAACTCTAGGAGTTGGTTATGGACAGGGAGGCCTGGCGTGCTGTGGTCCATGGGGTTGCAAAGAGTCAGATACGACTGAGCAACTGAACTAAATTGGACTAAACTTTGACCATAACTAATTTGGTCATTATTCCAGCCTTTATCCAGTTTATTGAGGCTAAAAATTGACTTTTATTCCTCTGTGATTAGAAGTTTAATCTAATTTTAGGCGTTACATGATCCCTTTAGGTTGTGTTCATCTTTCTTGCAGAGAAATGCTCTGTCATCTCTTGCCTTTCTCTGCATGTCTCCTTAAGATGGAATTTGGGTGAGTGCAAAGGAAGGAACATGTGTTTCTAACTTGAGGGAAAGAGACCCCCTGGTCTCAGACTGGTTTTAAAAAGTGTTGGCCTCTGAGGCTGATGTCTGCAGCTGATAGTACCTTTTATGTCCAGTCTGCAGTTCTGAACCTGCAGTCAGTTTTTTGGGCTCAGGCGGTACCCCTCTGGTAGCATTGGCCATCTTCCGCTTCCTGAAGGTGCAATCACCCAGCCATCGTTGCATGTGCGTGAGTGAGTCCTTGCCCTGTCTTCCCTCCAGCACCATGCTTGGCAGTCTGTCCCTGAATTCTGTTGTGAAGGAACCCTCACCAGTCACAATGCTACTAGTGGCCCTAAACCAAGTCTACAGGCTCTGAGAATCCACATGACATGCAAACAGAAAAAGGTCCAGTAAAACATAAATTTCAGAGTTTCCTTTTCCCTGCTACACTGCACTGACAAGCTTGCTCTGCTTTGGATGCACCTAACTTTGTTATAGGCAGCTGGCAAGGTGGCCTCAACACAATGTGTCAAGAGGACCTGGTATCTAGTATAACACACCTCTGGTATCTTTAAGGGAAATGTTTATGAATTTAAGTAGAGCGAGTGGTAATGGTAGTGCATAACAGTAGCAAAACTAGTTTATACTAGTTTTAAATTAGTTTTTAAGAAGGTAGGATCTGCCCATGACATATAACTTGGCCTAGCAGTAGAAAGAACATGTACAATGGATTCAGATGACTGAGGTTTAACTTTCATCACTGGTTAGCTGAGTACCTTTAGGTCTGTAACTTGCCCTCTATCCTCAGCTTCTTCTTCAAAAAAATAAAGGTATCAAACCTAACTATCACATAGACTTTTTGAGAGAATTTCGTATGAGAGAATCTATAATAAACAATGTGTGTTTCAAATGAATTTCAGTTCTGTCCAGTATAGCATTTTGCAAGCCTTTTGTATGGATACTTTGTGAATCAGTGTTTTACTGTAAATATTTGCATCAACAAAGATGATTAAGACATGTTTATTTTTTGAAATTAAGCTTACTAAAAGTTCTGCTTTATGATGTCTAAGAAATCATCTGAGCAAAAATATCTTACTTTTGAACTCCCAATATTCCCACTTGTCACAAAGTATGTCTCTTAAACGTTTTCTTTTGCATTGGTACTGGGGTACTTTATTTGATAATACTCAGTTATTTGGTAGGGTAGGGGGATGGGAAAATAATTCTAGAACTTCATATCTCTAATATTATTTACTTTTAGTCAGATACTTGACTTTCATTAATCATACATGTGGGAGTAGCTGTTGTTTTTCTGACAGTAACAGTTTTTAATGTGAAAATAAGAGAATTTGCTTTGATAAGAGACCTCTAGATGCAATATCACATGGAGGAAAGGGAATTAAATTCTAATCTGTAGCTAAATACTGACACATAGAAGATTATTAGATGATTCATTTTGTGACACAGTAAAAATGTGGATGGATGGCAGTAAGTGAGAAAAGAATGGGGAAACCTAATGAGAGAACAGATGTCTGCTTGTTAGAGAAGCAATGTACATATCCTGCATAAGGTTTGAACTGGAAATGCCTACTTATGGATGCTTTTGCAGTCATAAAAGATTCTACACAAAAGAAATTATGCTTCTAATAGCAGTAAACTCTAGAAGATTCTGGACACAATTCTGAAACATAATAGATTCCTAAAGCTTTTTTTCCCAAAGATATCTTTTACAGCTTTTTAATCAATATAAAAATTAAATAAATGTTCATTTAAAAATTTATAAAATTAAAAGTATAATGATGATAGTATAAATAATTGGTGATTTCATCCACTTGTGTAATCATTATTGATAATTTTGATATATTCTTTTTCCCTTCTCCTATTTTCTTTTTTATGAGATCAAATAAATATTACTTGGGGCCTGATCAGAAATGGTACACTGTTAGGTTGATGTGTGGAGTTGGATAGTATCAATCCTTAAACCCTTTGGTATATCCTAGGTAGTACAGTCTTCACACTGTCACAATAATGAATAACATCTTAATGTCAAGCAATGGTCAACAATGCTAAAACAGATTAAGTGATTATCATGGGGCCCAGAAGCTGTATGGTAATATATTTCAGGAATATAGAGATTTATCCCATAAACTAAGAATTGTTACTGGTTCTGAACTGGTGGAGGAAATAATGAAGCCCTCAAAGTAAATCACCATCAGCAAGAATACTGGCAAATGGAACAGACTGAATTGCAAAGCCTGGAGGAGATAGGATGGCTCCAGTAACAGTGTGAGGTCATGGCTGACCATCTCTCAAATCTAGCTCCAGTTTCCTGCTCCTTCACTTCCTTTCTTCACCCGACTCTGCCTTACAAAGGAGAGACTGAGACACACAGAGAAATGTCACTTAGAGCCCTCGACAATTCTGCTGTGAGAATCTTCATCAAAAGAGTCAGTGATAAGAAGCAAAATAGAAAGCTTTTTGCCACCAGAAAGAGAAATTTGCTCAGCTCAAAGGAGGCTAACAGCAGACTGGAAAAGGGTCTAGTGTAGCTTAGAGTTCAGGAATTAAAAGGTAGCAGGCAGCAGCCAGGGTGACAAACCACTGACCACAAAGTGACAAAGGACAGTGGGAGGTGAATATAGAGATTACAGTGGGCATTGCATAGCATCTCCTGTCATGTGAAAGTTTATCTTCTTTTTCCCACCACTCCATGCCCCCACCCACCACCACAAAGGGAGTCCTATAAGGAATACTTGGGAAAGAGGATCTTGATATGGGAGGTCAGATCCAAACAGGAGGGAGGGAAGAGAAATGAGCTTTGAAATTTTATTATGACATACATATTGTTTATGTGTTATATATATGGAGATTTCTATTTACTATATTGAAATGATAGTGTTTACTCTTTCTGTATTCAGTCATGATTATCAAGTTGAAATAATTAGATTCTTTATAGACATTATGTCATAAGCTTTCTCTGCAGCTGAATTAGGAAGACTGTCAAATAATAGCCATGAAACAGTGAAATAAAACTTAAATTTAAAAGAAAATTATAAAATTAAAGAAGCTTAAAATCTTATTATATCAAATTTGATAGGTTTAAAATAATATATGTTTAAATTAGAAAGCAGAATAAAATATATCCTTGAGAACCTATCACTATATTCTTATGAACTAGAAAATCATCAGTTCTGTACATGCCATACATTTGCATATATTTCTAACATTATATTGTTTCACTTTGCTTGTTCTCAAGCTTTCTAAAAATATGACTATACTACAACTTTATTTACCCCTTATTTTCTCATATACAATCATTTTTATTACACTTTTTAGCTTTTTATTTTGTATTGGAGCATAGTTGATTAACAATGTTGTGTTAGTTTCTCTCTGGTGCCTCAGCAGGTAAGAATCTGCCCACTGTGCAGGAGACCACTTGCAATGTAGGAGACATGGGTTCAGTCTCCTGGTTGGGGAAGATCCCCTGGAGAAGGAAATGGCAACCCTCTCCAGTATTCTTTTCTGGGAAATCCCACAGACAGAGAAGCCTGGCAGGCTACAATCATGGGGTTGCAAGAATCGGACACGACTTAGGGACTAAACCACCACCATACAGCAAAGTGATTCAGTTATACATATACATCTATCTAATCTTGTTCAAATTCTTTTCCCATTTAAGTTGTTACATAATACAGAGCAGGGTTCCCTGTGCTATACAGTAGGTCCTTGTTGTTAATCCATTTTATTGCTGTGATGAATATTTTTATAAATACACATGTACAAGAGTTTATGTAAGACATATATTTACAAGTGAAACTTCTTGGTCCTAGATTGTGCACATACTCAATTCAAAAAATAGTTTCAGGTTTTCTTTTTTTGTTTCAAAACAGCTTTTCTTATTCACCAGCAATGTGTAAGAGTTCTCAAGCTTTGTATCTTCCTCTATACATGATTGTTAGATTTTATTACTTTTGTTTCTTATTATGATATTAATTTGTATAACTCTGATTCCTAATGTGATTAAAATTTTTCCCTAAGTTAGTGGTAGTTTGTGTTTCCTCTTCTGTGAAATGCCTGTTTATATATTTTTGGGCCATATTCTGTTAATTGTCTTTTTCTTGTAGATATCCAGGGATCTTTTATATATTCTGGATATTAATCCTTTGTTGATTATGTGTACTACAGATATCTCCCCTGAGTCTCTACAGGGTCATTTTATTTTCTTCATAATGTCTTTTGATGACCAGAAGTTCTTAACTGAAACATAATAAAATGTATAATTTATATGTCTAGGATGTCCTGTGTCTTACTTAAAAAGGTCTTGGTTCCTCAAAATCAAATAGATCTTTTTATATGTTTTCTTCTTTAAAAAATGAGGATTTCATTATTCATAGTCAAATTTATTTCCACCCGGCCTTAATGTTTTATATTGCATACATTTTTTCTCAACAGATATTGAATTTCTCAAGCAACATTTACTTAGTTATTCTTTTCACCTGACTACAAAGTTCTATTAATAAAATATGATTTCTATATGTTAATATGTTATTTTCTTCATTGATCATTTTACTATCTTGGTGCTAAAACGATGTCTTAATTAGCACAAACAATATCTGTTTTGATATCTGATAAGACAAGTGTCTACAACTTAGGTGCTTGGACATTTTAGATACTTGAATTTTAGAAAAAGTTTTTCAAGTCTCTGAAAGGGAAAAATCATTGTTAGAATTTGATTAAAAGTGGATTCTATAAATCAATTTTGATTGGACTAAAAATAGAAAATTGATATTTTATGATAATGAATTTTTATGCATCATGACATATCTCCACTTGTCTATTTTTGTATCATTCAGTATGTTTGTAATTTTTAAAAAAAGTTTTTATGTATTTCTAATTAGTTTATTCCTTTCTGCCTTATTTTTTTGTTGTAGTTATAAATGCACTTTGACTGATGCACGGGGATAATCCAGAGAGAGGGTGTGGGGCGGGAGAGGGGAGGTGGGGGTCGGGATTGGGAGTTCATGTATACTCGTGGCTGATTCATGTCAATGTATAGCAAAATGAATACAGTACTGTAAAGCAAAACAAACTAAAAAAATAAAAATTAATTTAAAAAAATAAATAAATAAAATCAAGGCAGTGCACCAAGAGAAAGGAAATAAACTTAGGAGTCACGTAAATGACTTTACACTTTGGCTTTAAAAATATATATATATATATAGTCTCCAACTATTTTGTTGCAGCCTGTAGTAATCCATTTGATTCTTGCATTTTTACTTATATCTAGGTAATTGCCAAACTCTCTTAATAATATGAATAATTTGTAGATTCTTTAGGGATTTCTAAAGTGATTTCTAATTTGTCTGTAGATTTCTTTAGTGATGGTTTAGTCACTAATCTGAATAGTTGAATAGAAGAAAGTGTCATTGATTCTTGATTTTAATTGAAATATGTTTAATGTTTATTATTAAAAATGCTCTTTAATATTAGTTTTAGATAGATACTTTTTATTAGGTTCAAACATATCTTCCTATTTCTAAGAGAATTTATTATGAGGCTTTGCCAAACTCTCTAAAATGCTCTTTTTGAATTTATTTAAATAATGTTTTCCTTTAAACTGTTAATGCCATAAATTACATAGAATTTCTAGTGAAAACCACCTTTGAATCTCTGAAATACATCCAACATAATTATGACCTTCTGTATAAACTATATTCAGTTCAATCTTGAGAATTTTTTTTGCATCTATGCTCATGCATGAGGTTGGTATACATTATTATTGTGTACTTTATCTGTGGGTTCATTTTTTTCACCCATTTTGGAAGATTAACAGTCCTTATCTTCTCAAATGTTGCCTTTTATTTTTATCTTCTGTCTCTTCTGCTAAAATCTGGATTAAATATGTATATGAGTGATTTTGAAGTAAGTGATTTTGAATAACCATTTTATTAATTATTTTGTAAGCTTTTTTCTGGAAAAGTAAGCAGATAAAGGGTAATTCTAAAATATGTATTTCATGTCCTTAAAGAAAGTCTTTCTGCCTCTGTACCTAAAATTAGCCAGTAATCATTCTCCAGAGTTTAAGGCATGATGATGAAATCATTTTAAGAATATGTTCAACTCTTTGAGCAGCTTAATGTACCAGTTACTTCTAAACTACAGGTGATTCAAATTCTGGATACAAGAAGAAAACATGCATTTTAAAAAGAAAAACACCTAAATAACAGCAACAAAAATATTTATAGTGTAAAAATTTTTTTTTAATTAAGAAAACAATTCTTTAAACAGCAAAGACGGATTGCTTTTAAAGATTCAGGTGATTCATCAGGAAATAATAGCATTGTTTGCCTTGTTTTAACTATCTAATATTTGAAACAGTATGTCAAGTAGTCTTTATAGATTTTATAAATTCGGCCATCCATTGGGGTACACGTGTCTCTTTCAATTCTGGTTTCCTCGGTGTGTATGCCCAGCAGTGGGATCGCTGGATCATAAGGCAGTTCTATTTGCAATTTTTTAAGGAATCTCCACACTGTTTTCCATAGTGGCTGTACTAATTTGCATTCCCACCAACAGTGTAAGAGGGTTCCCTTTTCTCCACACCCTCTCCAGCATTTATTGCTTGTTGACTTTTGCATCGCAGCCATTCTGAGTGTAACAAAACGAATACAGTATTGTAAAGCAAAACAAACTAAAAAATAAAAATTAATTTAAAAAAAATAAATAAAATTGAATGCAAGAACATAAAAAAATAAATAAATAAATAAATTCGGCCATCCATAGACTGTATTAGGGCTTCCCAGACTGGATCAGATGGTAAAGAATATGACTGTAATGTAAGAGACCTGTGTTCAGTCCCTGGGTCGGGAAGATCCCCTGGAGAAGGGAATGGCAGCCCACTCCAGTATTCTTGCCTGGAGAATTCCATGGACAGAGGAGCCTGGCAGGCTACAATCCCTGGGATCTCAAAGAGTCAGACATGACTTAGCGCCTAAACAACAACAGTGGACTGTAGTAGAGTATTTATGTTATATAAAACTTCTTTATGGAAAAGCAAAAAATAATCTGCACTTTACAAATCACTATTTTAAATACTTAGTAAGGCTACAGATCACAATTATCAAGAATTTCTAGTCTCAATATTCAAACTGAATTTGTTTCTGTTGACTTTTTTCACTTTATTTCATGGAATCAAACAAAACTTTCAAATGGATAAATCAAGTGAAGAATGGAAACACTCTGAGCAAAATAATGTAGAAGAAATGCCAATAGTTTTATAGACCATTTGGCTTTATAAATAATATGAATGTGTTTTCATAGAAATTTGAGGCAGCTGAATGCTGTTTTAACTTGTAATTTAAATTGATTAGAATTTAATTACGCTTTACCTTAATGGCCAATGAGTTCACCTCCATAGTTTGCCCAAGGTATGCTCATTTTTAATTACCTAGGATGCGTATATACACGAGGCAAGCATTGTATTTACATATCCAGCAATTTCCTTTATAAGTAATTACAGCATAGGCTTTCCACATGCCATGTCATGCTAACTCACTTCAGTTGTGTCCAACTCTTCAGGACCTTATGGACTATAGCCCACTAGGCTTCTCTGTCCATGGGATTCTCCAGGCAAGGAGAGGACAGAGTTGCCATGCCCTCCCCTAGGCGATCTTCCAACTCAGGGATCAAACTGGCATCTCACGTCTCCGGCTGTGGCAGGCAGGTTCTTTACTAGTGCCTTGGGAAGTCCCAGGTTTGCCACACCTACTAATAAAATTTTACTAATTATTCCTCAAGTAAAACTTATAAGAAAGAAAAAAGTAATAAAAATATGATTTGTCATCATATAACCAGTCATCCCATTTTCAGGGAAAAATATTTAAAACATCCTAATTATTAACTCCTCCATTTCCTGTATTTGTAAAACGATTGATGCCATAGATTTTGCGTGTGTATACACATATAAATTTATATATATCACAGACATTGCCAGAGTTTATTAATATATCAAGAGAAAGTTGAAAAATGTAACTCATTTTAAAATTATTAGAGGCACATCAGTTCCTATACCAGTAAAGGTCCAAACAGGGGATGGAAACTATATCAAGCATTTAACAAAGAAACTTTAATATAAACAATGGGCACTCATATTAGAAAACTGGACAGAAGGGGGACTCTGAAGGACCAGAGATGTAATAACTCTCGGAAGCAGCTACCACCTCTAATAGAGGGGACAAATGGAAGACAGTAGTCTAAGGAATTATGAAAACTTAAAGCTGAGACTCAGGCATATAAAGTGGGGCACCAGTGAGCTGGTGCTTGTGTCTTCAAGGGGCTAATAAGGCTAGTTCTAGTGTGGAATAACTGCAAGCTGCAAATAATTGCTATTGCTAAATGTTAGTGTCACTGCAGGGAGCAGTGTTTCTGTTGAGATGCTAACTGTCCAGCCATTAAGTAAAAGGAGCAAGTCCCTTCTTCTTCCTCTAGCCTCCCAGTCTGTCTCCACTATAACCAGTTGCTAGTGCCTGATGCAGAGCCACCTGTCAAAAAAAAATTTAACTCAGAATTTCACTTCATGTCTGAACATAATTATGGAGTTTTTTTCAATAGGAGGATCAAACTGGGGTGTCCATTTTTATCAGTGCAACATCTGCTGATCTAGAACTTTAAGGAGCAATCTACAATGTGGTACATACAACCTCATTTCTTTAATTTTAAACTTTCTTTTTCCTAACAATAATATAAGTTATCTTTGCCTCTGTTTTCAGAGGAAGAAGCTTTTCCCTCATCGCCATTTCTCATTACTGCAGTAAGGCTGGACACTTTAAATGAAATTAGTTAGCACTATTTGTTGTTGTTCAGTCGCTAAGTCCTGTCCAACTCTTTGAGACCCTATGAACTGTAGCACACGAGGCTTCCCTGTCCTTCACTATCTCCCAGAGTTCACTCAAACTCAGGTCCACTGAGTCGGTGATACCATCCAACCATTTCATCCTCTATCACCCTCTTTTTTATGTCTTCCGTTTTTCCTAGCATCAGGGTCATTTCCAATAAGTTGGCTCTTTGCATCAGGTGGCCAAAGTGTTGCAGCTTCAGCTTGAGTCCTTCCAATGAATATTCAGGGTTTCCTTTCAGATTGACTGGTTTGATCTTGCTGTCTGAGGAACTCTTGGGAGTCTTCTTCAACACCACAGTTCAAAAGCATCAATTCTTCAGCACTCAGCTTTTATTATGGTCCAACTCTCACATCCATACATAACTACTAGAAAAACCATAGCTTTGACTTTATGGACATTTTTCAGCAAAATAATGTCTTTGCTTTTTAATATGCTGTCTAGGTTTGTCATAGCTTTTCTTCCAAGAAACAAGCATCTTTTAATTTCATGTATGCAGTCACCATCTGCAGTGATTTTGGAGCCCAAGAAAATAAAGTCTGTCACTGTTTCCATTGTTTCCCCATCTATTTGCCATGAAGTGATGGGACCGGATGCCATGATCTTAGTTTTTTTTAATATTGAGTTTTAAGCCAGCTTTTCACTCTCCTCTTTCAGCTTCATCAGGAGGCTCTTTAGTTCCTCTTTGCTTTCTGCCATTAGAGTGGTATCATCTGAATATCTAAGGTTGTTGATAGCTCTGTTTTCCTTTCCATAAATAATTTTTTCTGAGTGGCATATATCTAAGTATAATCAAGTGTCCTGGTGATTCTGTCAGTAGTTTCGCCAGAGAGTTAAAGAAAAAAAAAAGCTCTCTGATTGAACCAATATAAATTATGTAAAAAAAGAATACAAATTTATAGTCAACACTTTACCAAAAAATAGGAGTATTGTGCAATTATGTAATAAACCCACAAGAATATTCTTGAGTTGTGAATACGATTTTCCAATAACCCCAAAACTAACAAAAACTATATTTGAAATAATTAAATTCAAAATGCCATCTTCTACATTTGTATACTGAATATCATATCAGGCTGTACTTTCTGAAATTTAATCAAAAATTTATTTGATTTCAACCTTCCCAACAAACTGAACTAGAAGGCAATGAAAATACTAATGAGAAATATAAAGAAAGAGGAGTAGAAAGAGAGGGTATGTGTATGGTTGTGTGGGTCTGGGTGTGTGTGTATACAGGTCTGGAGAGTATAATTAGATAAGGAGGCCAGGGAAGTTTTACACAGAAGGTAACATTTTAATAAAAAACCTAAAGAAGACAAGGGAATGAATCATGCTAATATCTGGGTGTATGATCATTCTAGACAGGGGAACAGGAAGTATAAACACCTGAGATGAAAGCAAGCCTGACTTGTGGACAGCAGGAAGACTAGAAGGCCTGGAGCAGGGTAAGTGAGAAGAGTAGGTGATGAGTTAATTGAGGGAATTTGAAGGCAGACACACAAGGAGAGGTGGAATCCTGGAAGACATTTCAAAGCTTTTGGCTTTTACTGTGAGTAAAGTAGAAGCCCTTTGGAAGGTTTTGAACAAGTAGAATCCATGGTCCAATTTATATTGTCATGTCATATTATGTCACATTAGATTACAGTATGTTACATTAATTATACCACATTATATCACACCAAGATAATTTGATTGCTGTGTTGAGTATCATGGAAAGTGGGGCAAGGTATAGTCAAAGAGACCAGTTAGGAAGTTATTGCAATAATATAAGCAAGAAATGCTAGTGACCTGGAATGAGGTAGTAACAGTGGAGGTGGTAAGAAGGAGTTGATTTCTGGGTAGATGTAAAGATATAGCTAGAAGGAGGATCTGAACTTGAAAATCAGGGATGTGTGTGCTCAGTCACTTCAGTTGTGTCTCTTTGCGGCCCTATGGACTGTAGCTTTCCAGGCTTCTCTGTCTATGGAATTATCCAGGCAAAAATATTGGAGTGGGTTGCCATGCCCTCCTACAGGGAAATTAGGAACACCTTCTTTCAAAAAATAACACAAAATTATGAATACATAATTAAGTATAAAAGTTAATGTTTACTCATGATGAAAAAAGAAACTGAATTTTAAATTACAAATTAAAATTAACAAATACAATTTTGAAAAGCTGATAAATGTCATAAACATCATTAAATCCAAAAATATAACATAATGGCACACATCTGCAATACTCCTTTTCCCTTCAACATGATGGTCTTATGCTCTTTAACAGTCTTTTCACAAGACAAATATTTTGTAATATTATTTTCTATTGTGATAATAGAAAACTAACCCAGGTTTATCTCTACCATAGTTTTTATTGATGATAATTTGGAAACATTTGTTTCATCTTTATAGGTTTCCATTGGTATACCTTGTAAAATTTTAGGATTGTCAAATTTGGGAAAACTCCCTATATTTCAAGCCTTATTTTTCTTCCTTCACCTACAAATCTGGTACTGAGAACCAAAGAACATATCCATATTCCAATACTTTCCTTGGCCTTGTACCTTAAAGTTATGAGGGTCAAGGGAGTTGAACAATGAACACAGTCAGAATATTTCTGGGAGATATTTCAACTCTAGATGGCTAACAACAGGTTAACTATATAGAGACTTGATTACAAACTATATAAATATATTCCATGAAATGTATACTAAAGGTATTCCCATGCAACTTCCTTTTATCTATTAATATCTCCCTAAAATGCCTGTGGTCATTTCATCAGAACATGTCATGAGAGAAATTGCAGCACAAAGGAAGTCAGGTTCATTCAGTTCAGTAGCTCAGTGGTGTCCAACTCTTTGCGACTCCATGGACTGTAGCACGCCAGGCTTTCTGTCCATCACTAACTCCCTGAGTTTACTCAAACTCATGTCCATTGAGTCGGTGATGCCATCCAACCATTTCATGCTCTGTTGTCCCCTTCTCCTCTCTCCTTCAATCTTTCCCAGCATCAGGGTCTTTTCCAATGTGTCAGCTCTTCACATCAGTTGGCCAAAGTATTGGAGTTTCAGCTTCAAAATCAGCATCAGTCCTTCCAATGAACACCCAGGATTGGTCTCCTTTAGGATGGACTGGTTGGATCTCCTTGCAGTCCAAGGGACTCTCAAGAATCTTCTCCAACACCACAGTTCAAAAGCATTAATTCTTCAGCACTCAGCTTCTTCTGCTTCTGTTAGGTCCATACCATTTCTGTCCTTTATTGAGCCCATCTTTACATGAAATGTTCCCTTGGTATCTCTAATTTTCTTGAAGAGATCGCTAGACCTTCCCATTCTATTGTTTTCCTCTATTTCTTTCCACTGAACACTGAGGAATGTTTTCTTATCTCTCCTTGCTATTCTTTGGAACTCTGCATTCAAATGGGTACATCTTTCCTTTTCTCCTTTGCTTTTTGCTTCTCTTTTTATCTATTAATCTATTATTCTATCTATTAATCTATTATTATTTACCTATTAATATCTCCCTAAAATGCCTCTGGTCATTTCATCAGCACATGTCATGAGAGAAATTGCAACACAAAGGAAGTCAGGTTGGAAATTATAATTAAAAGGTGTTACTTTTCCCAGCATTTCAAGCCTAGGCACCTACCTGTATTTTTTTCTTATTGTTGATCAAATAACCCCAGACTTAGTGGCTTAAAACAATGCAAAGTTACTATCTTACAGTCCTGGAGGTCAGAGGTCCTAAATTTAAAGTGTTGTCAGGGTTTTGATCCTTCTAGAGACTTCGTGAGAGAATCTGTTCCTTATCTTTTCTAGCTCCTGGAGGCTACCTCATCCCATGGCTGGTGATCCCTTTCTCACATTACTTCAATCTCTGTATCTGTCATTGTCTCCTACTCTGATTTTACTTCTACATTACATCTCTTTCTTTCTCTTCTCCCACTCCCCTGCCTCTCTCATCTAAGTATTTTTATGATTACTTTGGGACCAATCAGATAATTCAGGATAATCTCTTTCTCAATATCTTTTAAATTAATCATATCTGCAAATTCTCTTTTTTCCTATAAGGTAACATATTTATAAGTTCAAGGGATCAGGACATGGACGTCTTTGAAAGTCCATTGTTCAGCCTACCAGTAAGGTCTCTATCCCCACAGATTCATGTCTAACCACATGAAAATGCACCCATCCCAACTCAAGGTCTCCAAAATTCTCACTTATTACAAAATCAACCCATGTATAAAAATCTCATCTAAATCTCATAAGCTCAAAAGTTCCAAATTCCATCACCAAAGTCATCTAAGTTAGACATCTAAGGACAGGAAGCCTGGCATGATGCAGCCCAAAGGGTTACAAAGACGCAGACACAATTTAGTGACAGAACAACAAAAAGTTAGACATAAGTAAAGTTCAGGGTATAGTCTACCCTAGGTCCAAATCCCTTTCCATCTGTAGACCTATAAAACTAGAAAACAGGTAATGTGCTTCCAAAATATGACTGTGTGATAGGGAAAGGATAACAGTTATAGATATCTTCACCAAAAAAAAAAAAAAAGGAGGTGGGGAATGGAGGCATAGAAAGAGTCTACATTCAAAACCAGTTTCAAAATTCATCTAAGCAAACTCCATGAGGTTTCAAGGCCTGAGAATAACCTCTGTAGTTCAAGGCTCATTTTTCTGTGCCTGTAGCTTTTTACACTCTGCATCATTGTTCTTTTTTCTGAAAGGAAAGCAAGGATTTGCAGAGAAGGTAATGTCAACCCACTCCAGTGTTCTTGCCTGGAGAATCCCAGGGACGGGGAAGCCTGGTGGGACATGACTGAAGCAACTTAGCAGCAGCAACAGCAGTAGCTTTATCAGCCTGTTTACTACCTATATAATTTTATGAGTCTGAACAGTTTTCTTTCATTTTATCCTCTCTCTGTTCCTTTCAGCCATGCTGTCTGTGTTTCTCTTGATACAACAGTCTAAAGAGCCTGTGGGTCTCCCATTTATATCTTGAGGATTCTCCCACTGTGCAAGAGAGGTTCTTTACAGATCAGTCAGTTCAGTTCAGTTCAGTTGTTCAGTCGTGTCCGACTCTTTGCGACCCCATGAATTGCAGCACAACAGGCCTCCCTGTCCATCACCAACTCCCAGAGTTCACTCAGACTCACATCTGAGTGTGAGTCTTTCCTCTGTCATCCCCTTCTCCTCCTGCCCCCAATGCCTCCCAGCATCAGAGTCTTTTCCAATCTTTCCTTCCAAGGAGTAAGTGTCTTTTAATTTCATGGCTGCAATCACCATCTGCAGTGATTTTGGAACCCCCCAAAATAAAGTCTGACACTGTTTCCACTGTTTCCCCATCTATTTGCTATGAAGTGATAGGACCAGAAGCCATGATCTTTGTTTTCTGAATGTTGATCTTTAAGCCAACTTTTTCATTATGTTTCACTTTCACCAAGAGGCTTTTTAGCTCCTCTTCACTTTCTGCCATAAGGGTGGTGTCATCTGCATATCTGAGTTTATTGATATTTCTCCCGGCAACCTTGATTCCAGCTTGTGCTTCTTCCAGCCCAGCGTTTCTCATGATGGACTCTGCATAGAAGTTAAATAAGCAGGTTAAACAAGGCTGACAATATACAGCCTTGATGTACTCCTTTTCCTATTTGGAACCAGTCTGTTGTTCCATGTCCAGTTCTAACTGTTGCTTTCTGACCTGCATATAGGTTTCTCAAGAGGCAGGTCAGGTGGTCTGGTATTCCCATCTCTTGAAGAATTTTCCACAGTTTATTGTGATCCACACAGTCAAAGGCTTTGGCAGAGTCAATAAAGCAGAAGTAGATGTTTTTCTGGAACTCTCTTGCCTTTTCCATGATCCAGCAGATGGCAACTTGATCTCTGGTTCTTCTCCCTTTTCTAAAACCAGCTTGAATATCTGAAAGTCCAGAGTTCACGTATTGCTGAAGCCTGGCTTGAGAATTTTGAGCATTACTTTACTAACATGTGAGATGAATTCAATTGTGCAGTAGTTTGAGCATTCTTTGGCATTGCCTTTCTTAAGGATTGGAATGAAAACTGACCTTTTCCAGTCCTGTGGCCACTGCTGAGTTTTCCAAATTTGCTGGCATATTGAGTGCAGCATTTTCACAGCATCATCTTTCAGGATTTGAAATAGCTCAACTGGAATTCCATCACCTCCACTAGCTTTGTTCATAGTGATGCTTTTTAAGGCCCACTCGACTTCACATACCAGGATGTCTGGCTCTAGGTGAGTGATCACACCATCGTGTTCCAAAGAATAGCACAAGTTCCAAAGAATAGCAAGGAGAGGTAAGAAAGCCTTCCTCAGCAATCAATGCAAAGAAATAGAGGAAAATAACAGAATGGAAAAGACTAGAGATCTCTTCAAGAAAATTAGAGATACCAAGGGAACATTTCATGCCAAACTCTGCATAGAAGTTAAATAAGCAGGTTAAACAAGGCTGACAATATACAGCCTTGATGTACTCCTTTTCCTATTTGGAACCAGTCTGTTGTTCCATGTCCAGTTCTAACTGTTGCTTTCTGACCTGCATATAGGTTTCTCAAGAGGCAGGTCAGGTGGTCTGGTATTCCCATCTCTTGAAGAATTTTCCACAGTTTATTGTGATCCACACAGTCAAAGGCTTTGGCAGAGTCAATAAAGCAGAAGTAGATGTTTTTCTGGAACTCTCTTGCCTTTTCCATGATCCAGCAGATGGCAACTTGATCTCTGGTTCTTCTCCCTTTTCTAAAACCAGCTTGAATATCTGAAAGTCCAGAGTTCACGTATTGCTGAAGCCTGGCTTGGAGAATTTTGAGCATTACTTTACTAACATGTGAGATGAATTCAATTGTGCAGTAGTTTGAGCATTCTTTGGCATTGCCTTTCTTAAGGATTGGAATGAAAACTGACCTTTTCCAGTCCTGTGGCCACTGCTGAGTTTTCCAAATTTGCTGGCATATTGAGTGCAGCATTTTCACAGCATCATCTTTCAGGATTTGAAATAGCTCAACTGGAATTCCATCACCTCCACTAGCTTTGTTCATAGTGATGCTTTTTAAGGCCCACTCGACTTCACATACCAGGATGTCTGGCTCTAGGTGAGTGATCACACCATCGTGTTCCAAAGAATAGCACAAGTTCCAAAGAATAGCAAGGAGAGGTAAGAAAGCCTTCCTCAGCAATCAATGCAAAGAAATAGAGGAAAATAACAGAATGGAAAAGACTAGAGATCTCTTCAAGAAAATTAGAGATACCAAGGGAACATTTCATGCCAAGATGGGCTCGATAAAGGACAGAAATGGTATGGACCTAACAGAAGCAGAAGATATTAAGAAGAGGTGGCAAGAATACACAAAATAACTGTACAAAAAAAAAGATCTTTACAGATAATTCCTGGATAATCTCATCTTTATTCTTGGTTTCTGCTAAGATATCAATCAGTTTCACGAAACACTTGTCTAAGCACTTTAATCCTTACAAGGAATTAATAAAAATTTACCCCCACACACCCCAACTTTATTTCCAAAGCACAGTTTCCTGGCAGTGAATCTCCTCATTTTAGCATCTTTTGTAGTCTGAATAGGATGAGTATTTACCAAGTCAAGTCCTGGTTTCTTTTTCTTAATAACTCTTTCAGCTTACTCTTTTCTCTTGTATTCTAGTACAATCAGCAAGCAAAGATCAAGCCACACCTTCAAAATTTTGTTGGAAATCTCTTCAGCTAAATATAAAATTTATCTCCTACAAGTTTTGCTTTCCACATGATTATATGACACAGTTCAGCTACTGTATAACAAAGATTCCATTTACTCCATTTTTCATGTCAACATGTTCAATTCCTTCTGAGCCCTCCTTCAGTTCAGTTCAGTCGTTCAGTCACGTCCGACACTTTGCGACCCCATGAATCGTAGCACGCCAGGCCTCCCTGTCCATCACCAACTCCCAGAGTTCACTCAGACTCATGTCCATCAAGTCAGTGATACCATCCAGCCATCTCATCCTCTGTCATCCCCTTCTCCTCCTGCCCCCAATCCCTCCCAGCATCAGAGTCTTTTCCAATGAGTCAACCCTTCGCATGAGGTGGCCAAAGTACTGGAGTTTCAGCTTTAGCATCATTCCTTCCAAAGAAATCCCAGGGTTGATCGCCTTCAGAATGGACTGGTTGGATCTGCTTGCAGTCCAAGGGACTCTCCAGAGTCTTCTCCAATACCACAGTTCAAAAGCATCAATTCTTTGGTGCTCAGCTTTCTTCATAGTCCAACTCTTACATCCATACATGACCACTGGAAATACCATAACCTTGACTAGACAGACCTTAGTCGGCAAAGTAATGTCTTTGCTTTTCAATATGCTATCTAAATTGGTCATAACTTTTCTTCCAACGAGTAAGCGTCTCTTAACTTCATGGCTGCAGTCACCATCTGCAGTGATTTTGGAGCCCAAAAAAACTAAAGTCTGACACTGTTCTACTGTTTCTCCATCTATTTGCCATGAAGTGATGGGACCAGATGCCATGATCTTAGTAGTGTCCTTATAATCCACATTGCTACTGGCAGTCTTTTCATGAAAATTTAGCTGTAACTCTAAGAAGATACAGATTTTCTGTACCATGCTCTTCACTTTGTTCTAAGTCTTCCTTAGCAGAGTTCACTATCATCCATATTTCTATTAGCACTATGTTCAAGGCAGTCTAGGCTTTCTAGATAATGAATTTTTAGCTGGAATTTTTCCAGCTCTGTTCACTACCCAGTTCCAAAGCCACATCTACATTTTAAGGTATTTGTTCCAACCCACTTCAGAATTCTAAAGTTAATTCCAATTGTGGAACTATAACAAATTATGACAAGTTTGGTGATTTAAAGCAACACATACAATACAGCACAAAATTATTATTTTAAAGCTCTGTAGGTTTTATCAGAGCTGTGTTATTTCTGGAGTCTCTAGAGAGCAATCCATTTTCTCTCCTTTTTCAGCTTCTAGAAACCACTTGCATTCCTCTGCTCATAGCCCCTTCTTTGCATCACTTCAACTTCTCTCTGTCATGACATCTGCTCCTCTACCTTCCCTGATCTTCCTATCTCCCTCCCACTTGTGACTACATTTGGCCAATCAGTTGATCTCTTCATATCAAGGTCCTTACATTAATTGGATCTGCAAAGTCTCCTTCTCTGTATAAGGTAATATATTCAGAGGTCCCTGGGAGTAGGATGTGTGCATCTGTGGGGAGTTATTATTCACCCTACCATACTTCCCAGGAGAATTTAAACCATATATCCACAGAAAAACATGTACCTGAGTATTCATCGCGGCATATTCATAATAGTCTAAAAATGGAAAAAATCCAAATGTCTACTAATTGATAAATTGATAAGCATGATACAGTATACCCATACAATGAAATAATATTTGGAAATAACAAAGAATTAAGGACTGATAATGATAAACTTTGAAAACATCATGCTAAATGAAAGAAGCTAGAAGCCAAGGCAAAAGGCCAGCTATATGAACTGTTCAAAATAAACAAATTCACAGTGACAGAAAATAGATAAGTAGTTGCCAGGATCCATGGAGAGGGGAAGAATGAACACACTGAATGTGGTTTTTTTTGGAAGAGGGGGATGATGAAAGTGATCTAGAATTATATAGTTATGGTAGTTGCACAACTTTTTAAATATTCTAAAAATCATTCAATTTTGCATTCTAAAAGGGTAAAGTGTATGATATGTGAAATATTTTTTTTTAATCTAAAAAAAGATCTGTGCAAGTTGCATGAAAACATATGGCCATGTGAACACTTTGCCAGGCTGCCTCCCAGGATCTGGAAAGGAGTTCATGAAAGTAAGAGGCCTGAAAGTTTGAACTTCATTAAGTTTAAAGTAAACCTGCCTCTCTGTAGAAGCAATAGGATTTGTTGACAGATGGGATGTCAGGAGTGAAAGTGAGAGTAGTTAAGGATGAGTTTAAGATTTGAGACTAAGCAACTAAAAGATGACATTTCTACTTCTGAGTAGAGTACTATATAAGATGCAAGGGTTTTGTTTGATTGTGGTAAAAAAAAAAAAAGAAAGAAAGAAAGTGTATAACGTAAGACTTAACCTCTTAAATTTTTAAGTATTCAGTACAGTATCTTTAACTATAGCCTTCTTCAACTTTTGAATATCCACTTCCTTCCCCAGATTTGGGAAGTTTTCAGCCATTATTTTTTTTGCTTTGTTTTTTATTAAATATTATTTTTTATTGAAGCATAGTTGATTTACAGTGTTGTGCCAATTTCTGATATAGAGCAAAGTGACTCAATTACACACACACATACATTCTTTTTTAATATTCTTTTCTATTATGGTTTATCACAGGATATTATGTATACTTCCATGTGCTATACATTAGTACCTTGCTTTTTATCTATTCTAAAGGTAATAGTTTGCATCTTCCAACCCCAAACTCCCAGTTCATTCCTGTCCCCCTCCCCTTGACAACCACAAGTTTGCTCCTTATGTCTGTGAGCCTGCTCTGTTTTGTAGGTAGGTTCATTTGTGCTATATTTTAGATTACACATATAAGTGATATCATATGGTATTTGCCTTTCTCTTTATGACTTACTTCACTTGGTACGATAATCTCTAGTTGCATCTGTGTTGCTGCAAATGACATTGTTCCATTCTTTTTATGGCTAAGTAGTATTCCACTGTGTATATGTCCCACATCTTGTTTATCCATTCATCCATCAATGGACTTTTAGATTGTTTCTATGGTTTGGCTGTTGTGAACAGTGCTTCTATGAATATAGGGATGCATATATATTTTGGAATTATAGTTTTGTCTGGACATATTCCCAGTAGTGGGATTGCTGGATTGTGTGCTAGCTCTATTTTTAGTTTCTTAAGGAACCTCCATACTGTTCTCCATAGTGGCTGTACCAAATTATATTTCCACCCACAGTGTAGGGGGGTTCCCTTTTCTCCACACTCTCTCCAGGATTTGTTTTTTTTTTTTTATAGACTTTTAATGATCAGCTGTTATTTCTTTAAATAAACTTTCTGCCTTTGTCTCTCTCTTCTTATTCTAACATTTTAATAGTGCATATTTTGATACATTTTACAGTATCCCATAAGCTCCTTGAGCTTTCTTCACTCTCTTTTCATTCTTTTTCCTTTTTTTCCTCAGATTATGTAGTTTCAAGTGTCTCATCATTTCTCCTGCTTGATCAAGTCTGTTGTTGAACATGCCCAGTGAATTTTGCAGTTTAGCTACTATATTTTTCAGCTCAAAAATTTCTGCTATTTTTATTATCTGATTCTGCTTTAAAAAAATTTTTACTCGTTTGTCATGTGTCATTTGTTTCAAGTTCTTTGAACATTTTTATGACATTTATTTTGAATTCTTTTGTTTTGGTTTTTTTGAGATTTACTTTGTTCCTTTCTTGAAGCCATATTTCCCTGTTTCTTAATGTTCTATGACACTTTGTTTTGGTGTCTGCATGTTTAAAAACACCTACCTTTCCCATTGTATAGACTAGCTTTGTATAGGGGAAATCTTCACCAGTCAGCCAGCTAGAGATTCTGGGGATAGGAGATGTGATTTTAGAGGGAAATATTAGTTTTATTCTGGAAATCTTAAGTTTGATATGCCTTATATTTCCGAATGAAAATATCAAGAAAGATATTCACTGTGAGTCTAGGCAGAAGTTCAGAGCTGATCAAAAACTTTAAGAAATACCAGTATATATGTACATTTTAAAACTATGAGGCTAGATGTGATTACCAAAAGAAAAAGTATAAACAAAATACAATAGCTATTTCTATAGACTATTGTTGTTGTTCGGTTGCTCAGTCATGTCTGACTCTTTGGGACCCCATGGGCTACAGCACGCCAGGCCTCCCTGTCCTTCACCATCTGCCAGTTTACTCAAACTCATGTCCATTGAGTTGGTGATGCCATCCAGCCATCTCATTCTGTGTCATTCCCATCTCCTTGTGCCTTCAATCTTTCCCAGTATCAGGGTCTTTTCCAGTGGGTCAGCTCTTCGTATCAATCAGGTGGCCACAGTATTGGAGCTTCAGCTTCAGCATCAATCCAATGAATGTTCAGGGTTGATTCCCTTTAGGATTGAGTGACTTGAGCTCTTTGCAGTCCAAGGGACTGTCAAGAATCTTCTTTAACACCATAGTTCGAAAGCATCAATTCTTCTGTGTTCAACCATCTTTATGGTCCAACTCTCACATTAGTACATGACTGGTGGAAAAACCATAGCATTGACTAGACAGACCTTTGTCAGCAAAATATTATCTCTGCTTTGTAATATGCTATCTACACATTTGTAGGTTTGTCATAGCTTTTCTTCCTAGGAGCAAGCATCTTTTAATTTCATGGCTGCAGTCACCATCCACAGTGATTTTGGAGCCCAAGAAAATAAAAAGTCTGTCACTGTTTCCTTTTTTCCACTTTCTATTTCCCATGAAGTGATGGGACCAGATGTCATGATCTTAGTTTTTCAAATGCTGAGTTTTAAGCCAGCTTTTTCACTCTCCTTTTTCACCTTCATCAAATCTACAGAAATTGTGTATAGTAGTTAAAAATGGGATTGCCCTGGTAAAATGAGGGAGGGCTCCCACATCCAACAATCTTCTTCTGCTTTCTGTGGCTCCACAGAATATGATTCTCTGGTCTGTATTACCAGGCTAAATTAACAATTGGGAGCTGTTGAGAAAGGCAGAATTCTAAGATGGCCCCCAAGATCCACACCCTCTGGAATACAGACTTTTCTCAATTATTCAATCAAACACTGGTATCAGTGCTACTGGGATTTTGCAGATGTAATTAAAGTCCCAAATTAGATGACCTTAAATAAAGAGATTATCTTGGGTGAATCTGACCTAATTGGGTTATCTCTGAAAAGGGAATGGACTCTTCTTAATTAAACAGATTGAAAGTGTAAGAGGGCTCTTGGAAGGAGCCATATTCAAGGAATATAGGATTCTTTAGACCTGAGAGTGACCCTAACAAGAAAGTAGCTGACAGCAAGCAAGAAAACAAGGACTTCCCTCATACAACTCCAAAGAATTGAATCCTGCCACATCTGCATGAGTTTGCAAGAGGATGCCAAGCTTCAGATGATAATACCACACTTTTAGCCTTTTGAGAGCCTAAGCAGAGAACGCAGCTACATCATGCTCTGATATCTGATATACAACACTGTGAAGTAATATGTGAATATTGACTTAAGCTGCTGCTATTGTTGTTCAGTCATGTCTGACTCTGCAACCCCATGGAATGCAGCATGTCAGGCTTCTCTGTCTTTCACTATTTCCCAGAGTTTACCCAAACTCATGTCCATTGAGTTAGTGAAGCCATCCAACCATCTTATCCTCTGTTGCCCCCTTCTCCTCTTGCCTTCAATCTTTCCCAGCATCAGTCTTTTCCAATGAATCAGCTCTTCACATCGGGTAACCAAAATATTGTAACTTTAAGCTACTGGGTTTTCAGTAATTTGTTATGCAGCACTAAAAAACTAATACAGCTATATTTTATTCATGATTCTTACAAAAATTACAACACAGGTAATTGAAAGTATTTGCTGACTCCACAGAGGTTTCTCATATAAGATTTTCAATAAAGGCAAATTATACAGTAGAACAGTAAAAATAGAATGCAGACAAACATCAGGGACCCAAGAGCCTTCCAAGTACAGCTTCCCAAAGTCCTTATTGTTCACACAGGACATCCTGCATCTCTGGATAAAACCACCAAGATATAGGATAAATCTTATTTTTAAGAGACCTCTCTAGAAGTCTCTAGTGGGATCTTTCATGCCGTTCTGTACACATAGCCAAGCTAGGCTATTCATCCTATGATGCCAGATATAAGTCCCAATAAACAAATTAGCCATGAGTACTACTAGGGGAATTTCAAACTTTAGTTGAGTATAAATTATTAATTAGCCCACTGCCCTTATCTCAGCAAGAGTGAGTGCCAGACTTATCAACCCCAAAGATAATCATAGCCCTGACATGACTGAGTGACTTCACTTTCACTTTTCACTTTCATGCATTGGAGATGGAAATGACAACCCACTCCAGTGTTCTTGCCTGGAGATTCCCAGAGACGGGGGAGCCTGGTGGGCTGCCGTCTATGGGGTCGCACAGAGTTGGACACGTCTGAAGTGACTTAGCAGCAGCAGCAGCAGAACCACTCCAACTATAAAATAATTCTATCTCATGCTATTCTGTTTCCCTTTTCCTACTTCACTCCCTGTAACCAAGATACTATGTATTGACTCTGATGAGTGAGCAAGCAGGTAGGCATCATTTGGAGTCTTCAAGAATGGTGGATGGCAGCAGAGGGGCCTCCTTTAGGTGACATATCTTCATTTTACAGTCCATGCCTGGATAATCAATGCTGTGGTCAGCTACCTGTTGTGAGGCAGTCTAGTTGAGTTCTCTCAACCCACCATCTCTTCTAGCCATGGTTAGGGGATTCCTAGGGGCTAAAGCTGTACTTGCTAGCAAGATGTTGGGGAAGAATTACTAATGAGGATAAACCATAGTGGAACTTTATTGCTGCTTTTATTGTGCCAACCTGAAGTTAGCTAGAATACTGTCTCTCTATCTGACCCTGCCCATCATATTAGAACCAATTTCTTTAATGAGCAGACAGTGAAATAACTAGATATTGAAATAACCAGATAGTGAAATAACTCTAAGTACTAATCCTTACTATCCTAGAAGTCCTTTGATTGTTCCTTATGGACTACTATGGCCTATTTTGCTCTTAGCTCCTCCTATTCCATGTCTGAAAATTTTCTTTGTTTAAATTGTTAAACTGCTTATATTGCTCTTTTTAAAGTTAATTTTGTTGAAGCATAGTTGTTAGTTTCTACCATACAGAAAAATGAATCAGCCATACACACACACACACACACACACACACACATATATATATATATATATATATAAAAACTTATATCCTCTTCCTTTTGCACTTCCTTCCCACTCAGGTCACCACAGTGCACTCAGCAGAGTTCTCTGTGCTATGTAGTATGTTCTCATTGGTTATCTATTCCATACATAGTATCAATAGTGTATATGTATCATTTCCAATCTCCCTTTCCCTTCTGGTAGCCATACATTTGTATCTCTATTTTGCAAATAGGGTTGTCTGTATCATTTTTCTAGATTCCACATATATGCATTAATATGGGATATTTGTTTTTCTCTTTCTGTCTTACTTCACTGTACTCTAGGTCCATCCATGTGTCTATAAATGACCCAGTTTTTCATTTTCTATGGCTGAGTAATATTCCATTGTGTGTGTGTGTGTGTGTATGTATACCACATCTTCTTCACCAATTTTCTACTGATGGACATTTGTGTTGCTTCCATGTACTGTCTGTTGCAAATAGTGCTGCTGTGAACATTGGGGTGCATGTATCTTTCTAAATTATGGGTCTCTCTGGGTATATACCCAGGAATGGGATTGCTGGGTCATACAATAATTCTATTTTTAATTTTTTTAAAGAAACTCCATACTGTTTTCCATAGTGGCTGTATCAATTTATACTCCCAGCAAGTTATAAAAGTTGATTATAATATAGAAGTTAAAAAGGAAAAAGAGAAAAATCCCCTTAGGAAACTCCAGTCCCACTCCCTAGAAGGAGGTGCAATTTAATGTCTGTCATCTCACTTTTTTTTAATGCATTTACAAATATGCACACACGTATGCATATTTTTCACTTAAGAATGTATCACAAGTATTATACATCTTTTATTTTTTTCTAAAAGTTATATGTGGTTTCCTATAGTGGGTGAACATTATTTATTTAATCTGTAATCTATTGATGGATATGTATGTTATTTCCAATATTTTGCTATTTTAATTATGCAGTGACCAACTCTTCACATATAAATGCAAATACTTGCAAAGAATGGTTTCTTAGAGGCAGAAGTGCTCTAAGCTATCACTAGCTATATTTCATTTTAATAGATGCTGCAAGTTTTCCCTCTCAAAACCAGAACTAATTCGCACAAACTTTTGGAACTTGTTAGAGAAACCAAGCAACTCTGACTGCCCAAAGGGACATTTTTCGGATTGTATTAAGTCACAGGTGATTGGCATTGAATTTTTTTAATATAATCGAGTCTATTTTGTATCCTCCACAGAATTTTCTAAGTTTCTGGCTTCTTAGGTTTACTATTTCCTGTTTACTAGCAGCAGCACTTTTTCTTTTTCTTTTGCGGAACTTGGGAAAAAATGAGAGATAAACCCATTTTGACATTTGAATCCACTTGCTGTTTATTCATTCATGTTATGTTTATACTATTTATGTAGGTACTCTGCAAAGACTGAGAATACAAAGATGAATAAAACATAAATTTTGCCTTTTAGAAATTCAAGCCTAATAAGAAAAATGCAAATGATAGCACCACAATTAAGAGACAAAAGGTAGATGCTTAAATAGATAGAAAATAAAATAGAACTGAAGAGTGACTTTCAGAGGGAAAGACAGAGAGGTTCAAGGTAAAGAAAAACTTGAAAGGTAAGTAGGGGAGAGAAAACAGCTCATGGATGTTATGGATGGATGAAACAGAAGAGCCTTGGGGGATTTTAAGTGGTTAGATATAATTGGCATACAGATACTTTTGTAGGTAAAAGGTGGCAAGATTAGAAAAATGAACTGAAATTAATGCTTTAGACTCTGAATTGTCATGCTAAGAATTTGGTATTTATCTTATGAATGACAGCCTAGAAGTTTTTAAGTAACAGGTATGTTCAAGTCTACATTTTAAATTTCACCCTTGATCTGAGGGATGAATTAATCACTATCAACATTTTTTTTTAATTTGTAACCTACTATGTTTCAGAAATTGTGATAGGAGCCAGGACTTCAAATAAGAACAAATTAAAAACTGTGATAAGTAAAAGATTACTAACATAGTTTCATAAACAAATTAAATAGCCAGAACTGAGAGAGAGACAGAAGACATGAAGAAAAAGTTCATGGATGCAGTAAATAAAGAACTGATGGGTAGGGGGAGGTAGATAAAATAAAGAATCAGATCTGTTGTGTGTAGTTGCAATTGGGGTGATTTGGTGAGTAATGTTGGTGTTAACTGAAATAAGAGGAAACCAGGGAGAGGAGGAAGTTGACTAGGAGAAGATGGAAGTTCTGAGCACACTGAGTTTGAGTTACCTTAGGAACACATAGGTAGAAGTACCTAAAAAATACTTAGAAATATAGATCTGAAATTTAGTAAGTGTGTCTGAGCTAGCAATAGAGATTTGAGAATCATTGACATAGTGGACCTTATCAGTTCAGTTCAGTCACTCAGTCGTGTCCGACTCTGCAACCCCATGAATCGCAGCACACCAGGCCTCCCTGTCCATCACCAACTCCGGAGTTCACTCAGACTCACATCCATCGGGTCAATGATGCCATCCTGCCATCTCATCCTCTGTCATCCCCTTCTCCTCCTGCCCCCAATCCCTTCCAGCATCAGGGCCTTTTCCAATGAGTCAATTCTTCGCATGAGGTGGCCGAAGTACTGGAGTTTCAGCTTTAGCATCATTCCTTCCAAAGAAATCCCAGGGCTGATCTCCTTCAGAATGGACTGGTTGGATCTCCTTGAAGTCCAAGGGACTCTCCAGAGTCTTCTCCAACACCACAGTTCAAAGCATCAGGTCTTCACAGTCCAGCTCTCACATCCATACATGACCACTGGAAAAACCATAGCCTTGACTAGACAGACCTTAGTCGGCAAAGTAATGTCTCTACTTTTGAATATGCTATCTAGGCTGGTCATAACTTTTCTTCCAAGGAGTAAGCGTCTTTTAATTTCATGGCTGCAATCACCATCTCCAGTGATTTTGGAGCTCCCCCAAAATAAAGTCTGACACTGTTTCCACTGTTTCCCCATCTATTGGCAATGAAGTGATGGGACCAGATGCCATGATGTTTGTTTTCTGAATGTTGAGCCTTAAGCCCACTTTTTCACTCTCCACTTTCACTTTCATCAAGAGGCTTTTTAGTTCCTCTTCACTTTCTGCCATAAGAGTGGTGTCATCTGCATATCTGACCCTATGGATGGATACAAATAAAACTGTTCGAAAAACCCAAAAGAAAGACAGTTGTGAAAAAATAACACAACAAATATGTACATGTTTTATAAACTTTAAAATACTGTACAATATAATTATTATTATTACTATTGCTATTGTTGTTATTGGAACATTTGAACCAAACTACTAGATCTTATTAAGAATTTAAGTTCTACAAAGCATATGCCAGAACCCAGAGTATTTTCAAACATGAAATAGATTTTCAATAAATATTTATTTTTTGTCTTAATGTATTTATTCAAAGTCTTAGGCATATATTTGTTATGGGGGTAAATTAGCAATCATGATTTTTCTTCATCTCATGACCCTTCTTCAATCCATAAAGAATCTGAGGGTGAGTTCTTTAACCCTAAAAAAAAGAAACAACAACAACAAAAAAAAAAAAGGAACAAAGCAATACAAAAGGTTTCTTGCTTAAATTTGTAACCCAAATAAAACTACAAAAATCAATCATTACATTTTAAATATTCAAACTGCTGTTTTACAGAGTAGTCATTACTATATATTTCCATTCCAAGTGCTCATTTTCATTTATGTTAATATGACAGAAATACAAATTTAAGAAAATATTATTGTTACTGTGCGGAAAATGAAAAAGAAGTATGTATCTGTAGTACAGTTCCCAATGGGCTAAAATTTCATTTTTGAATACCTCCGCATACTCATGGCCTGACCTCTGTGATTGACAATGGTGAAAATTTTCTCATATGCTTAACATGGAGCCAACAGAGTAAAGTTTTGTCAGTGGTATATGGCCCTCCTGTACATTATGAAATCTTTCCTTCTGAGAACAAAACCAATCTCTTAATCAACCAACAGAAATATTTTGAACTCCTGCTGTGTGCTATCATTGTCATACATTTTGACGGATTTCAAAAAAAAGTGTGAAACATGCCCTAGCCTTCAAGTAAAAAATAGGTTTATTGGGCAGATAAGTTATAAAGTGGAATATATATACACACACATATATATATGTATATATATATATTTTTATATATGTGTGTATATATATATATATATATATATATATACTTGCTTGCTTAGTCATGCCAACTCTTTGCAACCCAATGGACTGTAGTCTGCCAGGTTCTTCTGTTCTTGCCTATTCTTCAGGCAAGAATACTGGGGTGAGTTAGCTTTTCTTACTCCAGGGGATTTTCCCAACCCAGGATTCAAACCTGTGTCTCCTGTACTGGAATGCTGATTCTTTATCATTGAGGCATTGGGGAGGCCCTAATATGTATTATTGAGGAAGGCAATGGCAACCCACTCCAGTATTCTTGCCTGGAAACTCCCATGGATGGAGGAGCCTGGTAGGCTGCAGTCCATGGGGTCGCAAAGAGTTGGACACAACTGAGCAACTTCACTTTCACTTTTCACTTTCATGCACTGGAGAAGGAAATGGCAACCCACTCCAGTGTTCTTGCCTGGAGAATCCCAGGGACAGGGGAACCTGGTGGGCTGCCATCTATGTGGTCGCACAGAGTCGGACACGACTGAAGCGACTTAGCAGCAGCAATATATATTATGGGCTTTCCAGGTAGCGTTAGTGGTTAAAGAATCTGCATGCAAATGCAGGAGACATAAGAAACATGATCCTATCCCTGGGTTGGGAAGATCCCCTGGAGGAGGGCATGGCAACCCACTCCAGTACTCTTGAGAGTCCCTTGGACTGCCAGGAGATCCAACCAATCAATCATAAAGGAAATCAGTCCTGAATATTCATCAGAAGGACTGATGCTGAAGCTGAAACTCCAATACTTTGGCCACCTGATGTGAAGAACTGATTCATTGGAAAAGACCTTGATGCTAGGAAAGATTGAAGGCAGGAGGAGAAAGGGACAACAGAGGATGAGATGGTTGGATGGCATCACTGACTTGATGGACATGAGTCTGAGTAAACTCCGGGAGTTTGTGATGGACAGGGAAGCCTGGCATGCTGCAATCCATGGGGTCACAAAGAGTCGGACATGACTGAATGACTGAACTGAACTGAACTGAACCAGTATTCTTGCCTGGAGAATCCCATGGACAGAGGAGCCTGGTGAGCTACAATGCAAAGGATCACAAAGAGTTGGATATGACTGAAGTGACTTAGCTTGCACACACAATATATATTAAATGTCAAATAAGTCATCCAAGGAACAAATGCTACTCTGAAGTCTAATACTCAAAGTCCCCTATGATCTAGTCTAATTTACCTTCCTAAAGTATTTCCCTAAATCTACAACTACAAGAAAATTAACCTTCTTATACCCTTTCCAAGCCGAATTAAACTGCTTGCTTTTCTCCCTGCATGCAGCTTGCTTTTCTGCTTCTGTGTCCTTGCTTGTATTGATTTTTCCTTCAGGCATATCTGGCTTTCCCTTCATGCTCATGTGTATATTATAGTTTGTAAATCTTACTCTTCCTCAAGGCCCAGTTCCAGTGCAGCACCTCCTAAAAACTTTCCTGATGTTACTAGCAAGAAATCTTTCCCACCTATAAATCCCTCTCTAAGGAGATCTCCACTGCACTCATTACTTTCTTACGTCTTAGTTGTCCCTATCCATGTAGACGCATGGTCCAGACACCACCCTTCCTTCTGCCTCCTCTGCTGCTTGGTGAATATTGTCTTCAAAGGATTTTAATCCCTCAGAACCCAATGAGGTTAATTTGTAGTTTTAGTGTACCCAGTACTATTGATTCTTTCCACCCCCTAGGGTCACTAAAACTATCTCACAAGCCTGTTCTATTTTTAATGTTATGATTACATAATGTTTGATTTGCGTTACGACTAACCACTTGCCCTAACTAGATTGTGAGCTCCTTAGGGGCAGAGAATCTAGAGAAGCATGCTCAAATTACCGTCAACATTTTTATTTTTGGGTCACACTTTTAGAAATTCTGATTGAGTGGGTTTCATGTGGAGCCCAAGAATCTACACTGTATCAAGCTCTCCAGATGATTCTTATCCACCATAAATTTTAAAGTGGTCACCAGTTAATAAGATTTTTTGGATGAATGCTGACTTTTTTCTCTCTTAAACTGTAGCATCATAGAGGAAAGACATGTAACTACATAATCTTCGCTTTTCCCCTAAGTATATGGCTGGTTTATATGAACACAGTAGAATCTCAAAAACTGTGGAATTGATGTATGTTCATGGGTTGCCTGATAACTGCTATAATTTTTAAAAGCTTTTCCTAAGGCATAGAATTTGCTGGGCTGTGAAGAATGAGTTGGTTTTGGATGAATGGGGATGGGAGAGAGCAACCTGGCCAGGAAATTGATATGATCACAAGAACACATAGAGATGAGAAAGTGCACGCATGCTGAGGGTTGATTATTAGATTAGTGTAACAAGAGCAAAGGTTCTCATGGCAGAGGAATGAGAGATGAGTCTGCCTCCCCACCATATAAAATAAGCCTTTGTTAGCAAGATTCTCATTTTAATTTTAATTTAATAATAGCAAAAATAAGTGGTTTTGATGTGATTAATGACCAACAAGGGAGCGACAGTGCTGACTTGGCCAGCATCCACCTCCATGCACATGTAGAAGTAAAAGATTTAGTACAGAATTAACCTGCCCAAGCATCTGTTCACAACTCCATATGAAAAAGAAAAAAAATAGACCATAGCATATGTTACAAGTTGAAGCTGGGAAACTTTTTTCACATAATGTTTGTCAGAATTTACATTTTAGCAATATTCCTTATTGACTTCCTAATATGAATTAGAATATTAAATAACCATAATAGTGATAGGTTATTATTAAATTATTAAAAATATGTTCACACATGAAGAGAATAACTTGTTATTAAAAGGATAATGAACGTTCTTTGTTCCTGTGACATAGCCAGCGTTAACCTATACATCATAATTAATCCAATGGGACATTAGTTTACTCATCAAGCTGGCAAATGGTTATTAGCAATCTATTACTTGCAAAGTACTGTACACAGAATGTTAATGGTAAGGCATGTGCATGAAACAAAGGTTCATTGTTACATGGAAGAAAGGTTGATATGGAATAATTAGTATCCACAAGTCATTTTCATCCTTTTATGCAATAACTCTTGGATGAATGAATGTAGCTCTATGACTTTGTTTTATTCTCTGTCATATCCCCCACACTAAGCACAATGCTTGAAGTACGTTAAGTGGTTAATAAAATATGGTGGATGAATACATTTATTGAGCACTATGTCAGACTCCTAGTATCCAAAATAGAGTGAAAAAAGAGATAGTTCCTCCCTGGTGAAATTGATAATGTAACAAGGAAAGCAAATATTAATCTAGTGCACTCAGAAATGTAAAATTCGAGCCATGACAAGTGTTGAGGATCACCTAATGGAGTTTGGCCATACAAACACTTTTCTCAAGGAGCGACCTTGAGCTGAAATCTAAGGGATGACTGGAAATTAGCCAGGCAAAGAAAAGAAGGAAAAGCACTTTGGGCAGAAGGAGGAGTAGAATGGAGCATGAGGAGTGACTGCAACATAGACTGAGACGAAGTCACAAAATTGAGGGTAGAAAGCTGGGTAAGTAAGGTGTAAGTATGTGAGGACAACTCAGGGAGTTACAGAATTACAAATACTAGGCTAGATTATATAGATAAGAAAGTTTCTTGCTTAAAGTTGGTATAATATAAATTGATTTGAGTTATCCCCTCAAAATTCTTGCTCTTTTGTAATAGAAAAATTTGTCTGATAAAACATACCAAAATTTTTATAGTGACAAGCAAAACAATTGAGGGTGTAATTTCAAATTATGTAACTTCAATCCTTGTAGATTGCCTCAATAAATATTATAATTTTACTAAATTATGTACATAGCAGCAATTAGCCCTCAAATGGGGGTTAATAAAGGAATCAACACAGAACCATAAGAATAATTTGGGTGTACTGATGTAGAACAGATTGATGCACCCTGGTAATGGCTCATTCAATTATTTTATGAAACTATTAAAAATATATATAATTTATTGGTATAGTTCACATGATAGAATTTGTGCAGAGAAAAATAAAATCAAGACTTTTAAAGTGTCTTAAAGCAAATATGGAAACAATGAAATGTTAAAATCATATTCGGATCCTCTGGAGTTTTCCCTCTCCTGTGTGCACACACACCTAAATCCCATAACAGAGAGCTGGACATGAGGGTAGTGCTCAGAAAGTTCTTGTTACATTTTCAGAAGTGGCCAGTTAGAAAAGTTACACATAAATAGATTTAACCTTGTGGCACTTTAGTTTACCCATTCGAGAAATGGAAACACTTATCCTACTTTACTTCACTACATAGCTTACAGTGAAAGATGTCAGATTCGTGATTTCAAAAGAAGATAGAATTTCAGGACCAGGGACCAGGCTTGATCACTCAAGAGCTTTTGTGTCGCAGAGTTTTATTAAAGTAAGAAAAGGGATAGAGAAAGCTTCTGACATAGATATCAGAAGGTGGACAGAGAGTGACCCCTTGCTAGTGTTAGCAAAGTTATATACTTTTTTTAATTAGTTATTCATTTCAATCCAGTCACTCAGTCGTATCCAACTCTTTGCAACCCCATGAATCACAGCACACCAGGCCTCCCTGTCCATCACCAACTCCCGGAGTTCACTCAGACTCACATCCATCGAGTTGGTGATGCCATCCAGCCATCTCATCCTCGGTCATCCCCTTCTCCTCCTGCCCCCAATCCCTCCCACATCAGAGTCTTTTCCAATGAGTCAACTCTTCGCATGAGGTGGCCAAAGTACTGGAGCTTCAGCTTTAGCATCATTCCTTCCAAAGAAATCCCAGGGCTAATCTCCTTCAGAATGGACTGGTTGGATCTCCTTGCAGTCCAAGGGACTCTCAAGAGTCTTCTCCAGCACCACAGTTCAAAAGCATCAATTCTTCGGCACTCAGCCTTCTTCACAGTCCAACTCTCACATCCATACATGACCACAGGAAAAACCATAGCCTTGACTAGACGGACCTTAGTCGGCAAAGTAATGTCTCTGCTTTTGAATATACTATCTAGGTTGGTCATAACTTTTCTTCCAAGGAGTAAGCGCCTTTTAATTTCATGGCTGCAGTCACCATCTGCAGTGATTTTGGAGCCCAAAAAAACAAAGTCTGACACTGTTTCTACTGTTTCCCCATCTATTTCCCATGAAGTGATGGGACCAGATGCCATGATCTTCGTTTTCTGAATGTTGAGCTTTAAGCCAACTTTTCCACTCTCCTCTTTCACTTTCAACAAGAGGCTTTTTAGCTCCTCCTCACTTTCTGCCATAAGGGTGGTGTCATCTGCATATCTGAGATTATTGATATTTCTCCCAGCAATCTTGATTCCAGCTTGTGTTTCTTCCAGTCCAGCATTTCTCATGATGTACTCTGCATATAACTTAAATAAGCAGGGTGACAATATACAGCCTTGACATACTCCTTTTCCTATTTGGAACCAGTCTGTTGTTCCATGTCCAGTTCTAACTATTGCTTCCTGGCCTGCATACAGATTTCTCAAGAGGCAGGTTAGGTGGTCTGGTATTCTCATCTCTCTCAGAATTTTCCACAGTTTATTGTGATCCACACAGTCAAAGGCTTTGGCATAGTCAATAAAGCAGAAATAGATGTTTTTCTGGAACTCTTTTGCTTTTTCCATGATCCAGCGGATGTTGGCAATTTGATCTCTGGTTCCTCTGCCTTTTCTAAAACCAGCTTGAACATCAGGGAGTTCATGGTCACGATCACATGATAAGTGTTAGGAATTCAGAAATGTAAGCCCTGCTCCTGAAGCTCACAATGACAAGTGTAGAACTAACAGTGTAAATGGATTTCAGGTATTGGTTTGCCAAATAAACTAATTTCCACAGTATTAAATAAGTAAAATCCAATAATGTTGTCATCAAGTAGTAATATATAAAGAATTTTCCCAGTATCTATAGAAAATAAGACTAATGCTATACATAGATTCTTATGTACATCTTAGCAGTTTCATTAAAAACATTTCTTTCTCACTGCTTGTAAATTAATCCACATTGGGAAGTTGACTAACAGTGATAAATAAAAAATAGTGATTCAGATTTGTTTTCCATTCAGTGAAACAACTATATTGGAAAAAAAATATTTATCTGATACAGAAGAAAGAAAACAATTTTAAATACTTTCATAGATTATCTCATAGGAATATATGAATTATAAAATACAATGTGTCTAAAGTATATATTCATATTTTTAGCATTTCAAACATTAATAAGAGATAGAGAACATAGGTATAACATAGAAATTATATAGTTTACCATAATTACCATTTCTATTAATGAACTCAAATATCACCCAACTATTCTGAAATTTTAAACTTCATTGGCAACTGCAAATTTTTTATGTATCTTGAAAATACTTACAATATAAATTTTCTTTAATCAATTTTCCCTTTAATACAAGTTTTTCATTTCTACATTTAATATTGTTTTTCTTCCCTGATTTTCTACTTTTCCTTTATTTTCTGACTTTAGTAGCTAAATACAAAGTCAGAATCATGTAGCCGTAATTTAGGGACTTCAGTCCTAAAATGCAGCTCATGATGACTGGCACAAGAGCAATTTTCAGTAACATACCACAGTGGTTTCAAGAGTAAATGGGAGATAAGAAAGCAAAGGTAAAAAGAGTAGCCAAACTTTTTCTAAAGTGTCTCAGTGAAGAAAAGCAAACAAATGGAAAATAGATGGAAGAGACCATGGAGGCAGTGAAAATAGTATTTTTTTAAACGATGAGACAAACTAAAGCATGTTTGAATGCTGCTGGAAGTCGCCTAGTAGAGACAGAAAAATTCATGTTGTATAGGGGGGAAAAAGATTACTCTGGGCCTGAAGTGAAGTCGCTCAGTCATGTCTGACTCTTTACTACCCCATGGACTGTAGCCTACCAGGCTCCACCCATGAGATTTTTCCAGGCAAGAATACTGAAGTGGATTGCCATTTCCTTCTCCAGAGGATCTTCCTGACCCAGGGATCGAACCCAGGTCTCCTGCATTGCAGGCAGATGCTTTACCATCTGAGCCAATCCCTGCGAAGACAAAAAAAAAAAGGTGGAAGAGATATATAATCCAGAACTCACATGGACAAAGGAGGTCACAAATTTGGAAGAGCCAGAGGTGCTTAGTGAAAGAAAACTCCAGAAATGACTACAGAACACAGAAACATATTGTGCTAAACCCGAAGTAAATGTATCCCCAACTTAACTTCAACTAAACCCAAGCCCAGCTGTGCCACATTACACCCTAGGAAGTATGATGGAGGGGAAATCTATGTGTCAAATGACAGGAATCTTAGCTAATTGTTTTTAAAATATATTCCTCTGCAAATTTTTCTAACTATGTGTGTGGGAGGCTTGAAACAAAAGCTTCATTGCCTTTGGAAAATCCACCTCAGATCACGTGTTTGCTTATTCATTTGTTTCAGAGAACAACAAGGTATTATGAGCTGGGGTATGAGAAGGATATAAGATTGAACAACTATGAAATAGTTTCAGAGAGATGAAAAGTAACTTCTCAGTGAAAAGAAATAGGGTCACCTGTCAGTATGTGGTCCACATTTCATGTACTTGTCATGAAGTTAAAGTAAAACTAATCAAACAAAATGTGATTTTCTCCAACTAATCTTGGTACAGTTGCAGAAAAAGCAGAAAGTTGGATGCAATGAACATTAAGCTCATTTAGCTAAACGTGACAAAAAGAAAGAGGACATATTTGCAAGTAATGTTTGCAAGAAGAAACTGTTTATAATGGGGAACATTTATCATGAATCTCAGCATGATAAGGAAACATCAAAATAATGGTTAAATTTAGAATATCAGTGATCTATCAATTACTGCTGTTAGGGAGTTCTAGGGTGTTGGAATAAGTGAACCAGAAGCATAGAAAGTTGTTGTTGTTCAGTCACTAAGTCATGTCCGACTCTGCAACCCCATGGACTACAGCACGCCAGGCTTTCCTGTGCTCCACCATCTCCCAGAGGTTGCTAAAATGCATGTCCATTGAGTCAGTGATGCCATCCAACCACTTCATCCTCTGTTGTCCCCTTCTCCTTCTGCCTTCAATCTTTCCCAACATCAGGGTCTTTTCCAATGAGTTAGCTCTTCGCATCAGGTGACCAAAGTATTGTAGTTTCAGCTTCAGCATCAGTCCTTCCAATGAATATTCAGGGTTGATTTCCTTTAGGATTGACTGGTTTGATCTCCCTCCTGACCAAGGGACTCTTAAGAGTCTTCTCACAGCTCAAAAGCATCAATTCTTTGGAGCTCAGCTTTCTTTCTGATCCAACTCTCACATCCATACATGACTGTTGGAAAAACCAAAGCTTTGAATTTATGGACTTTTGCTGGCAAAGTGATGTCTCTGCATTTTAATATGCAGTCTAGGTTTCTCATAGCTTTTCTTCCAAGGAGCAAGCATCTTTTAATTTCAAGACTACAGTCGCCATCCACAGTGATTTTGGAGCCCAAGGAAATAAAATCTGCCACTGTTTCCATTTTTCCCATCTATTTTCTATGAAGTAATGGGACCAGATGCCATGATCTTAGCTTTTGAATGTTGAGTTTTAAGCAAGCTTTTTCACTGTCCTCTTTCACCTTCATCAACAGACTCTTTAGTTCCTCTTTGCTTTCTGCCATTAGGGTGGTATCATCTACACATCTAAGGTTGTTGATATTTCTCCCCTGTTGATATTTCTCCTAGCAATCTTGATTCCTACTTGTGATTCATCCAGCCTGGCATTTTGCTTGATGTACTCTGTGTGTAAGTTAAATAAGAGGGTGATAATATACAGCCTTGATATACTCCTTTCTGAAGCACTACTTTGCACAGTTTACCATGAAAGGAATTGGAGGTGCAGAGGTGAACAAAATTCAATTCTGCGCTTCAAAGAGTTCACACTGTAATTTACAAAGAGCTACAGTAGGCTTACCAACATTGAAGGAAGGACTTAACCCAGTCAGGGATCAGGTGAACAGGCTTAAAGAACATTTGCAAAGACCAATTGCAAACTAAAGCTTGATACCTTTGAGAACAGCAAAGAGTTGACTTTTCCTTGAGACTCACTTTAACTGAGGGTACTGTGAAAGAAAACCTGAGAAGTAAGCAAGGGTCGATGAGAATTGTTTTGTCTGATACAGTCAAGGTATGTGGGCCTTGCAAAAGGGGACACAGTGAAATGGCCTACTGGCTGCATTGTATATAGAGAATGGAGGAAGTCTTTTGGAGAAAGAAAACAAGAAAATCAATTTGAATTATGAGACAAGAATGCATGTGTTATTCAGTTTTCACTCTTAAATTTAGACTTAGACAAGGTCATTAAAGTGTGCAATCTAGGTAATGGGTAGTGCATTAAATTGGAAGTCATGAAACCAGAATTGTTTGCCATGCCCAGTTGTTAACATTTTGTAGGACCCAGCCTAGTAAACATGAAACATCAGAATGTTATCTTCATGAGGACTTGGTTGTTTTGTTTACTACTCTTTCTCCAGTGCTATGCTCGTAATAGACTCTTAATAAACATTTTCTGAGTAAAATTGTTAAGTTAAACTATTACATTAATTTATTAAATTAAATTATCAACAAGTCTGTCTTAAGCATCTAATCTCCTTTGGCACCTTCGTTCTAAAGCCAAGTAGTTGAAAACCATACCTTTTCTCTGGAATACACATCTCCTTTTGAACATTATTTATCATATCTTACTTCAAGATTACGCTCTTGCCTTCCCTGTATATTAGTCATTTAATTCTGGACACAGTAATTTGCTTTTTTATATCCAAATTTCCTTGTCTGTAAATAGAATAAGAGCTAACACTAACTGAGCATGGGCCCTAACACTTAGACCCAGGCACTGTTCTATGTATTTGAAGTGTTTTATCACAACTATTCCTAATTATCACCCTGTGTGGGGAGTACTACTGTTTTCTACCTATTGCAGAAGACAAACATGAGCAAATATTTGAAAGCAAGTAAGTGACAAAGACTGAATCTGGACTCTGTCTAGCTCCTGAAACCATATTCTTAATCATTCTACTTATCGCCTGTCCAATGATAGTACCACCTGTCCAATAATAACTGTGAAGATTCAAGGAGAATAATCTATGTAAACACATTTCTAAAAGTGCCTTACTGCTCCAAGTGAGCAATAGAAATGAGCTTTTGTCGTTGTTATTGTTTTGTTCTTTTTTATTTATATATTCTCGGAGAGCTAAGTGTTCCTTGGAGAGAAAAGTCACTATCTCCTAAAGGAAATTAGATTATTTCCTTTTGGACAGATCGAATTGGAAAAAATCACTCCTGTGTAATGCTTACTTATATCCACTTTCCTGCAACTTTCCTCATGGATTCTAGTTCTGATCTGGGGATAGAGGATAAATCTAGCCCTTCTTCCTTATCAGTTCAGTTCAGTTCAGTTCAGTCGCTCAGTCGTGTCTGACTCTGCGACCCCATGAACTGCAGCACGCCAGGCCTCCCTGTCCATCACCAACCCCCAGAGTTCACTCAGACTCATGTCCATTGAGTCCATGATGCCATCTAGCCATCTCATCCTCTTTTGTCCCTTTCTCCTCCTGCCCCCAATCCCTCCCAGCATCAGAGTCTTTTCCAATGAGTCAACTCTTCACATGAGGTGGCCAAAGTACTGGAGTTTCAGCTTTAGCATCATTCCTTCCAAAGAAATCCCAGGGCTGATCTCCTTCAGAATGGACTGGTTGGATCTCCTTGCAGTCCAAGGGACTCTCAAGAGTCTTCTCCAACACCACAGTTCAAAAGCATCAATTCTTCGGCGCTCATCCTTCTTCACAGTCCGACTCTCACATCCATCATGACCACAAGAAAAACCATAGCCTTGACTAGACGGACCTTAGTCGGCAATGTCTCTGCTTTTGAATATGCTGTCTAGGTTGATTATAACTTTTCTTCCAAGGAGTAACTGCCTTTTAATTTCATGGCTGCAGTCACCATCTGCAGTGATTTTGGAGCCCCCCAAAATAAAGTCTGACACTGCTTCCACTCTTTCCCTGTCTATTTCCCATGAAGGGATGGGACTGGATGCCATGATCTTCATTTTCTGAATGTTGAGCTTTAAGACAACTTTTCACTCTCCACTTTCACTTTCACCAAGAGGCTTTTGAGTTCCTCTTCACTTTCTGCCATAAGGGTGGTGTCATCTGCATATCTGAGGTTATTGATATTTCTCCCGGCAATCTTGATTCCAGCTTGTGTTTCTTCCAGCCCAGCATTTCTCATGATGGACTCTTCATATAAGTTAAATAAGCACGGTGACAATATACATCCTTGATGTACTCCTTTTCCTATTTGGAACCAGTCTGTTGTTCCATGTCCAGTTCTAACTGTTGCTTCCTGACCTGCATACAGATTTCTCAAGAGGCAGGTCTTCCTTATAATAATCCTCAAGGATGGGAATCTTTAACATCTATATCTTCAGTCCAACAGTTTGAGGCATTTTAACCATTTCTCCTATGGAATGGTTTCCAGATATTCTGAATAAATTCTGCTTTGTTGAAGACACTTAATGTTTAGTAACTTAGAGGGGAACAACCAACATATGTTGCATTTGGAACAGGACATTCACAAAGAAGATGGAGAAACAATCCTGTAACAGTCTGTATTGTAATCCTAGAGACCTTTATAAAATGCCTTCTTTTCATGGCATAGATAACATTTCTTGAGTGAATGTATTTATAAACAAATGAATTAATGAATCTTCTAATATTTCAGATTATTTTGGAAACAAATTCAGTGATTTAATGGATTGTCTCTCTCTCAACATCATCTTATCTGTGGATTACTTCCTACGTGCCATTAATTTATTGATTTGAATATTAAATGAATGTATTACACTAGTATATTTGGTATAATATTCCTAATAGTTTATGGCTGAAATATTTTAATTAATTATAAATTAATCTTATTTTCTCAGCCATGCATTTTCATTATTGTTGTTAAGAATGCCTATTTATTAATCTAATAATTTCTAAAATATAAAAATATTTTCTACATGTTACCTAACTGTAGTAGTTACGTTGAAACCAAAACTTTAAAATTTATGAATGTATTAGTAGAAGTGGCATCTGAAATAAAATTGAGAAACATGAAACTAACATAAACTGGAAATATGCTCAACCATATGGAGCTAATCTTTTTATCTCCAAAGAAATTAACTGAAGAAGTTAAACAGTCTAAAGGCATGTTCAACAGAACTGTTGAGAGAATGAACAAGCATCAAGAGCTGAACAATTTTAGTTATTCAGTTTTATGTATCAGAAAGAGTTTCAACAGTACATCATAGAATTCATAAATAAAAGATTTATGAGGAGGACTGTAGCCCTCCAGGCTCCTCTATCCATGGAATTCTCCAGGCAAGAATACTGGAGTGGGTAGCCATTCTATTCTCAAGGGGATCTTCCTGACCCAGGGATTGAACCAGGATTTCCTACATTGCAGGCAGATTCTTTACCATCTGAGCCACCAGGGAAGCTTAAGTGTGTTGTGAAATTTAAAAAATGAAGGAAAATGAGGGAAAGTTTCTTAAAATGCAGTCATATTTCTTTGGGGGGCGTGTGTGCTCAGTGTGTCCAACTTTTTGCAACCCCACGGACTGCCCAGGGAGCAGGTTGCCATACTGGAGTGGGTTGCCATTTCCATCTTCAGGGATATTCCCACCCCAGGGATCCTGCATTGGCAGGTGGATTCTTTATTACTTGAGCTGCCTGGGAAGCCCTGCTTCCTTGGCAAATTGCTAGCTCTAACATTATCAAGCAAAAATGATAAAGTAAAAAGTAAATAAATAATACTTTGAAATATTGATCTCAAAATTTAGAAAGAATGTAAAAACAGATAACTCATGAAATGTCATAATTGGGTCACTTTGGTTAGATAATATAATTTTTTAAATATGCATTGGATATTTTACATGTATTATTTTGAGAAACCACTTTCTTGTGTATTATCAGCATTTTGAACCAGGTTCCATGTTGCCTTCCAGTTCTGCATTATTTCTGAGAATAAAAATTTTTTGTTACTACAGTATCTGCTAGATAATCTCAATAATTTTAAGACATTTCCAATGCAAAGTTCTTTTTTAAGTTTAGAGGTCCCTAGTTTAATTTTGACAAAATTAGATAAATGTCAGATGTTATATTTTTCAGTGAACATTTCTCTTAGCCTTATTGGAAGAAAACATTTAATAGAGGTATAAATAAATATAATGAAACTCTATTATCCAAATTAGTGAAATAAAAGTAACACCTGTAGTCAAATAAAGAGAACAGAGTAAACTACATATACATGACAGGAGTTTTTGGAATTTGTTGTAGTAATGGAAACCGTATGTTCTATTTATGTTAAAATTGACGTAATCATTTTCTTAGATCATGTCAACTAATAAAAATAAGATTACTTAATACTAGTGGTGTAGGTAAGTATAAATGTAAGACAAGACACTGAAATGTTCTCTAATTTTTTTATTAAATTAATGCCTATATCATAAAGAGTCAGACATGACTTAGCAACTGAACAACAATATACTATAGGATTTGGAAAACACAGAAAAAATGCCTATGACAAAAAAATTATGATTTTATCATATTTTTTCTAGTGTTTTAAAAAAGTGAAAGCAAATATAAAAATTTCAAAGTAATATATCAAATAACTACCAACTGAAAGGAACAATTGTTAACCATTTTTTGTATCTGAGTCAGATTTTGGGGGGGAAGGAAGTAAAACAATGTAGACCAAGAAGCTGGAATTAAGATTGATGGGAGAAATATCAAAAACCTCATGTATGCAGATGACACTCCTCTTATGGCAGAAAAACTAAAGAAGAACTAAAGAACCTCCTGATGAGGGTGAAGGAGGAGAATGAAAAGCTGACTTAAAACTCAACATTCAGAAAACTAAGATCATGGCGTCTGGCCTCATCACTTAGTGGCAAGTAAATGGGGAAACAGTGGCAGACTTTATTTTTTGGAGCTCAAAAATCACAGCAGATGGTAACTACAGCCATGAAATTAAAAGATACTTACTCCCTGGAAGGAAAGTTATAACCAACC
>SJXQ01002000.1:0-45807 GCA_006408695.1 Aepyceros melampus
CCTTTTTATACATAAAGATCAATGGGTATCACAAATTTTGGCAATGTCAACAGCCCTGACTCTTATCGAGACCAGGCTGTTTCTCTGCATACTTAGTTGTATACACAAGTCTTAGATGTTTTACATCATCTTCCGGCCAAGAGGCCAATTCAACAATTTACAGCTCTTTTCTCATAAGTGTTATTCTTTCCAAGGTCTGGTGCCATTCTAGGGAGGCACTAAACAAAGTTGCATTCTTACATAGCAAGGACACAGCAAGCAAGAGGCGTACAATGATTTATAAAAGAAAGTAATTAACTCAAAAGCCTAGTGTTGCTAACATCAAAAAGCTACTACATATCTTTTTCCACATTTCATTTATACATGCTAAACTTTCCAGGTGCAAATAAGGAGGTCTGGCAGCAATCGTTGAGGCAACAGTGAAATTCTATCACTAATAGGGTTTTGGCTCTTAGAAAAGGTTTTGTAACTTAAAGATACTTCAAGGCCTTTGTGCCCCTCACAGTTGGGGGGTTGTAAGCAATTCACAAGCTTGTAAAAGGTCAGGGGAACCTGTTAGGCAAGCTAGAGCATTATCAAAGGGGGGGGTTGAGCTGAAACACTCCTTTCAAATGCAGGAAACTAAAGCTCTGAATTGACTTTTTTCCAGAGACTGTCAGGAGAGCAGGCATATTCTTATTTTGGGGGGTGCATGCTCAGAAAAAACCAGGGGGAAACCCGAAGACTCAAATTGCCCTGTCATCTGAGTCTGCCACGTGACCCTGTCATGGGTGGGATTCCTCACACTGGCCCCCGACAAGGTGACTCATTGGAAAAGACTCTGATGCTGGGAGGGATTGGGGGCAAGAGGAGAAGGGAACGACAGAGGATAAGATGGCTGGATGGAATCACTGACTCGATGGACGTGAGTCTGAGTGAACTCCAGGAGTTGATGATGGACAGGGAGGCCTGGCGTGTTGTGATTCATGGGGTCGCAAAGAGTCAGACAAGACTGAACGACCGAACTGAACTGAACTGAGGTGTGCACAATTTCTCCACCACTTTGACATACATTATGTTTACCTACAAAGAGCACAGGGCTGAACATCTAACCACCTGGTTTCTAATCTTCTTCTGAGCCTAACTAGATAATCTTAAGGGCGAAGCCTGCTTTGAAGCTTTCTACTATTCTGTTGATATTTTTGTTATTAAAAAGAGGACAGGGTGGGGGTGCTCCCAAGTTGTCACAGGAATAGGACAGGGAGACAACTTTCTCCCCCACAAATATATCAAAACATCATCTGCATGTAGAGTAACTTCCACAAAACAATTTCTGAACACTGATGGAGGACCCCTGATAATTGAAAACGCAAATCAGTCTCTTTGGAATGAGGTAGGACAAAGGAAAATGATGGAAAGGGAAACAAAGAATTCCGGGACAGAGATCCATCTTGGGGAGGGAGTCGTGAAGGAGAAGTTTCCACACAACAGGAAATCTTCTCATAGGTTAGGTCAATGGGGAATTTAGGGACATAAGAGGGGAGCATAACTGAAAAAATACCCCCACAAAAATGGTGCTGAACAGCAATTATCAGCCAAGAAGCTGCTCACATGCTCACACCTGCCTACAGCCAGTCAGAGTTAGGTGCAGAGGCGCAGGCTATGTCATTGGTCCTTAGGGAAAGGACCAGGGTTGAATCCCATGAGGACACTCTGAAGGGCCTAATTTGACACAGCACAGACAGAACAGGAAAAGTCCAAACCATTGGATCACCAGAGAAACAAAGAGTCATTCATGTAGGAAGGGTCTAATGCCACACTCTTAATCCTGGCTCACTCACAGAACAAAGGATCTTGCCCCAGCAAATATCAAAGGAGGGCAAACCGGCTGCCATTTATAGCCCTCCCTGGAAGCATAGAGGCAGGTGTGCAACAGCCAGAGGTAGAAAGCAAGGGGCTGTTGCAATTTTGGCCCCAGAGACTGCATCCTCCCGCCAAGCAGTGAGTGGGCTGCCAGTCACTACCCACATCTTCCTGGGATCCTGGATGCCTCAGATCTGCCAGGAGTGTCACAGACTGAGATCAGCTCCCCTGAGTAGACACACAGCCAACCTGGCACTGTGATCTCATGTCACACCTAGGAGCCCAAGTGGCTAGGACCTGAGATGTGCACACCACCTTGGGCTATGACAACCCTCATGTGGTCCATCCACTGTGTGTTCTCCCCACACACACCAACAAAATTTGTACTCAGTGTCCCTCCCTCTAAACACCAAAACTGAGCAAATGAGAACAAATGAGGCCACTTTCATTCCCCTCCTGTCAGGGTGGAGATCAGACACTGAAGAAAGACTTGCAAGCAGAGGAGGTGAATGTAAGCAAAGAAAAGAAGGGAGGCACCCCAGAAGTGGTAAGTTCAATAGATTAAAATCCTGCAGTTAAACTGAGACTGTGCATTTGAGGGACAACTGTAGACATTGAGAACAAGTACAAACCTGAACAAGGGGATCTCTGACACTGAACTCATTCTACACTGCCTGCAACAGCTCTAGAGACATAACTAGATATACTGGAAGACCTTCTGAGTAGGAAACTCAACTGGATCAGGAAAACAGAGGAATCACATGAGCATTCATCTCACTACCACTGTATATATCCCCATGCCTACTATAAATTTTTTTCTTTATTATTTTTTAATTTATACAAAAATTATTATTAAATTTGTTTTAATTTTTATTCTCAGTTTTTCTTTCTCTTTTTTCCTTTTTCCCCTCTGCTTTTCCTTTTTTTCCATCATACAGCTCTAATATGGTGATTTATTATTTCTTTAGCTTTTATTTTTTATTGCCTACTTCTACCTTTCTTTAAAAAAATGTATTTTTAAAATAAATTCCATATTTTAAATTTTGTGTTAAATTTTATTTTTTATATTGTAATTTTGAGAGTCTAATTTTTATTCCAGTTTTTTAGTTTTTGTTTTTTGATCTTATGTTATTGATTTTGTACCTTTAAGAGTCTAATTTTGAGTATCCATTTTAACTTAGGGATTTTATTATAGGCTTGATTGTTCTTTTCCCTTTTGACTTTCCCTTTTTTCCTCCTGGTAATCTCTTTTTCCTTTCTCCCTATTCTTTTCTCTATATAACTCTGTGTGTCTCTTTGGGTGTTCCTGGTTCTGGAAAGTTGTTCCACCAGTAATCTAGGAGTTCTGTCCTCTGTGCTGTTTGGACAGAGAAGTCTTACTGATACTGTAAGAAGTTGGGACTGAAACCCAGAGGCAGGAGGCTCAACTCCTGAATGTTGAACCATCATAGAACTCCTGACCCCAGGAAACATTAATATACAAGAGCCCACCCAAAAGCCTCCTTACCTACACTGAGATCAAGCATCACCCAAGAGCCAGAAAGCTCCAGTGCAAGATACTGTATGTTAATCCCTCAGAAAAACTGGAACACAATCCTGCCATTAACAGAGAGTCTGCCCCAAACCATAACAAACCAATGGACACCCCAAAACTCACTACTGAACACTTCACTACCATCCAGAGAAATGAGATCCAGCTCCATCCACCAGAACACAGAACAATTTCCTCCAATCAGGAAACCTTCACAAGCCAACAGTCCAAGCCCCCCCACAGTTGGTCAGCAATGAATGATGCAATAACTGAGATTAAAAACATTCTGGAGACAACTAACAGTGAGGAACTGAAGCAGAAGAATGGATAAATGAGCTGGAAGATAGAATGGTGAAAATAAATGAAGCAGAACAGAATAAAGAAAAGAGAATAAAAAGAAATGAGGACAGCCTCAGAGACATCAGGGACAATGTTAACCACCCCAACATTCAAATCATAGGCATACCAGAAGACAAAAGCAAAGGCATGAGAAAATATTTGAAGAGATAATAGAGAAAACCTTCCCTAAAATGGGGAAGGAAATAGCCACCCAATTCCAAGAAGTCAAGAGTGTCCATAGAAGATAAATCAAGGAGAAACACACCATGAGACATTAATCAAACTAACAAAAATTAAGCACAAAAAGCAAACATTGAAAGTAGCAAGGGGAAAGCAACAAATAATATACAAGAAGATCCTCATAAGGATTACAGCTGATTGTTCAACAGAAATTCTGCAGGCCAGAAGGGAATGGCAGGGTACACTTAAAGTGATGAAAGGGAAAAATCTACAACCAAGATTAGGTGACTCACCAAGGATCTCATTCAGATTGGAAGGATAAATCAAAAGCTTTACAGACAAGCAAAAACTAAGAAAAGAAAATTCAGCACTACCAAACCAGCTCTTCAATAAATGATAAGGAACTTCTCTAGAAAGGAAACACAGAAAAGGTTTATAAAAACAACCCAAAACAATAAAGTAAATGGTAACAGGATCATCCTTACCAATAATCACCTTCAATGTAAATGAGTTAACTGCTCCAATGAAAAGACAAAGACTGACCAAATGGATACAAAATCAAGATCCATATATGCTATCTATAAGAGACCCACCTTAAACCTAGGGACACATACAGACAGAAAGACAGGGACTGGAAAAAGATATTTCATGCAAATGGAGACCAAAAAAAAAAAAAAAGTGGGAATAGCAATATATAGTTTATATCAGATAAAATAGAGTTTAAAATAAAGACCATTATAAAAGACAAAGAAGGACACTGCATAATGATCAAGGGATCAATTCAAGGCATAACAATTAAATGTATATATGTGCATGCAACATAGAAGCACATGAATATGTAAGGCAAATGTTAACAACTATTAAAGGGGAAATTGACAGCAACATAATAATAGTGGGGGGCATTAATATGCCACTAATACCAATAGACAGATCATACAGACAGAAAATTAACAAGGAGAAAAGAGCTTTAAATGATACCTTAGACCAGTTGGACCTAATTGATATCTACAGGGCATTTCACCCAAAAACAATGGATTTCACCTTTTCTCTCAAGTGGACATAGAACATACTCCAGGATAGATCACATCCTGAAAACAAATCAACAAACGCTTAGTAAATTTTAAAAAATGAAATTAAATTATTTCATCATCTTTTATGATCACAATGTTATAAGATTAGATATTAACTATAGGAAAAAAATGTTGTAAGATTAGATGTGAACTAAGCAAGAGAATTCCAGAAAAATATCTACTTCTGCTCTACTGACTACACCAAAGCCTTTGACTGTGTGGATCACAATAAACTGTGGAAACTTCTTAAAGAGATGGGAATACCAGACCATGTTACCTGCCTCTTGAGAAATCTATATGCAGGTTAAAAAGGAACAGTTAGAAATGCACATGGACACTGGACTGGTTCCAAATTGAGAAAGGACAATGTCAAGGCTGCATATTGTCACCCTGCTTATTTAAATTTTGGGCAGAGTACCTTACCTGAATGCTGGGCTGGATGAAGCACAAGCTAGAATCGAGATTGCTGGGAGAAATATCAATAACCTCAGATATGCAGATGACACCACTCTTATGGTAGAAAGTGAGGAGGAGCTAAAAAGCCTCTTGTTGAAAGTGGAAAAAGAGAGTGAAAAAGCTAGCTTAAAGTTCAACATTCAAAAAAACTTGTCATGGCCTGGTCCCATAAAGCAAATAGATCAGCAAACAAAGGAAACAGTGACAGACTTTCTTTTCCTGGGCTCCAAAATCACTGCAGATGGTGACTGCAGCCATGAAATTAAAAGACACCTACTCCTTGGAATAAATATTATGACCAACCTAAATAATATATTCAAAAGCAGAGACATTATTTTGCCTACTAAGGTCCGTCTAGTCAAGGGCATGGTTTTTCCAGTAGTCATGTATGGATGTGAGAGTTGGACTATAAAGAAAGTTGAGCACTGAGGAATTGATGCTTTTGAACTGTGGTGCTGGAGAAGACTCTTGAGAGTCCCTTGGACTGCAAGGAGATCAAGCCAGTCAATCCTAAAGGAAATCAGTCCTGAATATTCATTGGAAGGACTGACGTTGAAGCTGAAGCTCCAATAATTTGGCCACCTGATATAAGAACTGACTCATTTGAAAAGATCCTGATGCTGGAAAAGACTGAAGGCAGGAGGAGAAGGGAACAACAGAGGATGAGATGGTTGGATTGCATCACTGACTAGATGGACATGTGTTTGAGCAAGCTCCTAGAGTTGATGATTGACAGAGAAGCCTGACGTGCTGCAGTCCATGGGGTTACAAAGAGTTGGACACACCTGAGAGACTGAACTGAACAGGAAAAAAATATAAGAACCACAAACTCATGGAGGCTAAACAACACGCTTCTGAATAACCAATACATAAATGAAGAAATCAAAAAAAAAAAAAAGGAATCAAAATATGCATAGAAACAAATGATAAAGAAAGCATAATAACCCAAAATCTATAGGCTTCAGTAAAAGCAAGGTTAAGAGGAAAGTTCATAGTGATATAAGCCTACCTCAAAAAAACAATAGAAATATCAAATAAAGAACTTTAACACCTAAAGCAACTAGAAAAATAACAACAACAACAACAACAAAAATCCCCAAACTTAGCAGGAGGAAGGAAATCATAAAAATCAGAACAGAAATAAATGAAAAAGGATTAGGGTGAAAATAGCAAAGGTCACTAAAACTAAAAGCTGTTTCTTTGAGAAGATAAACAAAATAGACAAACCATTGCCAGACTCATAAGGTAAAAAAGGGAAGAATCTCAAATCAATAAACTTATAAATGAAGAAGGAAAAATTATAACAGACAACACAGAAATACAAAAGATCATAAAAGACAACTATGAGCAAATATATGCCAATGAAATGGACAACTTGAAAGAAATGTACAAATTCTTAGAAAAGTGTAACCTTCCACAACTGAACCAAGAAAAAGTAGAAAATATGAACAGACCAATCATAAGCACAGAAATCAACACTGTAATGGAAAATCTTCCTAGAAATAAAAGCCCAGGACCAGATGGATTCACAGGCGAATTCTACCAAAAAATTTTAAGGAGAGCTAACACCTATCTTCCTCAAAGTCTTCCATAAAATTGCAAAGAAAGGAAATTTCCAACCTCTTTCTACGTGGCCATCATCACCCTGATACCAGAGCCAGGCAAATATGCCCCCAAAAAGAAAAGTGTAAGCCAATATTATTAACGAATATAAATGAAAAAATCCTCAACAAAATTCTAGCAAACAGAATCCAATAACATAAAAGATCATACATCATGATCAAGTGGGCTTTATTCCAAGGATGCAAGGATTCATCAATATTCAATCAATCTATGTGATACATTGTATTAACAAATTGAAAAATACAGCTATATGACTGTTAAAATAGATGCAGAGAAAGCCTTTGACAAAATTCAACACCTATTTATGATAAAGGCTCTCCAGGAAGTAGGCATAGAAGGCACATAACTCAACATAGTGAAATTCATATATGACAATCCCACAGCAAACATATCCACAATGGCAGAAAATTGAACGTATTTCCTCTAAAATAAAGAACAAGGCCATTGTGTCCACTCACCACTACTATTCAACATAGTTTTAGAAGTCCTAGCCACAACAATCTGAGAAGCAAAAGAAATAAAAGGAATTTCCAGATTGGGGGAAAAAAAAAACAAAAACTCTCACTATTTGCAAATAACAAGATCCTTTATAGAAAACCCTAAAGATGCCACCAGAAAATTACTAGAGCTAATCGGTGAACATAATAAAGTTGCAGGATATAAAATTAATACATAGAAGTCACTTTCATTCCTATACACTGAGAATAAATTTTCAGAGAGAAAATTTAAGGAAGCAATCCCATTCACTATTGAAACAAAAAGAATAAAATACTTAGGAATAAATTTAAAGAGACAAAAAAACTTGTATTCAGAAAACTGTAAAACACTGATGAAAGAAATCAAAGATGACACAAAGAGATAGAAAAATATACCATGTTCTTTGATCTTCTCTAGACAGGAAACACAGAAAAGATTTATAAACTAGAACCCAAAACAATAAAGTAAATGGCAATGGGATCATACTTTTCAATAATTACCTTAAATATAAATGGGTCAAATTTCCCAATCAAAGACAAAGACTGGCTGAATGGATTCAATTAAATCCCTATCAAACTAACAACAGTATTTTTGAGAGAACTAGAGCAAATCATTTCACAATTTGTATGGAAACACAGAGAATGCTGAATAGCCACAGCAATCTTGAGAAAGAAGAATGGAACTGGATGAATCAAACCTGCTTGACTTCAGACTATACCCCAAAGCTACGGTCATCAAAACATTATGTTACTGGCAAAAAGACAGAAGTATAGATCAATGGAACAAATTAGAAAATCTAGAGGTATATCCACACACCTATGGATACCTTATCTTTGACAAATGAGGCCAAAATATACAGTGGATACAACAGTCTCTTCAACAAGTGATGCTGGGAAAATGTCAACTGCGTGTAAAAGAGTGAAACAAGAACAATTTTAAACACCATACACAAAAACAAACTCAAAATGGTTGAAAGAACTTAATGCAAGACCAAAAACTATAAAATTCTTAGAAATAATCATAGGCAGAGCACTGTCTGACATAAATCACAGGAAGATCCTCTATAACCTACTTCCCAGCATAATGGAAATAAAAACACAAATAAACAAATGAGACCTAATTAAACTTAAAATTTTTGCACAACAAAGCAAACTATAATCAAAGTGAAAAGACCTCAGAATTTGAGAAAATGATAGCAAATAACTGACAAAGAATTAATCTTCAAAATATACAAACAGCTCATGTAGCTCAAAATCAGAAAAATGAACAAACCAATCAAAAAATATACAAAAAATCTAAACAATATTTTGCCAAAGAGTACATACAGATGGCTAATAAACACATGAAGTGAAGTGAAATGAAGTCACTCAGTCGTGTCCCACTCTGCGACCCCGTGGATTGTAGACCACCAGGCTCCTCCATCCATGGTATTCTCCAGGCAAGAATATTGGAGTGGGTTGCCATTTCCTTCTCCAGGGGATCTTCCCAACCCAGGGATCGAACCCATGTCTCCTGCATTGCAGGAGATCTTCCCGACCCAGTGATCGAACCCATAGCAGACGCTTTAACCTCTGAGCCACCAGGGAAGCCCTAATAAACACATGAAAAGATGTTCCAAATCATACATTATTAGAAAATTGCAAATCAAAACCACAATGAGGTTATCATCTCACACCAGTCAGAATGGCCATCATCAAAAGTCTACAAGCAATAAATGCTGGAAAGGATGTGTAGAAAAGGGAACTCTTACACTGTTGGTGGGAATGCCAACTGGTACAGCCACAGTTGTGAACATTGTGGAGATTCTTTAAAAACCTGGGAATAGAACTGCCATAAGACCCACCAGTCCCACTGCTGGGTATATTCCCCAAGGAAGCCAGAATTTAAAGAGACACATGTACCCCAATATTCATGAAGCACTATTTTCAGTAACTAGTACATGGAAACAACCTAGATGTCCACAGGTGGATGAATAGATAAGGAAGTTGTGATACATGTCCACAGAGGAATATTAGTCAGCTATAAAAAGAGAGCATTTGAGTCAGTTCTAATGTGGTGGATGAACCTGGAGCCTATTATATGGAGTGAAGTAAGTCAGAAAGAGAAAGACAAATAACTGTATATTAATGCATATATATAGCATCTATAATTATGGTACCAATGATCATATGTACAGGGCAGCAAAGGAGACCCAGATGTAAAGAACAGACTTTTAGACTCACTGGGAGAGAGGTAGAGTGGGATAATTTGAGATAATAGCATTGAAACATGTATATTACCATATTTAAAACAGATGATCAGTGTGAGTTTGATGCGTGAAACAGGGCACACAAAGCCGGTGCTCTGTGACAACATAGAGGGATAGGGTAAGGAGGGAGTCAGGAGGGGGATTCAGGATGGTGGGGACACATGTTTAGCTATGGCCAATTCATGTATTTGTATGGCAAAAACCATTACAATGTTGTAAATTAATTATCCTGCAATTAAAATAAATTAATTAAAAAAGAGGACAGCTCCTAACACTCACAAGAAAAATGTAATCAATAATAAGCCTAAATTTTTAGTTTCAAAGGTTATTTTTACAGTTGAAAAACATAATTTTTCATTAGAAAGCAAGTTCATCGAATGTATTTTGTTGTTAAGGTGTAAAAGAATAGATGATGAAGGAGTTCTACTAGACACTTTAGTATAGTCTCAAGATATATAAAAAAATAACCACTTTAATAAATGGGAAACAAGATTGAATATTAAGGAAATAAACCCCAGCATAATAGCATGAGTAGCTCTGTTCACCTTCCCAGTGAAACTAGTAAAAAAAATTTTGAAAACAACCATTTAAAGCTTCTGGAAATGGTCCTAAGTGCAAGCAGCAAATCAAGAAATATCTATCCAAGAAAATCTATTAAAATATATGAAGAAACAAGAGAGTTTCTGTGGTGTTTTATCCAAGACTCCTCTATTCCTTTCTTCTCCCAGCTCATTGAAGCAGAGACTACTCCAAATTGCTGCAACCAAGAACACAAGACTCCCTCTCCCCCAGTTTCCAGCCAGAGGGCTCTCCTCACAGACAAAGCAGGAATTCACTGTTTCCCATACTTCCCTCAGCTACTCATTGTTGAAGTTAAGTCCTAAGCAAGTACAATAAAAAAAAGAAAGGAGCTCCCTTCTTCTGCCCTATTCCACTCATGGAAGAGAAGATTTTCATTGGACACAGGGCACTAATAATATTTGGGTTCTCATAGCCATTTGAAGCAAGCCAAAAAGAACTCAGTCTCCTGCCTCACCACCACTGAGCACTCAGCTACTAGAGTAAGAATATCATTCAGAAAGAAGTTTGCCCTTTTATCCCATCTCCAGCTCCAGAGCCCTGGCAAAGTGATTGGTCATAACATAAATAGCTTGCAATCTTTTCCTGAAAGAGCTAACTATATTTGCAATAGAATGAGAAGTTTGACCTTGAGGGTAACCTCAACAAAAGTAGAAGTTGGTGAAAAGCAACTAGAAGGAAATGTGTAGATCTAATGAAAACTTAAGCCAGATTGTAGTCCAGAAACCTCATAGGAGGAAAACAGGTAGTAAGACAGCTATAATGAGACCTGTAGATGAGAGCAAATGTCAAACACTGACCTCAGACACTGTTAGATCAAATGAGTTACAATTTGGTTGGATTATTTTATAAAATAGTTTATACCCCAGTGGATTGTTAAAAACAATAAGACAATCAACCAGCAACTAATGGAGTCTCACCACTGGGTTTATTTTTAGGGAAAGAGGAGAAGAGAACCCTGTCAGTACCACTGGCATCCCAGGATGACTATAGATGTAACAAAAGATGTGCTTACCTGAAGAATAGTATCAGAGTCTTGACATTGTGAATGGGGTGAGGATATATTTCCCTAAAATAATCCAGTCAGTCAATAAACAAGGAAATAATGAAAGCTCCTGGAGATTCATTATCCAGTGTTGCTATAATATATTATCTGAAATGTCCAGATGCCAACAAAAATTATTAGGTGTACAAAGAAAAATATGATCCAGACACTCCCCCAAAAATCAAGAAACAGAAACTGCCAGTAAGAGCCATCAGACATTGAATTGAACAGAAAAAAAAATTTCAAAGTAGCCATTTGTTAAGAGTTAAATTTTGTTCCCCAAAATTCATATGTTGAAGTCCTAATCCTTAGCACCTCTTAATGTGGCTATTTGGAAATAGAGCCATTAAAGGTGAAATTAGTTTAGATGTGATCATACAAAAGTAAGGTGGTTTCCAAATCCAATATGCTTCATGTCCTTATAAAAATTGGAAGATTTGACAGAGAGACAAGGCATTCAAGAAGAATTCCATACGAACGCTGGAGTTATGCTATCACAAACCAAGAAACTATCACAAATATTAGAGAGACCTTGAACAGATCCAACCATGGCACCTTCCAAAAAAACATGGTCCTACTGACACTTTAATCTTAGATTTCTAGATTTTATAAGTGTAGATAACAAATCTTTTATTGTTTGAGTAACTCTGTTTATTATGCTCTGTTAACAGCAGCCAAAGGAAACTAACACATCTTTATAAATATGTTCAAAGAAATAAAGAAGAGCATGAATAAAGAAGTAAGGTAAAAAAAAAGATAGAAATTATTTGAAAAAAGAATAATATGGGATTAAAAGTAAAATTCCTGTAATAAAAATCACTGAAGTAGCACAATAGATTTGAACTAACAGAAGAAAAATTAGCAAACTTGAAAATAGATCAGTAGAGATTATGCAAGCTAAAAACAAAGAACAAAAATAATGAAGAAAAATGGATAGACCTTGAAAGAAATATGGATTATTCAGCACACTATATTAAATATAAGGGAGTATTGAAAGAGTGGAGACAGAATGAAAAGGAGAAGAAATAATCAAATAGGTACTGACTGAAAAGTTTCCAAATTTATTGAAAGATGATAACCTACAAATCCAAGAAACTCAATAATAAGTTTCTAAAAGGATAAACATGAAAAGACCCATAAACTAACCCATTATACTAAAACTGCTAAATGTCAAAGCAGAAAATGTTGAAAACATTGAGAGAAAAATGACTTACTTTTCAGCAGGAGAGACTGGGAAGCAGTGGTATCACATATTTAAATTGATCAAATAAAAAAGAATCAACGAAGAATCATATCCAACAAAGCTATCATTCCAAAAGGAAAGAGAAATTAAAAACTTTCTCAGATCCTGTATTGAACCTGGACTGGAGCTTCATTTCTTATATAATATTATACATGTTTCCATGCCATTCCCCCAAATTATCCCACCCTCTCCCTCTCCCACAGAGTCCAAAAGACTGGTCTATACCTCTGTGTCTCTTTTGCTGTCTTGCATACAGGGTTGTTGTTACCATCTTTCTAAATTCCATATATAACCAAAACAATATTATAAAGTAATTAGCTTCCAATTAAAATAAATAAATTTAAATTTTAAAAAAGAAAACAAAAAGATTATGCTACACACGTATTTCAATTGTAAGAGTTAAACAAAATAAATTACAAAAGGATATTTAAAAAAATCTTTCTCAGAGAAATAAAAGCTAACAATTTGTTACTAGAAAACCAACCTTATAAGAAATACTAAAGGAACTTTTTCAGAATGAAAGCAAGTATCTCAGAAGGTAATTGGAATCTACATGAACAAAGAACACTGGTAAAAGTAACTGCAATTATAAAACACGCTATAAAATTTTCTCCATTCTTCTCATAGCTGACTTAAAATGAAAAAGTATAAATAGTATATATAGAATGCATTGTTGGGCCTATAACAAATACAAATATAATATATATGTGGTACATTTGCCAATAACAGTGCAAAGGAGGTGGGTGATACAAAAGGAAATAAATACTAATAGTAAAGTAATAACTACAGAAATGTATTGCTTAGTTTGCAACATTTATAGACATAATATATATAACAATGTTACCAAGAAAAGAGGAAAAGTATAAATTTCTACATCACTGATCATACACTAGTTTCAATCTGAAGTTTATTCTGATAAGTAAAGATGTATATGCCCTAGAACAGTCACTAAAAATGTAAATTTTAAAATTTTGAAAAATCATTAATATTTAATGGCTACATTTAAACATATTCAATAAATGCAGAACAAGGTAGTAAAGGAGTAATAAAGAAAGACAAAAAGACATGATACATATAGAAAACAATAGGTAAAATGGAAAATGTAAATATTGATACAACTATATCAATAATCATTACAGGTGTATGAATTAAACAATTCAATCAAAAGCAGAGGTAGATTAGAGAAAAATACATGCTTAAATTATTAGCAACAGGAAACACACTTTAAAGACACAAATAGTATGAAGAAAAAAGATACTTCAAATAAGCAGTAACACAGAGAAACTTGAACGTTTATAATAACATAATAAAATACAGACTTTTAAAAGGTTTACAAAAGGTTACTAGAGGCAAAGAGGGACATTTTATATGATTGAAAGGATCAATCCATTAGGGAGATATAACAATTATAAACAATTATTCACTTAAGAGCATAACTTGAATATAAGAAAGTCTTTTTAAGTGAACAATGCAAAGAAACAGAGGGAAACGATAAAAAGGGAAAGACTAGAGATCTCTTCAAGAAAATTACAGATACTAAGGGAATATTTATGCAAAGATGGGCACAATAAAGGAAAGAAATGGCAAGGAACTAACAGAAGCAGAAGAGATTAAGAAGAGGTGGCAAGAATACACAGAACTGTACAAAATGTCTTAGTGACCCAGATAACCATGATGGTGTGGTCACACGTACAGCCAGACATCCTGGAGTATGAAGTCAAGTGGGCCTTAGGAAGCATTACTAAGAACAAAGCTAGTGGAGTTAAAAGAATTCAGCTGAGCTATTTCAAATTCTAAAAAATGATCCTGTTAAAGTGTTTCACTGAATATGCCAGCAAATTTGGAAATCTCAGCAGTGGCCACAGGGTGGAAAAGGTCAGTTTTTGTTCCAACTCCAAAGAAGGGCAATGCCAAATAATGTTCAAACTACCACACAATTTTGCTCATTTCACATGTTAGCAAGGTAATGCTCCAAATCCTTCAAAGTAAGTTTAAGTAGACTGTGAACCAAGAACTTCCAGATGTACAAGTTGGATTTAGAAAAAGCAGAGGAACCACTGATCAAATTGCCTACATCCATTGGATCATAGCAAAAGCATGAGAATTTCAGAAAATACATCTACATTTGTTTCATTGACTATGCTAATGTCTTTGACTGTGTGGATCACAACAAACTGGAAAATTCTTAAAGAAATGGGAATAACAGACCACCTTACCTGCCTGCTGAGAAATGTGTATGCAGGTCAAGAATCAACAGTTAGAACAAGACATGGAAAAAAGGACTGGTTCAAAATTGGAAAAGGAGTAGGCCAAAGCTATATATTATCACCCTGCTTATTTAACTTCTATGCAAATACATCATGAGAAATGCCAGGCTGGATGAATTACAAGCTGGAATCAAATTTCTCGGAGAAATATCAATAACCTCAGATATGCAGATGACACCACCCTAATGACAGACAGCAAAGAGGAACAAAGGAACCTCTTGATGAGGATGAAAGAGGAGAGTGAAAAAGCTGACTGAAAACTCAACATTCAAAAAATGAACATTATGACATCTGGTCCCATCATGCAAGGCAAATAGATGGAGAAAAATTGGAAGCAGTGACAGACTTTCTTTTCTTGGGCTCCAGAATGACTGCAGATGGTGACTGCAGCCACGAAATTGAAAGACGCTTGCTTCTTGGAAGAAAGATTATGACCAACCTAGAGAGCATATTATAAAGCAGAGATATCACTTTCCCAACAAAGTTCCATATAGTCAAAGCTGTGGGTTTTCCAGTAAATCATGAGCAGATATGAGATTTGGGCCATAAAGAAGGCTGAGTGCCAAATAATTGATGCTTTCAAACTATAGTGCTGGAGAAGACTCTTGAGAGTCCCTTGGACAGCAAGGAGATCAAACCAGTCAATACTAAAGGAAACCAAAGCTGAATATCCATTGGAAGAATTGAAGCTCCAATACTTTGGCCACCTGATATAATGAGCCAACCCTCATGCTGGGAAAGATTGAGGGCAGGAGGAGAAGGGGGTGGCAGAGGATGAGATGGTTGGATGGCATCACCAACTCAATGGAGATGAGTTTGAGCAAACTCTGGGAGATAGCTTGGCATGCTGTAGTCCATAGTCCATGTGATGGCAGAGTCAGACACAACTAAGTGACTGAACAGCAACAAATCTTAAAAGGAAATGAAAGAAGAAATTTTAAAAGTCTACCTTGCTTTCAATTAAGGTAGAACAAGTAGACAGAAGATCAGTAAGGAAACCAAATACTTGATGAACATAAAAAATGAACTAGACCTAGAAGGCATTTGTAGATCACTTCACCCAAGAACAACATAATATACATTTTTTCTCAAATGCGTATGAAACATTCTTCAGGATAGACTATATTTGTGGCCATAAACAATAATACAAAGTATGTTCTCTGAACACAAAGTGATAAAATTAAAAACAAATAATGAGAAAAAAATTGAGAAACTCAAAAATATGTAAAAATTAAACAACAGGCTCAAGCAACCAATGAATCAATGAAGAAATATAAAGGGAAATCAGAAAGTGCTTTGAAGTGAATGAAAAGGAAGACATAAAATACAAAACCTATTTGGGCTCCAAAATCACTGCAGATGGTGACTGCAGCCATGAAATTAAACGACGCTTACTCCTTGGAAAAAAAGTTATGACCAACCTAGATAGCATATTCAAAAGCAGAGACATTACTTTGCCGACTAAGGTCCATCTAGTCAAGGCTATGATTTTTCCTGTGGTCATGTATGGATGTGAGAGTTGGACTGTGAAGAAGGCTGAGCGCAGAAGAATTGATGCTTTTGAAATGTGGTGTTGGAGAAGACTCTTGAGAGTCCCTTGGACTGTGAGGAGATCCAACCAGTCTATTCTGAAGGAGATCAACTCTGGGATTTCTTTGGAAGGAATGATGCTGAAACTGAAGCTCCAGTACTTTGGGCACCTTATGCGAAGAGTTGACTCATTGGAAAAGACCCTGATGCTGGGAGGGATTGGGGGCAAGAGGAGAAGGGGACGACCGAGGATGAGATGGCTGGATGGCATCACGGACTCAATGGACGTGAGTCTGAGTGAACTCCTGGAGTTGGTGATGGACAGGGAGGCCTGGCGTGCTGCAATTCATGGGGTCGCAAAGAGTCGGACACGACTGAGCGACTGAACTGAACTGAACTGAAACGATGCAACTAAAATACTGTTTAGATGGGAAATTATATGCTTAAATCCCATAGTAAAAGGAACAGGACTGGAAAAGGTCAGTTTTCATTCCAATTCCAAAGAAAGGTAATGCCAAAGAATGCTCAAACTACCACACAATTGCACTCATCTCACATGCTAGTAAAGTAATGTTCAAAATTCTCCAAGCCAGGATTCAACAATATGTGAACTGTGAACTTCCAGATGTTCAAGTTGGTTTTAGAAAAGGCAGAGGAACCAGAGATCAAATTGCCAACATCCACTGGATCATTGAAAAAGCAAGAGAGTTCCAGAAAAACATCTCCTTCTGCTTTATTGACTATGCCAAAGCCTTTGATTGTGTGGATCACCACAAACTGTGGAAACTTCTTTAAGAGATGGGAATAACTCGTGGCTGATCATGTCGATGTGTAGCAAAATGAATACAGTATTGTAAAGCAAAACAAACTAAAAAATAAAAATTAATTAAAGAAAAAATAAATAAATAATAAAGTGAAAAGTGAAAAACAAAAAGAGAGAGATGGGAATACCAGACCACCTGACCTGCCTCTTGAGAAACCTGTGTGCAGGTCAGGAAGCAACAGTTAGAACTGGACATGGAACAACAGACTGGTTCCAAATAGGGAAAAGACTACGTCAAGGGTGTATATTGTCACCCTGCTCATTTAACTTATATGCAGAGTACATCATGAGAAATGCTGGGTTGGAAGAAGCACAAGATGCAATCAAGATTGCCGGGAGAAATATCAATAACCTCAGATATGCAGATGACACCACCCTTATGGCAGAAAGTGTAGAAGAACTAAACAGCCTCTTGATGAAAGTCAAGAAGAGTGAAAAAATTGGTTTAAGGCTCAACATTCAGAAAACTAAGTTGGTGGCATCCGGTCCCATCACTTCATGGGAAATAGATGGGGAAACAGTGGAAACAGTGTCAGATTTTATTTTGGGGGCCTTCAAAATCACTACAGATGGTGATGGCAGCCATGAAATTAAAAGACTCTTACTCCTTGGAAGAAAAGTTACAACCAACCTAGACAGCATACTCAAAAGCAGAGACATCACTTTGTCAACAAAGGTCCATCTAGTCCAGGCTACGGTTTTTCCAGTACTCAAGTATAGATGTGAGAGTTGGACTATAATGAAAGCTGAACACCTAAAAATTGATGCTTTTGAACTGTGGTGTTGGAAAAGACTCTTGAGAGTCCCTTAGACTGCAAGGAGATCCAACCAATTCATCCTAAAGGAGATCAGTCCTGGGTGTTCATTGGAAGGACTGATGTTGAAGCTGAAACTCCAATATTTTGGCCACCTGACTCATTTGAAAAGACCCTGATGCTGGGAAAGATTGAGGGCAGGAGGAGAAGGGGACGACAGAGGATGAGATAGTTCCATGGCATGACGACACAATGGACATGGGTTGGATGGACAGGGAGGCTTGGCATGCTGCAGTTCATTGGGTCGCAAAGAGTCAGACACGACTGAGCGACTGAACTGAAAAAGGAAAATTCTTGTATCAAGTCACTGGAGAAAAATAGCAAACTAAGTGAAAAGCAGGAAGAAGAAATAAAACAATAAAGATCATAAAAAATAGTGGAAATTAATGAAAGAAAGAATAGAATAAGAATAGATAAATTCTTGAAACTGTTCATTCTGCAAAACTGAAACTACATCCATTGAACAACAAATCCCATTTTCTCCCTTCCCCCAGCCCCTGCAACCACCATTCTACTTCATGTACCAAAGAGTTTGCCTATTTTAGATACATTATATAGGTGGAATCATGAAGTATTTGGCTTTTTGTTAATGCCTTGTTTCATTTAGCATAATGTCCTCAAAATTAATCCATATTGCAACAGTTCAGAATTTTCTCTCCTTTTAAGGCTGAATATTCCATTGTATGTGTATGCCAAAATTTGCTTCTCCACTCATTCGGTGATGGACAATTTAGTTGCTTCCAATTTTTGGCTACCATGAAAATGCTGCAATGAACATGGGTGTACAAATGTGTCTTTGAGAGCCTGATTTCAATTATTTGGGGTATAAGCCCAGAAGTGGAATTACTGGATTATATGATAATTCTTTTTTTTTTTTTTTAATTTTGGGTGAAGCATACATATTGTTTTCCATGGTGGCTGCACTATTTTACATTTTCAGAAACAGTGCACAGACTTACAAGTTCTCCACATCCTTTTTTTTTTTTTTTTTATAGTAGACATCTTAATGAGTGTGAGATGGTCTCTCATTGTGGCTTTGATTTTCATTTCCCTAATGATAGAGAAGGCAATGGCACCCCACTTCAGTACTCTTGCCCGGAAAATCCCATGGGCAGAGGAGCCTGGTGGGCTGCAGTCTGTGGGGTCGCTAAAGTTGGACACGACTGAGTGACTTGACTTTCACTTTTAACTTTCCTGCATTGGAGAAGGAAATGGCAACCCACTCAGTGTTCTTGCCTGGAGAATCCCAGGGACGGGGGAGCCTGGTGGGCTGCCGTCTATGGGGTCGCACAGAGTCGGACACGACTGAAGCGACTTAGCAGCAATGATGTGATACTGAAACATCTTTTTGTGCTTATTGGTCACGTCTATATCTTTGGGGAAATTCATATTCACATTTTTAGCCCATTTTTAGTTGTTTTCTGTGGAGATTTAAAATTCTATATATATTCTGGCTATTAATATGTTTTTAGACATGTGTTTTGAAAATATTTTAATCCATTCAATAAGCTGCTTTTACAGTTTGCTGATTGTGTTCTTCAATGCTCAGATGTTTTTAAGTTTGAGAGTCCAATATATTTTTTTTAATTTATTTAAATTGGAGGCTAATTACTTGACCATATTGTAATGGTTTTTGCCATACATTGACATGAATCAGCCATGGGTGTACGTGTGTTCCCTATCTTGACCCCTCCTCCCACATTCCTGCCCATCTAAACCCTTAGGGTGATCCCAGTGAAACCAGCCCTGACCACCCTGTCTCAGGCATCAAAACTGGATTGGCGATCTATTTCACATATGAAAATATACATCTTTCAATGCTATTCTCTAAAAATCATCCCACCCTCACCTTCTCCCATAGAGTCCCAAAGTATTCTTTGCACCTGTGTCTCTTTTGATGTCTCACTGCTGCTGCTAAGTCACTTTAGTCGTGTCCAACTCTGTGTGACCCCATAGACGGCAGCCCATCAGGCTCCCCCGTCCCTGGGATTCTCCAGGCAAGGACAAGGACATTGGAGTGGGTTGCCATTTCCTTCTCCAATGCATGAAAGTGAAAAGTGAAAGTGAAGTCGCTCAGTCGTGTCCGACTCTTCACGACCCCATGGACTGCAGCCTACCAGGCTCCTCTGTCCATGGAATTCCCCAGGCAAGAGTACTGGAGTGGGGTGCCATCACCTTCTCCTGATGTCTCACACATAGGGTCATTGTTACCATCTTTCTAAATTCCATATATATGCATTAGTATACGTATTGGTGTTTTCCTTTCTGACTTACTTCACTCTGCACAATAGGCTCCAGTTTCATCCACCTCATTAGAACTGATTCAAATGCATTCTTTTTAACAGCCAAGTAATATTCCATTGTGTATATGTACCACAACTTTCTTATCCATTTATCTACCAATAGACATCTAGGTTGCTTCCATGTCCTGACTATTGTAAACAGTGCTGTGATGAACATTGGGGTATGCGTGTCTCTTTCAATTCTGGTTTCCTCGGTGTGTATGCCCAGCAGTGGGATTGCTGGGTCACATGGCAATTCTGTTTCTAGTTTTTTAAGGAATCTCCACACTGTTCTCCATAGTGTTCACTTTTCTCCATACCCTCTCCAGCATTTATTGCTTGTAGACTTTTGGATAGCAGCCATTCTGACCAACAGGAGATGGTATGGTTCTGATTTGCATTTCTCTGATAATGAGTGATGTTGAGCATCTTTTCATGTATTTGTTAGCCATCTGTATGTCTTCTTTGGAGAAATGTCTGTTTAGTTCTCTGGCCCATTCTTTGACTGGGTCATTTATTTTCATGAAATTGAGCTGCACGAGCTGCTTGTATATTTTTGAGTTTAATTCTTTGTCAGTTGCTTTGTTTGCTATTATTTTCTCCCATTCTGGGCCATTCTGGGCCATCTGGGCCATTCTGGGCAATCAGGGGCTTCCCTAGTGGCTCAGAGGTTAAAGTGTCTGCCTGCAATGTGTAAGACCCAGGTTCGATCCCTGGGTCGGGAAGATTCCCCTGGAGAAGGAAATGGCAACCCACTCCAGTATTCTTGCCTGGAGAACCCCATGGAGAGAGGAGCCTGGTAGGGTACAGTCCATGGGGTCACAAAGAGTCGGACACGACTGAGCTACTTCACTTCCTTCTCCCGTTGTGAAGGTTGTCTTTTCACCTTGCTTATAGTTTCCTTCGTTGTGCAAAAGCTTTTAAGTTTAATTAGGTCCCATTTGTTTATTTTTGCTTTTATTTCCATTACTCTGGGAGGTGGGTCATGAGTATCCTGCTGTGATGTATGTCAGAGAGTGTTTTGCCTATGTTTTCCTCTAAGAGTTTTATATTTTCTGGTCTTACATTTAGATCTTTAATCCATTTTGAGTTTATTTTTGTGTATGGTGTTAGAAAGTCCGTTTCATTGTTTTACAAGTGGTTGGCCAGTTTTCTCAGCATCACTTATTAAAGAGATGATCTTTTCTCCATTGTATATTCTTGACTCCTTTGTAAAGGATAAGGTGTCCATAGCTGTGTGGATTTATCTCTGGGATTTCTATTTTGTTCCATTGATCTACATTTCTGTCTTTGTGCCAGTAGCATACTATCTTGATGACTGTACCTTTGCAGTATAATCTGAATACAGGCAGGTTGATTCCTTCAGTTCCATTCTTCTTTCTCAAGATTGCTTTGACTATATGAGGTTTTATATATATATATATTTCAATAAAAATTGTGAAATTATTTGTTCCAGTTTTCTGAAAAATACCATTGGTAGCTTGATATGGATTGCATTGAATCTACAGATTCTTTTGGGTAGTATACTCATTTTCACTATATTGATCCTTCCGATACATGAACATGGTATGTTTCTCCATCTATTTGTGTCATCTTTGATTTCTTTCATCAGTGTTTTATAGTTTTCTATATATAGTTATTTTGTTTCTTTAGGTAGATATATTCCTAAGTATTTTACTCGTTTCTTTGCAATGGTGAATGAGATTGTTTCCTTAATTTCTCTTTCTGTTTTCTCATTGTTAGTGTATAGGAATGCAAGGTATTTCTGTGTGTTAATTTTATATCTTGCAACTTTATTCATTGATTAGCTTTAGTAGTTTTCTACAGATGTCTTTAGGGTTTTATATGTAGAGGATCATGTCATCTACAAACAATGAGAGTTTACTTCTTCTTTTCTCATCTGAATTCCTTTCATTCCTTTTGCTTCTCTGATTGCTATGGCTAAAATTTCCACAAATATGTTGAATAGTAGTGGAAAGAGAGTGAGCATCCTAGTCTTGTTCCTGACTTAGGGGAAATGCTTGCAATTTTTCACCATTGAGGATAATGTTTGCTGTGGCCTTATCATATAAGGCTTTTATTATGTTGAGGGCTTCCCTGGTGGCTCAGAGGTTAAAGTATCTGCCCACAATGCAGAAGACCCGGGTTCGATCCCTGGGTTGGGAAGATCCCCTGGAGAAGGAAATGGGAACCCACTCCAGTACTCTTGCCTGGAGAATCCCATGGAAGGAGGAGCCTGGTAGGCTACAGTCATGGGGTCGCAAAGAGTCGGACATGACTGAGCGACAAAGTAAGTACCATGTTCCTTCTATGGCTGCTTTCTGGAGGGTTTTTATCATAAATGGATGTTGAATTTTGTCAAAGGCTTTCTCTGCATCTATTGAGATAATCAAATGGTTTTTATCTTTCAATTGTTTTTGTGGTGTATCACATTGATTGAATTGCAAATATTGAAGAATCCTTGCATCCTTGGCATAAAGCCCACTTGGTCATGATGTATGACCTTTTTAATATGTTTGTGGATTCTGTTTGCTAGAATTTTGTTGAGGACTTTTGCATCTAAGTTCATCAGTGATATTGGCCTGTAGTTTTCTTTTTTTGGTGGCATCTTTGTCTTGGTTTGGTATTTGAGTGATGGTGGCCTCATACAATGAGTTTGGCAATTTACCTTCGTCTACAATTTTCTGGAAGAGTGTGAGTAGGATAGGTGCTATCTCTTCTCTAAATTTTTGGTACCATCCAGTCCTTGGCTTTTGTTTCTTGGAAGATTTCTGACTACAGTTTCGATTTCCGTGCTTGTGATGGCTTTGTTAAGATTTTCTATTACTTCCTGGTTCAGTTTTGGAAGGTTACACTTTTCTAAGAATTTATCCATTTCTTCCAAGTTGTCTTTTTTTTTTTTTTTTTGTATACCACTGCTGATAGTAGTCTCTTATGATCCTTTGTATTCTGTGTTGTCTGTTCTGATTTCTCCATTTTCATTTCTAATTTTGTTGATTTGATTCTTCTCCCTATTTTTCTTGAAGAGTTTGCTATCACATTGTCTGTTTTATTTATCTTCTCGAAGAATCAGATTTTAGTTTTATTGATTTTTGCTATATTCTCCTTTGTTTCTTCTTCAAAATGCTAGACTCTCAGACTTGGGAGTCTGATGTGAAGCTCAGAACTCACTTCTGTGGGAGAACCTCTGTGACATAATTGTTTCCAGTTTGTGGGTTGCTCACTGGATATGGGTTTTGATTGTATCATGAATGGGCTCCGCTTACCATCTCAAGCTCTGGGAAATATTGAAGGACAGGGAAACCTGACATGCTGCAGTCCACAGGGTTACAGAGTCGAACTCGACTGAGTAAACAACAATAACAACCATCTCATTGTGAGTGGAGATGAGCTCATGTCCTTCTACTCTGCCATCTTGTCCGAGGATCTTGGACCATACCCAAGGTCATTCTAGATCTACCTATGTGACCATGAGCAAATGACTTAACCTCTCTATGCCTCAATACCTCAGATTACTCATCTGTAGGCTGGTGTTTGGCAGAGAGGCTTTAAAATCACACTTCCAGAGATATACAGTGATGAAACTCTTGAAACTGGTTCTAACTTGACCACAGGAACAAGCCTGCACTTGGTTTTTCTTTATGAGAAGTTTGGTGTTCTTTTTTAATTATTATTAATTCAATCCTTCTACATATTATAAATACATTCATATATTCTATTTCTTCCTGAATCAATTTTAGGAATTAAGTTTTTCTAACCTATATGCAGGTCAGGGAGCAACAGTTTGAACTGGACATGAAACAACAGACTGGTTCCAAATAGGAAAAAGACTATGTCAAGGCTGTATATTGTCACCCTGCTTATTTAACTTATATGCAGAGTACATCATGAGAAACGCTGGATTGGAAGAAACACAAGCTGAAATCAAGATTGCCAGGAGAAATATCAATAATCTTAGATATGCAGATGACACCACCCTTATGGCAGAAAGTGAAGAGGAACTAAAGAGCCTCTTGATGAAAGTGAAAGAGGAGAGTGGAAAAGTTGGCTTAAGCTCAACATTCAGAAAACAAAGATCATGACATCTGGTCCCATCACTTCATGGGAAATAGATGGAAAAACAGTGGAAAGAGTGTCAGACTTTATTTTGGGGGGGCTCCAAAATCACTGCAGATGGTGACTGCAGCCATGAAATTAAAAGACGCTTATTCCTTTGAAGGAAAGTTATGACCAACCTAGAGAGCATATTCAGAAGCAGAGACATTACTTTGCCAACAAAGGTCTGTCTAGTCAAGGCTATGGTTTTTCCAGTGGTCATGTATGGATGTCAGAGTTGGACTGTGAAGAAAGCTGATCACTAAAGAATTGATGCTTTTGAAATGTGGCGTTGGAGAAGACTCTTGAGAGTCCCTTGGACTGCAAGGAGATCCAACCAGTCCATTCTGAAGGAGATCAGCCCTGGGTGTTCTTTAGAAAGAATGATGCTAAAGCTGAAACTCCAGTACTTTGGCCAACTCATGCAAAGAGTTCACTCATTGGAAAAGATCCTGATGCTGGGAGGGATTGGGGGCAGGAGGAAAAGGGGAAGATAGGATGAGATGGCTGGATGGCATCACTGACTCGATAGACATAAGTTTGGGTGAACTTCGGGAGATGGTGATGGACAGGGAAGCCTGGCTTGCTGGGATTCATGAGGTGGCAGAGTCGGACACGACTGAGAGACTGAACTGAACTGAACTGAAGAATTTGTTAATTTCACCAATACTATCTAATTTGTTGATATGCAATTGTTCACAGCATTTCTTAAAAAATTCTTTTTATTTTTGTACGTTTGGTGATAATATTCCATCTTTCATTCTTGAGTTTAATAATTTGAGTCTTCTCTCTTTTCAGTCTTAACCACGGTTTGTCAATTTTGTTAATATTTTCAAAGAACCTAATTTACTGCTTGTCCCTCTTGAACTGTACTGCTTTATTTTCTTCTTCATTACTTCCTTCTTCTTACTTTCAGTTTAGTTCTTTTTCAAGTTTCTTTAGGTAGAAGATCGGTTATTAATTTGAGATCTTTCTGATTTAATGTAGGTGTGTATGGTAAAATTTTTTCCTCTAAGCAATGTTTTTGCTGCATCTCATTGGTTGGGATCTGTTGTCATTCTGTTTAGATTCATGTACAGTATTTTTCTCTAATTTCCTTTGTAGTTTCTAATTTGCATCATCAATTATTTAGTGGCATTTGATCAATTTCCACAGACATTTGAATTTCCCAAATTTCTTTTTGTTACTGATTTCTTATTTCATTTGATCATACACAAAACATTCTTTGTATGATGTCAATTCTTTTAAATTTACTGAGACTTATTTACATCTAACATATCCTGAAAATTGTCTCATGTACACTTGAGAAGAATGTGTATATGGAGGCTATTGATACAAAGTCCAATACATTTTTATTATGTTTAGTTAATTTAAAATTATGTTGGAGCCATCTATTTCCTTGTTGATTTTCTGCTGAGTTAGTCTTTCCATCATTGAAAGCAGGGTATTGACAATTCCAATTATTTTTTAATAGTTTCTCTCTCTTTTAATAAATCATTTCTCTCTTAAACACTGGCTTTGCTTCTTTATTTTGGGGCTCTATTATAAAGTGTGTATGTGTGCTGTGTGTGCTCAGTTGCTTCAGTCACATCGGACTCTGCAACTCTATGGTTGCTAGGCTCCTCTGTCCATGGGATTCTCCAGGAAAGAATATTGGAGTGGGTTGCCATGCCCTCCTCCAGGGGATCTTCCCAACCCAGAGATCTATTTCATCTCTCCTGTGTCTCCTGCATTGCAGGTGGATTCTTTACCTCTGAGACACAGGGGAAGCCTATTTAGTGTATGTGTTTCTAATTGCTTTGTCTCCTTGATGATTGATCTATTCTGATTTTAGAAATAAGTTGTATGTACAGTAACAATTTTTGGCATAAAATCTTTGTTGTCTAATATTAGTATATAACCATTCCAGATTTTTTGGCTACTATTTAAACTGCATATATTTTTCCATTTTTGACGTCCAATCTATTTGTGCATTTTAACCTATAGTGTGTCTTCTCTAGATACATAGTGAGATTTTTATTTTGCCAGTCTGTTTCTTTTGATTGGGGGGCTTAATGGATGCGACTCTGAGTGAACTCCGGGAGTTAGTGATGGACAGGGAGGCCTGGCATGCTGCGATTCATGGGGTCGCAAAGAATCGGACACGACTGAGTGACTGAACTGAACTGAACTGAGCCTAGTTACTGGGCTTCTCTGGTGGCTCGGATGGTTAAGAATCTTCCTGTAATTCAATACCTTCATCTAATCTTGTTATCAATTGCTTTTTTTTTTTTTTTTGGTCTTTTTTTTTTTTTTGTAGATGACATAGTAACAGATGTGAGGTGATATCTCATTGTGATTTCATTTTCATTTATCTGATCATTAGTGATTCTGAGGACCTTAGCACTTACTTCGCCTTTTGCATGTCTTTGGAAAAAATGATGTATTCCCATTTTATATTCAGATTATTTTTTTGCTATTGAATTGTATGAGTTCCCCACATATTTTGGAAATTAATTGCTTATCAGATTTCTGATTTTTAAAGCATTTTTTCCTATTCTATAAATTGTATTTTCACTCTGCTGATTCTATACTTTGCTGCATAAAGGATATAACCCCACTTATTTTTGCTTTTATTACACACACTTTTGATGTCATATACAAAAGATCATTGCCAAATCAATGTCAAGAAACTTCTTATGTTTTATTCTAGTAATCTGATGATTTTAAGTGTCATGTTGATGTCTTTAATCCGTTTTAAGTTGATTTGTGTATATAGTGTACAGTTAGGATTCAATTTCATTTCTTTGCCAGTGGATATACAGTTTTTTCAACACTAATTATTGAAGAGACATTTTTCCCATTGTATATTCTTGGTATCCTTGTCACAAACCAGTTGACTGTATTTGCATGGGTTCATGTCTGGACTCTCTATTCTGAACCATTGGTCTATGGATCAATATTTATGTCAGTACTATATTGATTAGTATATCATTGTAATATAGTTTGGAAACAGGAAGTGTGATGCTTCCTGTTTTTGTTCTTCTCAGGATTGCTGTGGCTATTCAGGATTTTTTTTGTGGTTCCATACAAATTTTAGAATTGTTTTCTCTATTTCTGTGAAAAAAATGCCATTGGAGTTTTGATAGGTATTCTATTGAATCTGTAGATCACTTTGAGTGGTATGGGTATTTTCATATTATTTCTTCCAATTTAATAAATGGGATATCATTCAGTTTATTTATGTCTACTTCAATGTCTTGCATCAAAGTTTTATAGTTTCCAGTGTACAGATCTTTTACCCTCTTAGTTAAATTTGCACTTAATTGTTTTATTGTTTTTGATGCTATAGTAAATGGAATTGATGTCTTTATTTTTCAAATAGTTCATTGTTACTATATATAAATGCAACTTATTTCTCTATGATGAGTTTTCATCCTGCAACTTTACTCAATTTGTTCATTAGTTCTAACAGATTTTTTTAAAAAATCTGTCAGGTTTTCTACATGATAGATCATGCAATCACCAAAGAGCGATTATTGTGTTTCTTCCTTTCTGACATGGATGCCTTTCAAATCTTTATCTTCCCTAATGAGTGTACTAATGTTCCTAATCCTGGAGGAAAATCTTTCAGTTTTCCACCATTGAGTATAATATTAGCTATAGACTTATTATATATAACCTTTAGTATGTTGAGGTATGTTTTTTCCATACCTAATCTATTTTATCATGAAGAATAGATTTTATCAAATGCTTTTTATACATTTATTGAGATGTATCAAATTATCTATTGAGATGGTCAAATTATTTTCTTCTTTATTCTGTTAATGTGGTGTATCATATGTATTTTTGCATTTGTTGGATTATGTATCTCAGGAATAAACCCCACTAGATCATGGTATGTGATCCTTTTAATGTGGTTTAGAATTCAGTTTGCTAGTATTTTTAAAGAAGTTTTGCATCTATGTTCATTGATGATTTTGGCCTGTATTTTTCTACACTTGTAGTACTCTTGTCTTGCTCTGGTATTTGGGTAATGCTGGCCCCATAAAAGAAGTTTTTGTTTGTTGTTTGTTTGTTTGTTACTTTAGAATATTGTGTTGTTTTTGCTATACATTGACATAAATCTGCCAGGAGTGTATATGTGTTCCCCATCCTGAACCCCTCTCCCACCTCTCTCCCCATCCCATCCCTCTGGGTCATTCCAGTGCACCAGCTCCACACATCCTGTACCATGCATCAAACCTGGACTGGCATTTCATTTCACATATGATATTATACATTTTTCAGTGCCAGTCTCCCAAATCATCCCATGCTTGCCCTCTCTCACAGAGGCCAAAAGACTGTTCTATACATCTGTGTCTCTGTTGCTATCCCGCATACAGGGTTATCATTACCATCTTTCTAAATTCTATATATATGTGTTAGTATACTCTATTGATGTTTTTCTTTCTGGCTTACTTCACTCTGTATAATAGGCTCCAATTTCATCCACCTCATTAGAACTGATTCAAATGTATTCTTTTTAATGGCTGAGTAATACTCCATTGTGTATATGTACCACACTTTCTTATCCATTTGTCTGCCGATGGACATCTAGGTTGCTTCCATGTCCTGACTATTATAAACAGTGCTGTGATGAACACTGGGGTACCTGTGTCTCTTTCAATTCTGGTTTCTTTGGTGTGTATGCCCAACAGTGGGATTGCTGGGTTGTATGGCAGTTCTAGTTCCAGTTTTTTTTTTTTTTTTAAGGAATCTCCACACTGTTCTCCATAGTGGCTGTACTAGTTTGCATTCCCACCAACAGTGTAAGAGGGTTCCCTTTTCTCCACACCCTCTCCAGCATTTATTGCGTGTAGACTTTTGGATCGCAGCCATTCTGACTGGCATGAAATGGTACCTCATTGCAGTTTTGATTTGCATTTCTCTGATAATGAGTGATGTTGAGCATCTTTTCATGTATTTGTTAGCCATCTGTATGTCTTCTTTGGAGAAATGTCTGTTTAGTTCTTTGGCCCATTTTTGATTGGGTGGTTTGTTTTTCTGGAATTAAGCTGCATGTACTGCTTATATATTTTTGAGATTATTGTTTATCAGTTGCTTCATTTGCTATTATTTTCTCCCATTCTGAAAGCTGTCTTTTCACCTTGCTTATTGTGCAAAAGCTTTTCAGTTTAATTAGGTCCCATATTTTTATTTTTGCTTTTATTTCCATTACTCTGGGAGGTGGGTCATAGAGGATCCTGCTGTTATTTATGTTAGAGAGAGTTTTGCCTATGTTTTCCTCTAGGAGTTTTATAGGTTTTGGTCTTACGTTTGGATCTTTAATCCATTTTGAGTTGATTTTTGTGTATGGTGTTAGAACGTGTTCTAGTTTCATTCTTTTACAAATGGTTGACCAGTTTTCCCAGCATCACTTGTTAAGGAGATTGTCTCTTCTCAATTGTATATTCTTGCCTGCTTTGTCAAAGATAAAGTGTTGATAGGCCCAGCACCACTTTTTAAAGAGATATTTTTCTGCATTGTATATTTTTACCTCCTTTGTTAAAGTGTCCATAGGTTCACAGATTTATCTCTGGGCTTTCTATTTGGTTCTGTTGATCTATAGGTCTTTCTTTGTGAGAGTACGATACTGTCTTGATGACTGGGGCTTTGTAGTATAGTCAGAGGTCAGGCAGATTGATTCCTCCAGCTCCATTCTTCTTTCTTAAGATTGCTTTGACTATTCGAGGTTTTTTGTGGTTCCATACAAATTACAAAATTATTTGTTCTACTTCTGGGAAAATTACTGTTGGTAGCTTGATAGGAATTTCATTGAATCCACCGATTGCTTTGAGCAGTATACTCATTTTCACTATATTAATTCTTCAACTCCACAACCATGGTATATTTCTCGATCTATTTGTGTCATCTTTGATTTTTTTTTAATTTGTGTTACATAGTTTTCTATATATAGGTCTTTTGTTTCTTTAGGTAACTTCTTTTCCCAAAGTATATTATTCTTTTTGTTGCAATGGTGAATGGAATTGTTTCCTTAATTTCTATTTTTGTTTTCTCATTGTTATTGTATAGGAATGCAAGGGATTCAGTTCAGTTCTGTTCAGTCCCCCATTGTGTCCGACTCTTTGTGACCCCATGAACCACAGCACACCAGGCCTCCCTGTCCATCACCAACTCCCAGAGTCCACCCAAACCCATGTCGATCGTGTGGATGATGCCATCCAACCATCTCATCCTCTGTCATCCCCTTCTCCTCCTGCCCTCAATCTTTCCAAGCATCAAGATCTTTTCAAATGAGTCAGCTCTCTGCATCAGGTGGCCAAAGTATTGGAGTTTCACTTCAACATCAATTCCTCCAATGAACACCCGGGACTGATCTCCTTTAGAATGGACTGGTTGGATCTCCTTGCAGTCCAAGGGACTCTCAAGAGTCTTCTCCAAAACCACACTTCAAAACCATCAATTCTTTGGCACTCAGCTTTTGGTCTTCTTTGGTGGCTCAGGGGTTAAAGCGTCTGCCTGGAATGCAGGAGAACCGGGTTCGATCCTTGGGTTGGGAAGATCCCCTGGAGAAGGAAATGGCAACTCACTCCAGTACTTTTGCCTGGAGAATCCCATGGAGGAAGGAGCCTGGTAGGCTACAGTCCATGGGGTCGCAAAGAGTCGGACAAGACTGAGCGACTTTACTTACAGCTTTCTTTATAGTCCAACATTCACATCCATACATGACTACTGGAAAAACCATAACCTTGACTAGATGGACCTTTGTTGGTAAAGTAATGTCTCTGCTTTTTAATGTGCTGTCTAAGTTGGTCATAACTTTCCTTCCAAGGAGCAAGCATCTTTTAATTTCATGGCTGCAATCACCATCTGCAGTGATTTTGGAGACCAGAAAAATAAAGTCAGCCACTTTTCCCACTGTTTCCCTGTCTATTTGCAATGAAGTGATGGGACCAGAGGCCATGATCTTAGTTTTCTAAATTTTGAGCTTTAAACCAACTTTTTCACTTTCCTTTTCCACTTCCATCAAGAGGCTTTTTAATTAGCCTCCAATTAAAATAAATTTATATTTAAAAAAGGCTTTTTAGTTCTTCACTTTCTTCCATAAGTGTGGAGTCATCTGCATATCTAGGTTATTGATATTTTTTCTGGCAATTTTGATTTCAGCTTGTGCTTCCTCTAACCCAGCGTTTCTCATGATGTTCTCTGTATATAAGTTTAATAAGCATGGTGACAATATACAGCCTTGATGTGCTCCTTTTCCTTTTTGGAACCTGTCTGTTGTTCCATGTCCAGTTCTAACTGTTGCTTTCTGACCTGCATACAGGTTTCTCAAGAGGCAGGTCAAGTGGTCTGATATTCGCATCTCTTTCAGAATTTTCCACAGTTTCTTGTGATCCACACAGTCAAAGGCTTTGGGATAGTCAATAAAGCAGAAATAGATGTGTTTCTGGAACTGTCTTGCCTTTTTTTATGATCCAGCAGATGTTAGCAATTTGATCTATGGTTCTTCTGCTTTTTCTAAACCAGCTTGAACATCTGGAATTTCATGGTTCACATATTGCTGAAGCCTGGCTTGGAGAATTTTGAACAATCCTTTTAGTGTGTGAGATGACTGCAGTTGTGCTGTAGTTTGATCATTCTTTGGCATTGCCTTTCTTTAGGATTGGAATGAAAACTGATTCCTGTGTATTGATTTTTTATCCTGCAATTGTACTATATTCACTTATTTCCTCTAGTAATTTTCTGGTGATGTCTTTAACTTTTTCTATGTAGAGAATCGTGTCACTTGAAAACAGGGAGAGCTTTACTTCTTCTTTTCCAATCTAGATTCCTTTTATTTATTTTTCTTCTCTGACTGCTATGGCTAGGATTTCCAAAACTATGTTGTATAGTATTGGTGAAACTGGACTTCTCACTCTTCCTGATTTAAGATGAAAGTGAAAGTGAAGTAGCTCAGTCATGTCCAACTCCTTGCCACCCCATGGACTGTAGCCCACCAGGCTCCTTCCTCCATGGGATTCTCCAGGCAAAAGTACTGGAGTGAGGTGCCATTTCCTTCTCCAGGGGATCTTCCCAATCCAGGTATCGAACCTGGGTCTTCTGCATTGTAGACAGACGCTTTACCATCTGAGCCACCAGGGAAGCTCTGTGTCAAATTCTCCACATTGAGGATACTATTTGCTATGAGACTGTTGTATATGGCTTTTATTATGTTGAAGAGTGTTGCTTTTATGCCTGCTGTCAGGAGACTTTTGATTATAAATGGGTGCTTAATTTGTCAATGGCTTTATCTGCACATATTGACATAATCATATATTTTTTTAAATCTTTCAATTAATTAAAATGGGATATCACATTGATTGACCTGTGAATATTGAAATATCCTTGCATCCCTGGGATAAAGCCCATTTGGTCATGATGTATGATATTTTTAACATGTTGTTGAATTCTGCTTGCAAGAAATTTGTTGAGGATTTTTCCATCTATGTTCATCAGTGATATTGGCCTGTAGTTTTCTTTTATGTTTAGCATCGTTGGTTTGGTATTAGGGTGATGGTGGCCTCATAGAATAAGTTTGGAAGTCTACTTTCTTCTACAATTTTCTGGAAGAGTTTGAGTAGAATAGGTGTTTGCTGTGCTTGAAGTTTTTGGTAGAATTCACCTGTGAAGTCATCTGGTTCTGTTTTTTTTGTTGTTGTTGTTGTTGGAAGATTTTGGATTATAGTTTTGATTTTTGTGCTTATGATGTGTCTGTTAAGATTTTCTGCTTCTTCATGGTTCAGTTGTGAAAGATTATACTTTTCTAAGAATTTGTCCGTTTCTTCCAAGTTGTCCATTTTATTGGCATATACTTGCTCATAGTAGTCTCTTATGATCTTTTGTGTTTCTGTGTTGTCTGCTGTGATTCTCCATTTTCATTTCAAACTTTATTGATTTGATTCTTCTCCCTATTTTTCTTGAAGAGTTTGGCTATCAGATTGTCTATTTTATTTATCTTCTCAAAGAATCAGATTTTAGTTTGATTGATTCTTGCTATATTCTCCTTTGTTTCTTTTTCATTTATTTCTGCTCTCATTTTTATGATTTCTTTCTTTCTACTAACATTGGCATTCTTCTTTACTTCTTTTTCTAATTGATTTTTGTATAAACCTTGGTTGTTTATTTGACATTTTCTTCTTTTTTGAGGTAGGTATGTATTGCTGTGAACCTCCCTCTTTGTTCTGGTTTATTGAATCCCACAGGTTTTGGGTTGTCATGTTTTCATTTGTTTCTAAGCATATTTTGATTTCTTTTTTGATTCTTCCATCATATGTTGGTTATTCAGAGTCATGTTGTTTAGCTTCCATATGTTTGTATATTTTTTAATGTTTACCTTTTTAATCTTTTTTTTTAATCTTTTTTATTGTTTTATTTTATTTTACTTTACAACATTGTATTGGTTTTGCCATACATTGACATGAATCCATGACGGGTATACATGAGTTCCCAATCCTGAACCCCCGTCCCACCTCCCTCCCCATATCATCTTTCTGGATCATCCCAGTGCACCAGCCCTAAGCTTCCTGTATCCTATACCGAACCTAGACTGGCAATTCGTTTCTTACATGATAGTATACATGTTTCAATGTTATTCTCCCAAATCATTCCACCCTCTCCCTCTCCCACAGACGTCAAAAGACAGTTCTATACATTTGTGTCTCTTTTGCTGGCTCGCACACAGGGTTATTGTTACCATCTTTCTAAATTCCATATATATGCGTTAGTATACTGTATTGGTGTTTTTCTTTCTGGCTTACTTCACTCTGTATAATAGGCTCTAGTTTCATCCACCTCATTAGAACTGATTCAAATGTATTCTTTTTAATGGCTGAGTGATGCTTTTGAACTGTGGTGTTGGAGAAGACTCTTGAGAGTTCCTTGGACTGCAAGGAGATCCAACCAGTCCATTCTGAAGGAGATCAACCCTGGGATTTCTAAGGAATGATGCTAAAACTGAAGCTCCAGTACTTTGGCCACCTCATGCGAAGAGTTGACTCATTGGAAAAGACCCTGATGCTGGGAGGGACTGGGGGCAGGAGGAGAAGGGGACGACCGAGGATGAGATGGCTGGATGGCATCACGGACTCAATGGACGTGAGTCTGAGTGAACTCCGGGAGTTGGTGATGGACAGGGAGGCCTGGCGTGCTGCGATTCATGGGGTCGCAAAGAATCGGACACGACTGAGCGACTGAACTGAACTGAACTGAATACTCCATTGTCTATATGTACCACACTTTCTTATCCATTCATCTGCCGATGGACATCTAGGTTGATTCCATGTCCTGGCTATTATAAACAGTGCTGTGATGAACACTGGGGTACATGTGTCTCTTTTAATTCTGGTTTCCTCGGTGTGTATGCCCAGCAGTGGGATTGCTGGGCCACAAGGCAGTTCTATTTTTCAGTTTTTTTAAGGAATCTCCACACTGTTCTCCATAGTGACTGTAATAGTTTGCATTCCCACCAACAGTGTAGGAGGGTTCCCTTTTCTCCACACCCTCTCCAGCATTTATTGCTTGTAGACTTTTGGATCACAGCCATTCTGACTGGTGTGTAATGGTACCTCATTGTGGTCTTGATTTGCATTTCTCTGATAATGAGTGATGTTGAGCATCTTTTCATGTGTTTGTTAGCCATCTGTATGTCTTCTTTGGAGAAATGTCTGTTTAGTTCTTTGGCCCATTTTTTTATTGTGTCATTTATTTTTCTGGAATTAAACTGCATATGTTGCTTGTATATTTTTGAGATTAGTTGTTTATCAGTTGCTTCATTTGCTATTATTTTCTCCCATTCTGAAGGCTGTCTTTTCACCTTGCTTATAGTTTCCTTTGTTGTGCAGAAGCTCTTAAAAACCTCGAATAGCCAAAGCAATCTTGAGAAAGAATGGAACTGGAACAATCAACCTGCCTGACTTCAGGCTCTACTACAAAGCCACAGTCATCAAGACAGTATGGTACTGGCAGAAAGACACAAATATAGATCAATGGAACAAGATAGAAAGCCCAGATAAATCCACACACCTACGGACACCTTATCTTTGACAAAGGAGGCAAGAATATACAATGGATTAAAGACAATCTCTTTAAAAAGTGGTGCTGGGTAAACTGGCCAACCACTTGTAAAAGAATGAAACTAGAACACTTTCTAACACCATACACAAAAATAAACTCAAAATGGATTAAAGATCTAAACGATAAAACTCCTAGAGAAGAACATAGCCATAACACTCTCTGATATAAATCACAGCAGGATCCTCTATGATCCACCTCCCACAATACTGGAAATAAAAGCAAAATAAACAAATGGGATCTAATTAAAATGTTTGTATTTTTAATAGTGTTTTTCTTGTAGTTGACATCTAACTTACTGAGTTGTGATCAGAAAGGATGCTTGGAATGATTTCAATATATTTTTTAAAATTTACCAAGTTTAGATTTACAGCCCAGGATGTGATCTATCTTGGAGAATGTTCCATGTGCAATTGAGAAAAAGCTGAAACCCATTGTTTTGAGGAGAAATGCCCTATAGATAACAATCAGGTCTAACTGGTCCATTGTATTATTTTTAATATAAATTTATTTATTTTAATTGGAGGTTGTATTATTTATAGCTTGTGTTTCCTTGCTAATTTTCTGGGTTTTTTTGCTTGTTTGTTTGTTTGTTGGTTGGTTGGTTTTTTAATTTAATTTTTATTATTATTATTTACTTTAAAATATTGTATTGGTTTTGCCATATATCAACATGAATTTGCCATGGGTGTACACATGTTCCAAATCCTGAACCTACCCTTTCAATTCTCTCCCCATACCATCCCTCTGGGTCATCCCAGTGCACCAGCCCCAAGCATTCTGTATCCTGCATCGAACCTAGACTGGCAATCCATTTCTTACATGATAGTATACATGTTTCAATGCCATTCTCCCAAATCATTCCACCCTCCCCCTCTCCCACAAACTCCAAAAAACTGTTCAGTACATCTGTGCCTCTTTTGCTGTCTCACATACAGGATTATTGTTACCATCTTTCTAAATTCTATATATATGCGTTAGTATACTCTATTGATGATTTTCTTTCTGGCTTACTTCACTCTGTATAATAGGCTCCAGTTTCATCCACCTCATTAGCACCGATTCAAATGTATTCTTTTTAATGGCTGAGTAATACTCCATTGTCTGTATGTACCACACTTTCTTATCCATTCGTCTGCTGATGGACATCTAGGTTGTTTCCATGTCCTGGCTATTATAAACAGTGCTGTGATGAACACTGGGGTACATGTGTCTCTTTCAGTTCTGATTTCCTCTGTATCTATGCCCACAGTTGAATTGCTGGCTCATATTTCCAATTTTTTAAGGAATCTCCACACTGTTCTCCATAGTGGCTGAAAGAGTTTGCATTCCCACCAACAGTGTAATATGGTTCCCTTTTCTCCACACCCTGTCCAGCGTTTATTGCTTGTACACTTTTGGATCACAGCCATTCTGACTGGTGTGTAATGGTACCTCATTGTGGTCTTGATTTGCATTTTTCTGATAATGAGTGATGTTGAGCATCTTTTCATGTGTTTGTTAGCCATTTGTATGTCTTTTTTGGAGAAATGTCTGTTTAGTTATTTAGCCCATTTTTTGATTTGGGTCGTTTGTTTTTCTGGAATTGAGCTGTAGGAGTTGCTTGTATATTTTTAAGATTAGTTGTTTGTCAGTTGCTTCATTTGCTATTATTTTCTCCTATCTGAAGGCTGTCTTTTCACCTTGTTTATAGTTTATTTTGTTGTGCTGAAGCTTTTAATTTTAATTAGATCCCATTTGTTTATTTTTGCTTTTATTTCCAGTATTCTGGGAGGTGGGTCATAGAGGATCCTGCTGTGATTTATGTCAGAGTGTTATGGCTATGTTCTCCTCTAGGAGTTTTATACTTTCTCGTCTTACATTTAGAGCTGTAATCCATTTTGAGTTTATTTTTGTGTATTGTGTTAGAAAGTGTTCTCATTTCTTTTAATTCTTCACGACTGAGCGACTGAACTGAACTGAATTGAACTGAACTATGCATTTACCCTAGACTCTGTCTTGAGTCGGTTCCGCCTAAAGGCTCTGATCTGACAAACCAGTATGTTATATTCATGCATTGTTCTCCTAATCTATGTTAATGTAACTATATATTTGTATGGAAATCTGTCTTTCTTCAAGATTCATGCCAATCATTTTATGGTCCAGGATGACTCACCTTGTGCCAATGTTACCTCAAAATGTATCTTGTGGGTGAGGGGCCTGGTGCCATTCTCTGAGTTTTAAGATATTTCCTTTCTTTAATTAGCAGACTGCTAGTAGCTATGTAACATCGTCTAAAGACTAGCAAGAAGGTATTCTTTTTGCTCCCTTCTGATGTCTATGTCATAAGCTTTCTCTATCTCTTTTATACTTTCTGCTAAGTTTCTGTTAAGTCACTTCAGCTGTGTCCGACTCTGTGCGACCCCATGGATGGCAGTCCACCAGGTTCCGCCGTCCCTGGCATTCTCCAGGCAAGAACACTGGAGTGGATTGCCATTTCCTTCTCCAGGGGATCTTCCCAAACCAGGGATTGAACCTGGGTCTCCTGCCTTGGAGGCAGACGCTTTAACCTCTGAGCCTAAAACTTTATTACACAAAAGCTCTGAGCCATCAAGCCTTATCACGGGCCCCAGATTTAATTCTTATGCTCCAGAGGCCAAGAATCCCGCCGTCTTTTGTGGTTCAGCAACAACCTTTCACTACTAGGGGAAGCATCCATTTTCTGTGTGCTTGTGCACATTCCTGAGTACAGTCCTGACCACGGTAGAAGTGGTGAGTCATAAAGGGATGAACAACAACCAAGATGTCCCTTCTGAGTGTAGCAAAAGGGTGAAGGGCTGGCCAGTTAGAAAAATGTAATTTTTGTCCTCAAACTATTAAAGCAAACCCATTTAATTCATTGCCTCAGATTCCACAGAAACAATATCTAAGGAGTTGAGACTTACTGGTCCAGTAAGAGCTAGTGCTACCAAAAGAAGCAGCCCATTGTACTTACAATCTGACTAGATTTTGGAATTCATAATCTGTGTCCTCAAAAACCTCATGGTCACCAGCAGTGCTTCTACCCACACAAATCAGAGGCACAGCCATGATGAAGTGAAGTGAAGTCGCTCAGTCGTGTCCAACTCTTTGCGATCCCAAGGACTGTAGCCTACCAGGCTCCTCCCTCCGTGGGATTCTCCAGGCAAGAGTACTGGAGTGGGTTGCCATTTCCTTCTCTAGGGGATCTTCCTGACCCAGGGATCGAACCCAGGTCTCCCACATTCCAGGCAGACCCTTTAACTTCTGAGCCACCAAGGAAGCCAGCCATGATAAGACTCACTTTTATGTCATTGGCCCCTGAGGCAGGCAGCCAAGAGAAAGACCTCTAGCCTTAAAGATGTTCCTGGAGCTAAAGCTCCCCCTCACTTCTGATCATGTTCTTATAATTTTTGGCTCATAACAAGGCTAGGCGCTTCCATACTTGGAGTCTAAGTAAAACTACAAAGTAACAGCATGGATTGCAAGTCCCTTGAAAGCCTATGATCTGACTGACAGATTAGGTTAGTGGTTCCAATTCCCAGGCAGCTGTGAAATGGTCAAAGAGAACAGAAAGTTTGAATGAGAAAGGAGAGTTTATTCCACACCCTTCATCCATCTCTGGCCACTCCCCCAGAGGAGATGTTGAGTGCCTCTTGACATTACCATGTTGGTATCATCCCCCAACAGGGTTTTTGCCATAAGCCATATGACGTCAATGCAGAACCACAGATTAGGTGACAACTCTTGCTTCACACTTGTTTGTTCATCTCTTTCAATCAATCACATATACAGGCACACTGTAGAGTTAGCAAAGCAAAAACAAACAAACAAACAAACAAAAAATTTGTTTACTAGGAAAACAAAGAACTAGAGCTCTGAGCATCTTTACCTTGTCCTGAAGAATCCCATATGAGACCCCAAGATGAAAGGTTGCTGCCACGAGCCATAAACAATGTTGGGATTCTTTGTCTCCAGGAGAGAGTAATTCCGATCTGGGGCTAGTGATGAAGCTTGATCACTCAGAGCTTTTTATGTAATAAAGTTTTATTAAAGTATAAAAGAAACAGAGAAAGCTTATGACATAAACATCAGAAGGAGACAGAAAGAGTGCACCCTTGCTAGTTTTTTACCAGGGAGTTATATACCTATTAGTAAGCTGCTAATAAGAGAAAAGAAATGCCTCAAAACAGAGAGTTGCACCAGGTCCCTCACCCACAACATGATTTTGAAATAGCATTGGCATAAGATGAGGCGTCTCAGGCCGTAAAACAATTCACATGAATCTTGAAGAAAGGCAGATTTCCAAGTGAATATAAGTTCATTAACATAGCTTAAGGAATACATTTCCATGAGAAAAAAAGCATTGGTTAGCCCAGGGTTTGAGATAAAGTTAAGTTCAGGTGGAACCAGGCATTATCATGATAAAAAAGAATTTTAAAAGAAAAGGAAAAAAAAAAAGTCTGTCCCTTGCAGTTTTATTTCTTCCTGCTGCTTCAGTACGTCTGAAGCTCCCTACAAAGGCTATTAACACTCTCATTAGGTATCCCTAAGTCCTTCTCAACCCATGTCTTCTCAGATCACAACTTGAGATCTAACAACTCCATGGATAATAAAGGTGCTTAGGCACATACAGATAATTGATAAATTACTCTTCTCTTCTTGACTTGGGTAGTGCTTGATGACTCTGTTCTACATGACTATTAGACTTTTTTAAACATTTCCAATGATTTTGGCTCAGTAGACATGGCCAGATATTTCTGTCTCCATACAGGGTGTTGTTTGGCAGATTTTGTAAAAGATGAAGTGGGGTTTGTATCAGAACCTGATTGATATTAGAAATTTACTCTGCTGCAAATGCAAAATGAATGAATTGTATTTCATAATAAAAGGCTGGGGGAGGAGTGCATGAAGAAATGTAGTGAGTCAACTGAATTGTAGGGTTGAGATTTTTTTCCTTGGCAGAAATCCCTTGTCAGTCTTGAAAGCTTTTACCTTCATTTGTTTATCTCCTTTCTTAGATTCAAATGCAACTTTGCAATCATTTGTTTATTAAAAGCTCTTAACTTTTTAAAACAAATTACATCCAGTCCTATAATTTCTTCTGATAAATGTTATTTTTCCAGTGTCAGCATTTGTGATATTTTTCCATAAATAATAATGAAAGATAAAAACTCATTTAAAAAAAACCTGTTGTAAACAGCAGCTGGAACATCCTCTTCCTCCCCGGTCACCTTGCTTTTTCAACAAAAGTAACTATATTCCTTGAGCTATTTTCACCAGTAATGTTAAGAATGAGCCATTAATTAAGGCATATTATCACATTCATCTTCATATATTATAACTTTAAAAGTTTTTCCTTATTCAGTAAATTGTCATACTTTCCTTTAACACTCATGTTCCCCTATACTTTTTTTTCCTGATTTTAATATTTTATTTTTTTAACTTTATTTTTTATTATTATTATTTTTTTTTTTTTACTTTACAATACTGTATTGGTTTTGCCATACATTGTAAGTTTGATACAATATACAGGATGCTTGGGGCTGGTGCACTGGTATGTCCCCTATATTTTTTAACAGTTAATCATGTGTTACAGTTTGTAACTATGAACTATGTAATTATTTGATTATTGTCTATCTCCACCCCCACCAGCACTACTATAAGCACCATAAGATCAGAATTTTTGTCCGTTTTTACACCCCAGCAGCTAACATGTCTCTTGGTCCATAGTCAGCATTAAATAGATGCTAATTAATTAATTAGTCTGAAAATTACTCCAAGTATTGTTATCTTTCTTGAATTCTTCATTATCCCTTTAACCACCACCCCTATCTCCCACCCTACTGATAAAATTGAACATTCCCTCTTCTGTATATCAATGAGAATTTTCAAGTAACTTGAAGGACCAAAATACATCTCTGTTTTCCCGGGACATCTTCAGTTCATGCCTATTGTCCTGAGATAATTATCAGTGATGCTTCTTCATTCTCAAAAGTGTCCCAACCTGAACTATATTTGAGATGATCTCCCTCTATAGAATTGTGTTTCAGCATTTCCTAGAGCCACTTACAGCTATTTGTTAAATCAGTTTAACAGTTCTTTGAAGGCAGGATCAGTTCTGATCTCTCCTTCTAGACCTGGGGCTTATCACAGTGCCTGTCAACCAGTGACTATTCTTTTAAATGAAAACACTTTCCTGCTATCTTTGCCTTAAGACATTTGCATTATAAGAAAAAATAAACACAGAAATCACATGACGCTTACTTACCTACATGGGTTTTAGGACAGATAACCAGCGTTTCTCTTTAAAAGTTGCTTCAGGTTTTAAAAGGTAATTAAAGTTCATGTCTACCAAGTCATTATTTCTCTTCTACCTTAGATTATTGAGTAGGAAACTCACAATAATAAATAGACACTTAATCTGCTAGCTAACAGCAGTCAAATTTATCTTTTACAGGTACCTTTCATTGGCCAGGAAAAATATACATTTAGTCATATAAACTGTTGCTTTTAAATTTCTTTGGATCTTTGAACAAATTCAGGGGAAATTTTTTAAATTCTTCATGTGCACTAGAAATTATTTTCAAGAGAGTAAGTCAGTAGTAAACATGGAACTTATAAAGCAAGTAAGCTTTAAAGTTCATAACAGTAGATGAATGGAGATGTAACAGTGAAGTGGATGTCTATGCATTTAAACTAAGCAAAAAATTAAAAGAAATGAGTGGTAATATAATCTTTAGAGAAGTCACTATATGCTGCCTAAATGTCAGTTCTGAGATGCCAGTTTTGTGTGCATGTTTTTTCCAAATGTGACTCTACTAAGATATGCAGTTATCCATATTATTCTTAGATAAAGCTGCTGGTGACTTTTTCTTCTTGTTTATATAAGCAGTATTGAAATGTTACTGGAAAATCTTAGTACACCAGTAACAGATAGTCTGGTTTAAATTAGTGAGCACAGCTACTATCTGAAGAGATTTTCAGTGCTCACAGGTCTATATAGTCTTGCCTTACTGTCAGTATCTTCTTTGCTTTTTAAAACCAAACTCCCGGTGGTGCCTGTTGTGCTCTTTACATATACTGAGAACCTACTACTTTCTGTTCACTTTTCTAAGCACTTTGCTTACTCATTTGATGCAATCCTTGTTCTGTGAAGTAACTATCCATATCCTCAATTCATATATGAAAAAACTGAGGCTCGAGGTAAGTGAAACACCTTGACCTGGTTACAACTCAAACCTGAGGGGACAGATGATGTAGCTGAAAGAAGTTTAGAAATAAAATTGCCCCTTGACCCTAATCTATAATTAATGTTATTTTAAAATATTCTAGTTTTTCATGCAAATTGAGTTGATTTTATCTTTTTTACAGTATAATAAATCAATTATAATAGATAAAAGAGGGTACAGATACAATTCATGAGTATGCACACAACTTTTTCCTTAACTGAAGCACACATCACTATTTGCGACTCTTATAAACAGCTGCAATTGCTTGAAAAACAATTTTAGCGATTTTCCATTGTCTCCAGTAGATAGGGACCCTGATATTTAAAAAAAAAAAAAAAAAAAAAGTGATACTAGAGAAGTTGTCCTCTTCAGGAGTGGAGCTCAGCTTCAGTAAGAATGTGTGTGTGTTTGTGTGTGTGTGTGTGTGTGTGTGTGTGTGTGTGTGTGTTAGTCAGTCATGTCCAACTCTTTGTGACCTCATGGACTGTAGCCCGCCAGGCTCTTCTGTCACAGAATTCTCCAGGCAGGAATACTGGTTGCACACAACTTTTTCCTTAACTGAAGCACACATCACTATTTGCGACTCTTATAAACAGCTGCAATTGCTTGAAAAACAATTTTAGCGATTTTCCATTGTCTCCAGTAGATAGGGACCCTGATATTTAAAAAAAAAAAAAAAAAAAAAGTGATACTAGAGAAGTTGTCCTCTTCAGGAGTGGAGCTCAGCTTCAGTAAGAATGTGTGTGTGTTTGTGTGTGTGTGTGTGTGTGTGTGTGTGTGTGTGTGTGTTAGTCAGTCATGTCCAACTCTTTGTGACCTCATGGACTGTAGCCCGCCAGGCTCTTCTGTCACAGAATTCTCCAGGCAGGAATACTGGAGTGGGTTGCCGTTCCCTTCTCCAGGGTATCTTCCTGATCCAGGGATGGAGCCCAGATCTCTTGCATTGCAGGCAGATTCTTTACTGTCTGAGCCACCAGGGAAGCCCAACAAGAAGAATATGGTATGATATTTGGAAATTTTACCTGACACAGACTTCCCTGTAGCTCAAACAGTAAAGAGGCAATGCAGGAGACCCAAGCACGATCCCTGGGTCAGGAACATCTTCGGGAGAAGGGAATGGCAATCCACTCCAGTATTCTTGCTTAGAGAATCCCATGGACAGTGGAGCCTGGCAAGCTACAGTCCATGGGGTCACAAAGAGTCAGATATGACTGAGCAACTAACACTACTTGACATAAAGGAAGAAAGAGTTCTTTGAAGGATGTATATGTTTCTCTACCCTGTTGAAATGCCATGTTTCCCTTCAAGTTTTTGTGATAAGCAGTTTAATTTGGCTATGATTTTTTTCGAGAGGGGAGGAATTAAAGCACTATGACCATCACTGAAAATTTTGTGTCTAAAATTAGTAGAGAATAGAGATACTTAGGAGTCTCTGTAGCACAATAGATATAGCACTTTGGATTTCTAGAGACTATATTCCTTTACAGAAGGTGAGTACAAACATTTTTTATTAAAATATAGGTGATGTGCAATATTATTAGTTCCAAGTTTACAACATAGTGATCTGATATCTAAATACATTACAAAATGTTCACACTAAAAAGTCTAGTAACCATTTGATACCCTACAAAATTACTTCAGTATTATTAGTTATATTCCTTATGCTGTACATTAGACTTATTTATTTTATTGTTGGAATAATAAATCCAATAAATAAAAATAAATAATAACAGATAATAAGTCTTAATCTACTTCACCTATTTCACCCAACCCCTCACACCCACAACCTCACTCCAAGCAGCAACCATCGTTTGTTCTCTGATCTATAATTCTATTTCTGTTTTGTTATGTTTATTCATTTGTTTTGTTTTTTAGATTCCACATGTAAGTGAAATTTAGAGTATTTGTCTTTCTCTGTCTGACTTATTTCACTTAATATCCTCTAGGGAATTCCCTGGAGGTACAGTGGTTAGAATTGTACATTTTCACTGCCAAAGGCCCAGGTTTGATTCCTGGTTGGGGAACTAAGATCCCACAAGCTGCACTACAAGGCAAAAACAAACAAAATATAATGCCTACTAGGTCCATTCATGTTGTTTCAAAAGGCAGGATTTCTTTCTTTTCTTTTTTTTTTATAGCTGAATGATATTCCATTGTTTGTGTGTATGTACATATATATCTCCCAGATATTTTCATCCATTTATCTACTGATGGATACTTAAATTTATTTCATATCTTGGTTACTGTAAATAATGCTGCAATGAACATAGGGGTGCATATATCTTTTTTGAGTTGGTGTTTTTGCTTACTTTATGTCCATAAATGGGAATACTGGTAGTCTTATTTTTAATTTTTTGAAGAACCTGCATACTATTTTCCATATTGCCTGTGACAATTTACATCCACACCAACAGTGCAGGAGAGTTCCCTTTTCTCCACATCCTCATCAACACTTGTTATGTGTTGTCTGTTCAATAATAGCCATTCTGACAGATGGGAAGTGATATTGTTTTGATGCATTTCACTGATGATTAATTAAGCATTTTTTCATGTGTCAGAGATTGGCCATCTGTATGTCTTCTTTGGAGAAATGTCTACTGAGGTCCTCTGATATTTAATCAGAAAGTTTGAGGGGGGTTGTTATTGAGTTGTATGAGTTATTTATATATTTTTGATATTAAGCCTTTATCAAACATATTATTTTCAAATATCTTATCCTATTTAGTAGGTTGCTTTACTTTCGTTGATAATTTCCTTTACTATGTAAGCACTTTTTAGTCTGATATAGTCTCATTTGTTTATTTATTTATTTATTTTTCTTTTGTTGCAGGTTGTAAGGACACATCAAAAAAGTGTTGCTAAGACTGATGGTAAGAACATACTGCCTATGTTTTAAGTGTTCTATGATTTCAGGTCTTACACTTTAATCAATTTTGAATTTATATGTGTATGTAGTATAAGAATTTAGTCCAGTTTGATTCTTTTACATATAGGTATTCAATTTTTCCCAATACCATTTTAAATTTATTTTTAATTGGA
>SJXQ01002002.1:0-61272 GCA_006408695.1 Aepyceros melampus
ATTTAGGTTGTTTTATATCTTTACTATTGTAAATAGTGCTGCAGTGAACATTGGGGTGTAGATATCTTTTCTCCAGCTATAAGCTCAGGAATGGCATCGCAGAATCATATAATTACTCTCTTTCTTATTTTTTAAAGGCATCTCCATGCTATTCACCATAGTAGTTCTGCCAATTTACATTCCCACCGACAATATAAAGGGTTCCTTTTTCTCCACATCGCCTCCAATATTTATTACTTGTAGTCTTTTTGATGATGGCCTTTCTGATCAGTTTGAAGTGATACCTCATTATAGTTTTGATTTGCATTTCTCTAATAATTAGCAACGTTGAGCATCTTTTCATGTGTCTTTCAGCCATCTATTAATATATATGTTTTTTGGAGAGATATCTATTTAGATCTTCTGCCCATATTTTGATTAGCTTGTTTTTTTTTGTTTTTGTTTTTTTTTTAGATACTGAGCTTTATCACTTGTTGCATATTTTGGAAATTATTCCCTTGTAGGATTTTCTCCCATTCTGTAGGTCATCTTTTTGTCTTGTTTATGGTTTCCTTTGTCATGCAAAAGCTTTTGAGTTTAATTAAATCTCATTTGGTTATTTTTGTTTTTATTTTTATTACTCTAGGAGATGGTTGCAAAAAAATACTACTGGGATTTATAGCAAAGAGTGTTTCCCCTGTTTTCTTCTAAGAGTTTTATAGTATCCAGTCTTACATTTAGGTCTTTAATCCTTTTGAGTTTATTTTTATATATGGTGTTGAGAATGTTCTAGTTTCATTCTTTTACATGTAGCCATCCAATTTTCCCAGTACCACTTATGGAAGAGACTGTCTTTTCTCCATTGTATATTATATTTTTGCTACTTTGTCATAGGTTGACCATAGGTGCTATGAACTTATTTCTGGGCTTTCTACCCTGTTTCATTGATCTATGTGTCTGTTTTTGTTTCAGTTCCATATTGTTTTGATTATGGTAGCTTTGTAATGTCGTCTAAAGTCAGAGAGCCTGATTCCTCCAGCTCCATTTTTCTTTCTCAAGATTGCTTTGACTATTCAGAGTTCTTTGTGTTTTCAGAAGTTTTTAAATTTTTTGTTCTAGTTCTGTGAAAAATGCCATTGGTAAATTGATAGGGATTGTATTGAGTCTGTATACTGCCTTGGGTACAACAGTCATTTTGGACAATATTGATTCTTTCAATCCAAGGACACTGTATATCTTTCCAACTGTTTGTGTTTTCTTCAATTTCTTTCATCAGCATCTTCTAGTTTTCAGAGTATAGGTCTTTTGCCTCCTTGAGTAGGTTTATTCTTAGGTATTTTATTCTTTTGTTACTATAATAGATGGGATTGCTTCCTTAATTTCTCTTTCTGAGCTTTCATTGCTAGTATGTAGAAATGAATCAGATGTCTGTGTATTAATTTTGTATTCTGACACTTTGTCAAATTCACTGATGAGCTCTGGTAGAGTCTTTAGGATTTTATATGTCCAGTATCATTTATCTGCAAACCATAACAGCTTGTACTACTTCTATTCCAATATGGATTCCTTTTACTTCTTTTTCTTCTTGGATTGCTATAGCTATGACTTCTAACACCGTGGTGAATAAAAGTGGTGAGAGTGGGCAATCCTTGTCTTGTTCCTGATCTTTGAAGAAAGCCTTTCAGATTTTCACTGCTGAGTATGATGTTATCTGTGGGTTTGTCATATATAGACTTTATTATGTTGAGGTAATACTATATTCTTATTGGCTAAACATCATCAACAATAATAGCTTGAATCCTTTTGTAACTCTCTTATATCATGTAATTTTAGCACTAATAATCTAATTATTCCTAGTGTTTAGTCTTATGGATCCCTAAAATGTTACCACTTGTTTTTCAGCTCTAAATTGTATCTTCAGTTTAATTATATGATGATTATACATTGGTATATTTACACCACAGATGATCAGTTACTCAAAATGAGATAAATTTCCTACCATTTCTTTCTCCACATATTAATGGCATAATTACTCACCTGGCAGGGTGAATAGTATTTGCACTGTATTTTGTCCTACGTATCCCACTTTTTCCAGGCTAGCACTATTTGCCTGTGGCCTATCTTAAAGAAAAGATTGCCTAGTTATGAAATCTTTTTCATGACTTTTCTTTCTTTCATTGGTATCTTTTGGGTGTTGTTTCATTGTCTTATAATATTAAATGGTGCTATGAAGAAATCTGAAATCAGGATCATTTTAATTAATTTTTTCTGGCTATCCAAGGGATTCTTTCTTTTTATCAGCCTAATAAATTTATGAGAATATTTTTCATATTGGTTAATGTTTTATGAACTTTTATTATGTACATTCATTCTTTAAGGAAATGCTTGAATTATGTGTGTCATTTTCACCGTGTTACTTTCACTATTTTCACTGTGTTAACTTCTGCTTTGTGAATACCATTTGTTAGGTTGATATTATTTGATTGAATTTTATATACTAAATTTCATATTCTTCCTAACCTCTAATTATTTATATTATTCTTTTGTTTCATTTTATTTTCCTTTCAATTTTACTATACACATTCTTTCCTGTGGTTTCAGGAGTCAATTATCCATTTTGCCCCTTTTAATTTAGATAATTTCTGAAGCAATTTTACCATTTTATTTTTTAGAATTATTTCCTAAATTTTAATATTTTCTTCTTTCTGCTATCTAGCCATATCTTCTCTGAATACTTAACAATTCTATTTTGAAAACATTTCTTACTAATGACTTCACTAAGGTATGTATATGTATGTGTGTGTGTCTATATATAGACACACATGTACGTCTATATATATTAATATATACACACACTGTAAGTCCCCTACATATGAATGAGTTCCATTCTGGGAGTACGTTCATAAGTCCAATTTATTTGTAAGTCAAACAAAGTTAGCCTAGGTACCCAACTAACACAATTAGCTATATATGACTGTCCTGTAATAGATTTATAATACTTTTCACACAAATAATATATAAAAAAACAAAAACAAAAAATAAAACATTTTTAGTCATATAGTATAGGACCTTAAAGGGACTTCCCTGTAGTTCAAATGATAAAGAATCTGCCTGCTATGCAGGAGACCAAGTTTCGATCCCTGGGTTGGAAAGACCCTCTGGAGAAGGGAATAGCTACCCACTCCAGAATTCTTGCCTGGAGAATCCCATGTACAGAGCATGGACAGAGAAGCCTGGTGGGCTACAGTCTGTGGGGTTGCGAAGAGTTGGACATGGCTGAGTGACTAACACATATATAGTACCTTGAAAAATACAGTAATACGTGAAAACAGCTAGGATACTGGGCCTGGCAAGAAGAGTTACTGACTGGAGGAAGGAGAGGAGGTGAGAAATGATAGAGCTGAATGATCATCAGCAATAGGAGATGGAGGGCAAGCTGCAACTGTACTCTCCTGATGTTGATGATTTTGGAGCCCAAGAAAACTCTCCTGCATAGCAGGCAGATTCTATATCATTTGAACTACAGGGAAGTCCATTTAAAGTATATGATATTATATGACAAAAATGTTTTATTTTTCATGTTTGTTTTTTATGTATTATTTGTGTGAAAGCTATTATAAATCTATTACAGTATAGTCATATATAGCTAATTGTGTTAGTTGGGTACCTAGGCAACTTTGTTGGACTTACAAATAAATTGGAGTTATGAACACACTCTTGACTTTATTTTGTAGGGCTCTCAAATCACTGCAGGTGGTGACTGCAGCCATAAAATTAAAAGACACTTGCTCCTTGGAAGAAAAGCTTTGACAAACTTAGAAGCATATTGTGTGGCAAAACCAATACAATATTGTAAAGTAAAAAATAATATAATAAAATTAAAAAAAAAGGGGAGACATTACTTTGCTGACAAAGTTCCATCTAGTCAAAGCTATGGTTTTTATGCAGTTATGTGGAGATCCAACCAATCCATTCTGAAGGAGATCAGCCCTGGGATTTCTTTGGAAGGAATGATGCTAAAGCTGAAACTCCAGTACTTTGGCCGCCTCATGTGAAGATTTGACTCATTGGAAAAGTCTCTGATGCTGGGAGGGATTGGGGGCAGGAGGAGAAGGGGATGACAGAGGATGAGATGGCTGGATGGCATCACTGACTTGATGGACGTGAGTCTGAGTGAACTCCGGGAGTTGGTGATGGACAGGGAGGCCTGGCGTGCTGCGATTCATGAGGTCACAAAGAGTCAGACAGGACTGAGCCACTGAACTGAACTGATGGTAGTTATGTATGGATGTGAGACTATAAAGAAAGCTGAGTGCTGAAGAATTGATGCCTTTGAACTGTGGTGTTGGAGAAGACTCTTGAGAGTCCCTTGAACTGCAAGGAGATCCAACCACTCAATCCTAAAGGAAATCAGTCCTGAATATTCATTGGAAGGACTGATGCTGAAGCTGAAGCTCCAATATTTTGGCCACCTGATGTGAAGAACTGATGCATTTGAAAAGACCCTGATGCTGGGAAAGATTAAAGGTGGGAGGAGAAGGGAATGACAGAGGATGAGATGGTTGGATGGTGTCACTGACTCATGGACATAACTTTGAGCAAGCTCTGGGAGTTGGTGATGGGCAGGGAGGCCTGGTATGCTGCAGTCCATGGAGTCACAAAGAGTCAGATACAAGTGACTGATTGAACTGAATTAAACTGATGTTGATGATACAGGTTCTGGTTCTTTGCTGGACTCCCTTCTATATGCCCTTTTGACAAAACAACCCTGTGATACCTGGGTAGTAGCTCTTTTATGTGTCATAGATGACATGGTAGAGCTGGATTGGATTCTGAATGGCTGCTGTAACCTTTGTGTACCATTCTACATTTGGGTTCTGTGCTTCAAAAACTAACGGTGCCTCCTCACATAAAGAAAATCTCCTTGCCATGTCTAACATCAGGAGTTTCTTCAGTTCTTCAGTTACTTTCTCTTCCTCTTGTCTCTCTTTATCCTTCTTGGCATTTGGCACTTCTTAGCAGTACCAAGTTTTATCCTCGCTTCTGGATATCCAGGTTTGCTGCTTTTATGCTTGCTTCTGAACATCTAGGTTTGAAGTAAAGTATTGTACACTGTACTTTGGGCTTTCCTGGTGCCTCAGTGGTAAAGAATCCTCTGGCCAAATACAGGAGAGGTGAAGAGGGTCCAATCCCTGGGTTGGGAAGATTCCCTGAAGAAGAAAATGGCAACCCACTCCAGTATTCCATACTGTGAAGTAAAGTACACAGAAACACAACCACTTGTTTAGGATGCACACACATGATAGTGTATGCCAGACACATGAAGTTATTTGGGTGATTGGATATGTAAATGCACAATCCCATCTTTGAAAGTTTGCACCTTGAATGTTCATATGTAGGGGACATATTGAGTGTGTGTATGTGTGTGTGTGTGTACATTTATAATATATATATAAGAAATACATATTAAATATTCAAATTAAATAATAAACATTAATGTTTATTAATTAGTTACTATATTTATTGATGATTATATTAAATATTAAATAAAATATATAGATATATTTAAAGTCATGTTGAAACAGTTGGCCTGTAATTTTTAAAGCCTTTCATATGAAATTGGGCTTCTCCCAAGGCTCAAGTGGTAAAGAATCCTCCTACAGTGCAGGGGATGCAAGTTTGATCCCTGTGTCAGAAAGATTCCTTGGAGTAGGAAATGGCAAGCCACTCCAGTATTCTTGCCTGGAAGATTCCATGGACAGAGGAGCCGAGTGGGCTACAGTCCATAGGGCTGCAAAGAGTCAGACATAACTGAGTATGCACACATGTATATAAAATAGTCTTCTAGTAGGTTTTGCTTTTATTCATTGGTACACAAATGCTATTTTTCCATTTTCTTATATTTTTAAGAAATGCCATCGTTATACTTTTTGTCACCTGTATTGGAAATAATTGCATTTCCCTGGGTCACATATTCATAAAATGTCTTTGGAAGGGTGAAGGGTGAACTCTGTCATGTTTCTCTGTTTAAGGACTCCCAATTCTTTTGCTATAATGACAGTTCTTTTTTTAAAAAATGGCTGTTCTGTGTGACCATGTGACCTTTACTTCTCATTCAGGATCTGATCTGGATGGGGAAACTTCCATTCTTAAGTTACCTCTAGCCTTGGCCTAACTAAGGAGATATTTTCCAAGTGTTCCCTTCATTACAAAATGTTATTTCTACCATAAGTCAAACCTTGGACCCCAGACTCTTACTACCTCTTCTTTCTCTTTTATTTCTTTGGGGACTGAACCCTGTTTATTCAATCTGACTCAACAACACTTGAGGCTCAAAAATTACATATTTTCCAGGAGAGTATATTTGCTATCAACCTTAAGCCCCTACACACACCCTGATCTTCCTAGCAAACTACCATGCAAGTGTGCCTGCCCACATCATTTGTACTGGACTTAGCTGGTTTTGACCACACTTAGGTTTACTTTAAAGAGTGGGTCTCACATACTTTTATTGAAAAAATAGTTTGTATTTTTTTCCACTTTTTATGCGTGGTTCTCTGTAATTTCCAAACAAAGTAGGCAAATTTGTGAATGAGCTCTCATTCTAATTTAACTATACCTGGATGCTCCATCTAACACCCAATAGAATAGAGTGGATAAAAGTTTCAGGAGAAATTTCATGACCTTACCAGTCAACCATTTTATTTTTGAAGTTCCCTACTGAGAAAGATATTTTCAAATAAATAATATTCAAATGGAAGCAAAATGCCATTTCATAAGTTCAGTTCAGTTCAGTCGCGCAGTCGTGTCCGACTCTTTGCGACCCCATGAATCGCAGTACGCCAGGCCTCCCTGTCCATCACCAACTCCCGGAGTTCACTCAGACTCACGTCCATTGAGTCTGTGATGCCATCCAGCCATCTCATCCTCAACCATTCCCTTCTCCTCCTGCCCCCAATCCCTCCCAGCATCAGGGTCTTTTCCAATGAGTCAACTCTTCGCATAAGGTGCCCAAAGTACTGGAGCTTCAGTTTTAGCATCATTCCTTCCAAAGAAATCCCAGGGTTGATCTCCTTCAGAATGGACCGGTTGGATCTCCTTGCAGTCCAAGGGACTCTCAAGAGTCATCTCCAACACCACAGTTCAAAAGCATCAATTCTTCTGTGCTCAGCCTTCTTCACAGTCCAACTCTCACATCCATACGTGACCACAGGAAAAACCATAGCCTTGACTAGACGGACCTTAGTCGGCAAAGTAATGTCTCTGCTTTTGAATATACTATCTAGGTTGGTCATAACTTTTCTTCCAAGGAGTAAGCGCCTTTTAATTTCATGGCTGCAGTCACCATCTGCAGTGATTTTGGAGCCCAAAAAAACAAAGTCTGACACTGTTTCTACTGTTTCCCCATCTATTTCCCATGAAGTGATGGGGCCAGATGCCATGATCTTCGTTTTCTGAATGTTGAGCTTCAAGCCAACTTTTCCACTCTCCTCTTTCACTTTCAACAAGAGGCTTTTTAGCTCCTCCTCACTTTCTGCCATAAGGGTGGTGTCATCTGCATATCTGAGATTATTGATATTTCTCCCAGCAATCTTGATTCCAGCTTGTGTTTCTTCCAGTCCAGCATTTCTCATGATGTACTCTGCATTAAGTTAAATAAGCAGGGTGACAATATACAGCCTTGACGTACTCCTTTTCCTATTTGGAACCAGTCTGTTGTTCCATGTCCAGTTCTAACTGTTGCTTCCTGACCTGCATACAGATTTCTCAAGAGGCAGGTCAGGTGGTCTGGTATTCCCATCTCTTTCAGAATTTTCCACAGTTTACTGTGATCCACACAGTCAAAGGCTTTGGCATAGTCAATAAAGCAGAAATAGATGTTTTTCTGGAACTCTCTTGCTTTTTCCATGATCCAGCGGATGTTGGCAATTTGATCTCTGGTTCCTCTGCCTTTTCTAAAACCAGCTTGAACATCAGGGAGTTCACGGTTCACATATTGCTGAAGTCTGGCTTGGAGAATTTTGAGCATTACTTTACTAGCATGTGAGATGAGTGCAATTGTGCGGTAGTTGGAGCATTCTTTGGCATTGCCTTTCTTTGGAATTGGGATGAAAACTGACCTTTTCCAGTCCTGTGGCCACTGCTGAGTTTTCCAGATTTGCTGGCAAATTGAGTGCAGCACTTTCACAGCATCATCTTTCAGGATTTGAAACAGCTCAACGGGAATTCCATCACCTCCACTAGCTTTGTTCGTAGTGATGCTTTCTAAGGCCCACTTGACTTCACATTCCAAGATGTCTGGCTCTAGATTAGTCAACACATCATCATGATTATCTGGGTCATGAAGATCTTTTTTGTACAGTTCTTCCGTGTATTCTTGCCACCTCTTCTTAATATCTTCTGCTTCTGTTAGGTCCAGACCATTTCTGTCCTTTATCGAGCCCATCCTTGCATGAAATGTTCTCTTGGTATCTCTAATTTTCTTGAAGAGATCTCTATTCTTTCCCAGTACTTATAAGTACTGGGAAATTATTCAATCACTCCTAATGCAGAGCTTACCTAAAGTTGGAATGGGAATTTCTTTTTTAATATTCAGTCCAGCTCAGTCTCTCAGTTGTGTCCGACCCTTTGTGACCCCATGAATTGCAGCACACCAGGCCTCCCTATCCACGCCAACTTCCGGAGTTCACTCAAACTCATGTCCATCGAGTTGGTGATGCCATCCAGCCATCTCATCCTCTGTCATCCCCTTCTCCTCCTGCCCCCAATCCCTCCCAGCATCAGAGTCTTTTCCAATGAGTCAGCTCTTCGCATGAGGTGGCCAAAGTATTGGAGTTTCAGCTTTAGCATCAGTCCTTCCAAAGAACACCCAGGACTGATCTCCTTCAGAATGGACTGGTTGGATCTCCTTGCAGTCCAAGGGACTCTCAAGAGTCTTCTCCAACTTTAATATTATTATTATTTTAATTTCTATTTATGTATTTGTTTTATTTTTGACTGCACTGGGTCTTCATTGCCATGTGTGGACTATATCTAGTTGCGGAGAGTAGGAGGATATTCTCTAGTTGCCATGCATGGGCTTATTGTGGTGGCTTCTCTTGTTACTGAGTATGGACTCTAGGCATGCAGGCTTCAGTAGTTGTGGCTCAGGGGCTGCAGAGCTCAGGCTCAGTAGTTATACTGCGTGGGCTTAGTTGCCCCACAGCATGTGGGATCTTTCAGGACCAGGGATTGAACCAGTGTCCCTTGCATTGCAAGGCAGATTCTTAACCACTGGACTACCACGGAAGACCTGAATAGGGGTTTCTTTGCTTTCCTTTTCCCCTTCCTCTAGCAAAGGGTATATAGCCAAGTCATCTAAGCAAACTCTGGCATCACCTCTTAACTCTGTTGTGGGTGAGTGACAGAGAACAAAGAAGAAAAGGATAGGATATGGTTAGGTTCTGCCCAAGTGAGCTGGCTCTATGGGGGACATAAAGCACAGGAGAGAGACTGCAGATATGCTTTGATATCTAAGGCAAAGTAAAACATGGCTAATCTTAGAGATCAGGTTTTATGTGAATATTATAAGAAGCATGAGAAAGAGAACGAAAGTGTGAAATGTGTCTTCTGCTGAAAACTGAAAAACATGTGGGAAGAATGAATGGAATTTACCTTCTCCACCACCTGGCATATAACAGACACTGAATAAAATTTGTTACATATAAATCATTTTTGACATATTTCAACACTTGTATATATGAGACATTTTAGAAATTCATTTCCAAAAATTAACTCACCTTTGAAAATTTAACTCAAGAACTTTATTTTTGTGAAGTTTCTCTCTTTGGGCTTTTGTTCATAGATGCTACTTAATAATATTACACTCAATATAGGTCATGCAAACCTAGCTGTTTCTTATCCAAGGAAACACTGGCCTATCTGAAGCTCTGCCTTAATATAGATATGCTTTACTGTTTGCTTTCCACACTCAGGTTCTCTTGCAAGACAATCTTGACTAAGGGGTCTAGAGAAGTAAATAGAGGTTCATTTTCATTTGAAGAAATATTTTAGAAGCTTCTAAAAGTGAATTGCCAATTTTGTCTTTATCAAACATTGGTCAATATTCATAAATTATAAGAATATCTTTTTACTCTTTTATAAAATTATTTTATCTCTATTCTCAGTATTACTTAGTGGAAAAATAACCACAAGACCAAAAAAAAATGAGTAAATAGAAAATGAGTATTAAAAAATAGAAACTACCACATTTGAGTGTTTATTGTATGCCAGTGTGGGTTCTAACAGCTTCATTTTAAAAATAAAGGAATTTAAATGCAAAGTTTTTTCATCCAAGATCATCCAGTAAGCAAAAGACAGAGCAGACACTTGGGCCTAGCTAGTTTGAACCAAACCTTTCTTGTTTGCCACATTGGCTTTCCTCTAGAAGGCCCTGGAATAAGTATATTCAAATATGGAACAAAAAGAATGCTAGAGATTCCATTTTATGTGGTATTTTGTGAAAAACACATATGTGGCTACAGAAGCTGAAAGAAATAGGTCCAGCTGGTTAGCTTATGGGATTTTAAAATTGCATGTCTAAAAATGAAGTCAGCACATTTCCCAAACCTTTTTTGCTATATGTCTTCTTCCTCAATGATAAATACCAGCAGTTACTGCATTTTAGAAGCAAAGACTAGAAAGTCATTTCTGACTCTTCCCCTACCCATATCACCTTTATATATACTGTCAATTTCTATTCAAATTTCTTTAAGAATTCTCAAGCCTGGATACCTCTCATGATCACCACTCAATGTTGTTTATTAAAAAAAAAAAAAATCATCACTTCTAGATTAGTACAGTAACAGCCCAGATGTCTATCCCTTCCTTGTAGTGTTCTCAAGCTCAGCCCATCTCCATCCAATTCTTCATCCTGTAACTCAGAATGATTTTTTAAGTCGATTTTATCATGTGACTCCCCTATTTACAGTCCTTCTCAATTCTCCTCAGGTTAAAATTGAAATGGTGTAATAATGTATACGAAAGATGAAAGTGTATCTCACATTCTCTGGTATAGGAGAAGAATTAATTCAGTGGTTGCAGGCTGAAGATGACTAGTTCAGGTTTGGAAATACTTAATTTGGGTGCTTATGGGATATACATTAGGAGGTGTCCATCTGACATTTAGATATGTATCTTTGGAAATATATATATATATATATCTTCACCAGTCCCTCCTCTCAAGAAAGAAACCAGGCCAATTTATTCATAGGAAAATACTAGTAACATTGTTATCACTTATCCCAAGAGCATTTCTTTGTATTAAACAACTCATTCATACATATAAATTAATTTCAAAATATCAAATCTCAAACAGAGCAGAGTTAAGTTGGAAAGATATTTTTTTAAGGATAGGTCTCGGCCCTTCAAATCATGCTGCTTGTATATTTCATATATGCAGTAAGAGGTGCTGGTTTCAGAGAAACTGCTGGAAAACTCACTGTGGCTGAAACATGCAAATCAGTGCAGAATGTTTGCTGGGGGGTAAGTCAGAGCAATGCCACTGAGGAAGCCTATATATGCATATCTCATTGGTGACATCTTGAGCTCTGTTAATCAATTCCTATTTGAGATAAATGCATCTGCTTGTATCTCAAAAGACTAGATTCACAGAACCGTGACTAAGATATTTCATGGATGCTCTCCAAGGACTTTAAAAGACAGAACGGCAGGAAATATACTAAATCCATACAGCTACCTGAAGAAAAGGTTAAGCAAAATTCAGAATCTTCCTTTACAGTCTGCAAATTTTGATAATGTCATAATTTTGTCTACCAGTTTCTAGAGCTGTGATTTATTGTAGTGCTATGTTAACTGGCCTTACAAGAGGTGCTAATTCCTGTCCCAGAAAACAAAATATGCCAACATTTTATTTCCCTGTTTAATAGCCCCCTCAAAATATTTAGGAAGTAGAGCTGAGGAAAAACAAACAAACGAACAAAAACACCTGAGAAGACAACAGAGAATTATAGGACTTTTATTTAAAAGGAGGCAGTACAGAATTTGGCTCACAGTTATGCACGGAAGTCCTAAGGGCTACCTATGACATCTTTACCTCAGATTGTTTGTCTCCTAAATCATCTATAATAGAGGCCTGAGGCATTGTGAAGCAAACCCTGAAGCTCACTGCACACAGACTCTAAGGGATATCATTTTCATGGTTCGGTTAACAAGAGAAGTGAAACACACCATTATTTGACTTACTTAAAATGTACCCTTTTTGTGTTTTAAGCTCTCCTATCCCATATATTTGCAATTATGGCCCTTAGCTTTCTCCTTGAAACTGTCCTCCTCTGCCTGTTTCTCCTCTTGTTCCCTATGACATTTTTTACTCCATAGCTTCCAGCTATCCCTCAACCACAAAGGTAGTTGAAGCAACATCCAAAAATATCTGCTCCCAGGAGCTGTTAGTTCTGTGCTTAGAGTATAAAACGGGTCTCAAGCCTGGGTAATAACTGAATTCATGAATCTCAATTCCCAGATGACATTAATAGCAGCATAGAGCAGGAAGCAGAGTTATGTTAATTTCTGCAGGTAATGCGTGAAAGCAGATAGGGAGAGCTTGAAAGGTCAACATCTGCCGTCATGCAGGAGTGCTGCAAAATGTGATTGGCCAGTAAATGTCAACACCATGTTCTAAAATCTACATGCCACCCTTTGAATTTAATCTTAGCTTGCAGCCTGGCTAACAATCATGCAGCATGTTTCAAAAGCCCTTGATTCTAAAATGGAATTTTATGATTGCATTCCCACGGCAATAAGACACCTGTAAATTACGAACTTGTCATTTAATCAGCATAAATGTAGGGAGTTTGTACAACTACTGTGAACTTTTTTCATATCTATTTTCAGGGGAGGCTGAAGACCTCTTAATGATTATATACCATAACAGACTGCAGGTCTAACTGTTGCCATGGTATTATGTACTTCTTTTCTTTTAAAGAAGTGACTGGAATGTAGCACAGATAATGAATCTAATTGATTGTCCTCTGCTCCACACAGATATGCTTTATATTCTCTCCCTTCTGTGCTCTTCCTTCTTTACAGTCCATATTGGATTCACTGGTACACATTTGCTCAGTGACAAAAATGACTCTTATGAAACAACCCCCACCTTATAAAGAAATAAATATAAAAATGATCTGCTTTGAAAAATATCTATATCACAAAAGTATATAGATAAACACTATAGAAAATTTTTTTTACCTCCTCCATGCAAACTGTCAGATTAATCAGTAAAGAGAAAGACAATAAATGTTTCTTTTTTTTTTAAAGTAGTTTATAGTCTGTATACTCATAATGTCCAGGGTTATCATAAGAAGTTCTCTTCAATCAAATACGAAATGTGCTAGTGAATCTCAAACATTCCAGATATTCAAATTCAGTTAATTATCAACAGCTTTGATAACTGGGTTTTTAGATTATGATTAATTATTATTAATGTGTATTTGCCAATTACAACACAAGTGCAAAATTTAATACAATTGACTTTCACTCTCATTGTATTTGCAAGTTGACCAAATAGAACTTTTATAAAAATATTTTAGTTCAGGTAATTATTTTGAACAGAATCTTAAATTATTGGCTTGAGTGTATAGTCTCATTTTTACTTCTATAAAAATGATGAGAAATAGATACATCTTAAAATACATAGTTTTTGTTCTCTTTTAAAGAAAGTGGATAAATATAGACATTTCCTGGGTTGCTGTTAGGTATATACAAGTTAGCTGAAACATAAATGTGTGCTCACATTTAATATGTCAGATGTACATGTTAGGGTTTACAAAAGTTAAGATCTTAAAAAGTCTGCTTTAAGGCGAAGAAGGAACTCAATATGGAAAATACTGCATTATTAGAAAGCTCTTTCATTTGACTGACAACTTAAAATACAAATCTAATGCTTGCCTAACTGAACGTGTGAAATGTCATTTCCTTCGTTTTAGTGGTATTACAGTATGAAAGTTGAAGCACTGGTTTCAGATGTGCACCTTTAATTCTATTCACACACTTTTTAAGCAGTCATACTACTGGGCACAATTTTTTACTTTCTTCCATGAACTAATCAAGCAGGTTTTTAATAATGCTAAGAAACCTATTAATCCAAGTGTGGAGATTAGAACAAGATGAACAAAATGAGCCATACTGGTTGTCTGTTGTCAGTTTATGTCTCATTCAAGAAGATTACTGACCAATGAGGACTTTACCATCCTTCTATGTTTAACCTAGAAGATACTATGGGTGTATACACACACACACACACACACACACACACACACACATCTCAATACATACAGTTTTCCTTCCCTGTGTTCAGGTTGTCACATGGAGAATTCGCCCATGGGATTTTTGCAAACCAACTTGGCAAATATGAATTTTCAATGAATGTAAATAAAGCACGGTGGCATGTCCTGTCACTCTTCCAAATGAAAAAGATACACCAAGTCCCATTAGTCACAAAAAGCAGCATAAGTAACATGACTATGATTTTCCCTTTTTGCATCGTAAACACTGGAAGAAATTTTACTGAATGTGTGACTTTTAAAGGAACTATACGTAATCTTTTTTAAAAAAAAATTATAAAAATCTACCAGTTACTGAAATTGCCAAATATAGCCTCTATGTGTTCTCCCTTTGAAACTGAATGCTTACTGATAAAACTTGATCTGAAATATTTATAATGTAATGGTTTATTATACACTACCTTATACATCATACATCTCCAATGTTTTCCTATATGTTAGTGATTCCTAAATTTGTACCTTCTTTTTCAGCACCATCATAAAATATTCACAAGAAATCCATATTGAGATTACAGGAACCACATACTGACCATATATAAAATTATATTAGGAACTTTTTACCTCCTTTTCCTTCAGTTGTTCTCTTATTGATATTGACTTCACCTAAAACAGGAAAATTGGTGTCATCTTTGCTCCCTTCTTTCTAGATCATTCTTAAAATATGAATGGCAGCAAATACTGACATCTGAAATGCATTTGTAACTTATCTCCCTTTCTCTTCCCTTCTGGACCAATAGTTCAGAATCTACTGAGAGATGATGATGACGATTGCTATTACAATAACCCCTGGAGATATGGGAAAGTAACCTCTAGGAAACAAACATTTTAATGATGTAAAAACCTTTACCCAATTTCTGAAAAAGTGTCACAAGTGCACGAAACTGTTAATAAGTACAATTAGACTATATGTTTATAATATCATAAAAGAGCAATTTAAAGTACAGTCCCAATCCAGTAACCAAGTGCTAAATGAAGACATAGAGAGAAGGAAATATCCCAGGTTGAAGTCTCACTGTAGTCTTATTCAAAGTTCTTGAGTATTTTAAATATAAAAACCAAAGAGTCATAACTTTGGCTATAACCTCAGTAGTCAATGACCATCATCTTATGGCTTCAATTCCCAGCATTCATATCAAATATTTTACAAGCAACTTTACAAATGTGCTTATCAGTTCAGTTCAGTCACTCAGTCATGTCTGGCTCTTTGCGATCCCATGGATTTGCTTATAAAATACAAGTAATTTTTTTTTGTCTAGTTTTCTTGTTAACACTCATTTCTTCCTTCTCACCCACTCATCATTCCTCTTCATCCTCTGAACTATGACTTTTCAGAAGAACCCTTCACCCATTACCTTCCTTTTGCTCCATCTCCCTTCCCTTGTAGCTGAGATTCTTTTGTTCTCTGCTAGTGTTACACAGCAATCTGGGAGTATACCATAATAGAGAATATGGGATTCAGTTCAGTTCAGTCACTTAGTTGTGTCCACTTTTCGTGACCCCATGAATTGCAGCATGCCAGGCCTCCCTGTCCATCACCAACTCCCAGAGTTCACTCAGACACTCGTCCATCGATGTCAGTGATGTCATCCAGCCATCTGATCCTCTGTCGTCCCCTTTTCCTCCTGCCCCCAATCCCTCCCAAAATCAGTCTTTTCCAATGAGTCAACTCTTCGCATGAGGTGGCCAAAGTACTGGAGTTTCAGCTTTAGCATCATCCCTTCCAAAGAAGACCCAGGGCTGATCTTCTTTAGAATGGGCTGGTTGGATCTCCTTGCAGTCCAAGGGACTCTCAAGAGTCTTCTCCAACACCACAGTTTAAAAGCATCAATTCTTCAGTGCTCAGCTTTCTTCACAGTCCAACTCTTGCATCCATACGTGACCACTTGAAAACCCTAATATATTATATTTGCATTTATTGGCGATATCTAGATATAACACATGAGTTCAAAAACAGGCAGGAGTAGAATATATGTTGAAGCAAGAAGCCCTCTTGGCAGTTCATAAGATAGATGGTGACAACAGCCATAAAATTAAAAGATGCTTACTCCTTGGAAGAAAAGTTATGACCAACCTAGACAGCATATTAAAAAACAGAGACATTACAAAGGTCTGTCTAGTCAAGCCTATGGTTTTTCCAGTAGTCATGTATGGATGTGAGAGCTGGACTATAAAGAAAGCTGAGCAATGAAGATTTGATGCTTTTGAACTGTGGTGTTGGAGAAGACTCTTGAGAGTCCCTTGAACTGCAAAGAGATCCAACCAGTACATACTAAAGGAGATCAGTCCTGGATGTTCACTGGAAGGACTAATGTTAAAGCTGAAACTCCAATACTTTGGCCACCTGATGCAAAGAGCTGACTCATTTGAAAAGATCTTGATGCTGGTAAAGATTGAGAGCAGGAGGAGAAGGGGACGACAGAGGATGAGATGGGTGGATGGCAGCACCGACTCAATGGACATGAGTTTGGGTAAACTCTGGGAGTTGGTGATGGACAGGGGAGGCCTGGATGCTGCGGTTCATGGGGTCACAAAATGTCAGACACGACTGAGCGACTAAACTGAACTGAGTTGATGATAGATGGATAGCTGCTTGTTCTACTATATAGACTAATGGCTCTTTTGTCAACACAACTTCTCAAGAGGAGTGAGTGAATGAGAGTTAAAACCAGAAATAGCTAAGCAGTGACACTGAGATTAGGCCATCCATTCAGAGGACTGAGGTACTGTTTTATTTTTTCATTTTTTTTATCTTATTTGTGTGTGTGTGTTTCCTTTTTTTAAATGACATGAAATTTAAGGAGAGTTGTTGAGAAGGCAATGGCACCCCACTCCAGTACTCTTGCCTGGAAAATCCCAAGGATGGAGGAGCCTGGTGGGCTGCAGTCCATGAGATCGTGAAGAGTCAGACACGACTGAGCTACTTCACTTTCACTTTCCACTTTCATGCATTGGAGAAGGAAATGGCAACCCATTTCAGTGTTCTTGCCTGGAGAATCCCAGGGATGGGGGAGCCTGGTGGGCTGCCGTCTATGGGGTCGCACAGAGTTGGACACTACTGAAGTGACTTAGCAGCAGCAGCAGCAGTATTAGTTGAACAGTTCATAACACATCTACTTCTTTGAAACTCAGTTCAGTTCAGTTGCTCAGTCTTGTCCAACTCTGTGTGACCCCGTGAATTGCAGCACGCCAGACCTCCCTGTCCATCATCAACTCCTGGGGTTCACCCAAACTCATGTCCACTGAGTCAGTGATGCCATCTCATCCTCTGTTGTCCCCTTCTCCTCCTGCCCTCAATCCCTCCCAGCATCAGGGTCTTTTCCAATGAGTCAGCTCTTCACATGACGTGGCCAAAGTATTGGAGTTTCAGCTTTAGCATCAGTCCTTCCAAAGAACACCCAGGGCTGATCTCCTTTAGAATGGGCTGGTTGGATCTCCTTGCAGTCCAAGGGACTCTCAAGAGTATTCTCCAACACTACAGCTCAAAAGCATCAATTCTTTTGCGCTCAGCTTTCTTCCCAGTCCAACTCTCCATCCATATATGACCATTGGAAAAACCATAGCCTTGACAAGACAGACCTTAGTCGGCAAAGTAATGATGTCTCTGCTTTGGAATATGCTGTCTAGGTAGGTCATAACTTTCCTTCCAAGGAGTAAGCGTCTTTTAATTTCATGGCTGCAATCACCATCTGCAGTGCTTTTGGAGCCCGAAAAAATAAAGTCTGACACTGTTTCCACTGTTTCCCCATCTATTTCCTATGAAGTGATGGGACCAGATGCCATGATCTTCGTTTTCTGAATGTTGAGCTTTAAGCCAACTTTTTCACTCTCCTCTTTCACTTTCATCAAGAGCCTTTTTACTTCCTCTTCACTTTCTGCCATAAGTGTGGTGTCATCTGCATATCTGAGGTTATTGATATTTCTCCCAGCAATCTTGATTCCAACTACTTTGTATAAAATAATCCTATAGAATATGCATAGAATAAGTGATGACAGCAGCACCAACACTGAACTGAAAGAAGGAACCTGGGTATATTTCTTACCTTTTAACTATATCATTCCAAAAAACTAAGAAGTTAGTTAAAATCCATAGTCTGGAATGAGATTTGTTTACTCAGAAAGTGCTGAAAGGTCATTCACTTTCCTGTATTTTCTTTGTTAGCTTATTACTTATTTTCCTATTTATTAAATAGAATATTAAATGTATTTATAAAATAAATTTTGATAGTGTACAATTTCATTGTCAAATATCTCTTATACAAACATGCAGAAACATGTGTGGACATGCTAGCCTAAATATGAAGGAAGAACAATGATCCTTGATTCAACTATCAAAGTGCTGTTAGCTATGTGTTTAACCTGCTGCAGTAGCTATATGTTTAATCTGCTGCAGTTTAGAAACATTTTCAAGAATCCTGTCCCTTTCCTCAACCAGCAGAGAAGATTGAACGGGTCTCCTAACTCTACTGATGATAAGAAGGCACAGATAAACCGGAGAAGTCATGCTTGCCTTTAGGGATTCACCTGGTAAATTGCTGCTTAAAGAGTGCTGTCATAAGTTAACTTCTTCACTGTTGGAAGCAATTCTCTACTGGCAGTGAGATGGACAAGATGACCTAATAGATCTTTTTTCATCTCAAGATCCAAAGTTTCTTGTCAAGAAATTGTGATTAGAGAACAGAAACAGTGTTTAGGGCCTGTCCACAAATTTTTAACTTTAAAAGAACTTCTATTTTAATATGTTCTTCTTTTCGTGAACTAAAAGAAACTTAAAATCTCTAAAAGCAAGGTTCCTTGACTCATATATTGCATTGCTGTATTCATTTTTTAAATAATGATAATGATTAAGAGAGATTCTAGGACTTAAATTTATAGGATGACGGTTTCCTCTTGCCCCCCGTTTTTTCCTCTAACATCTACTTTACCTGAAATGGAGACTTTTCCTCTTCCATTTCTATATCTTATAGTCAGCAGAGAGATACAGTGAATTTGTTGAAAGCACAGACTTTGAAAACAGGTTGTGTTTATAATCCTACCATCTATTAGCTATGTGACATTAGACAAATAACAACATCCTCCCTTATGGAGATTTTAGGTTGGTGCAAAAGTAACTGTGGCTTTTGATATTGTTGAAATTTGCCATTTGACATTGGAATATGTTCTAAATTAAATATGGTTATACATCATTTTAATGTGCATTTCTTGCTTTATGTTCTTTTTTTATTGAATTGTCACTGGCTGCTTATTTTATATTTATTTTAGACTATGAAAATGATATTAAATGAAAAACACATTCAAGTGATTTTCTTATTTGAGTTCAAAATGGGTCATAAAGCAGTGGCGACAACTCACCCCACTGGCCATCAGCAACAACACATTTGGCCCAGGAAATGATAATGAACATATAGTGCAGTGGTGGTTCAACAAGTTTTGCAAAGGAAACAAGAGTCTTGAAGATGAGGAGTGTAGTGGCCAGCCATCAGAAGTTGAGAATGACAATTGAGAACCATCATTGAAGCTGATCCTCTTAAATATTCACAAGTAGTTGCCAAAAAACTCAATGTCTATCATAATACATTGTTTGGCATTTGAAGCAAATTGGAAAGGTGAAAAAGCCCAAAAAAGTGGTGCCTCATGAGCTGATGGCAAATCAAAAAAATCATCAATTTAAAAGTAACCTCCAATTAAAATAAATAAATTTTTAAAAAGTGTCATCTTCTCTTATTCTACATAACAGCAAACAATTTCTTGATCTGATTGTGACATGCAACAAAAAATGGATTTTATGTGACAATCAACAATGACCAGCTCAGTGGTTGGACCAAGAAAAAGCTCCAAAGCACTTCACAAAGCCAAATTGAGCCAAAAAAAGGTCACAGTCACTGTTTGGGGATCTGCTGTCCATCTGATCCACTACAGCTTTCTGAACCCTGGTGAAACCTTTATATCTGAGAAGTGTGCTCAGCAGATCAATGAGATGCACCGAAAGCTGCAAACCCTGCCGCTGGCATTGGTCAACAGAAAGGGCCCTGTTCTCCATGACAACACCTGACTGCACATTGAACAACTAATGCTTCAAAAGTTGAACGAATTAGGTTACAAAGTTTTGCCTCATCCACCGTATTCACCTGCCCTTTTACCAACCAACTACCACTTATTCAAACATCTTGACAACATTTCATGGGAAAAATGCTTCCCCAACCAACAGGATGCAGAAAATGCATTGCAAAAATTCACTGAATCCCAAAACACAGATTTTTATGTACAGGAATAAGCAAACTTATTTGTTGTTGGCAAACGTGTTGATTGCAATAGTTTCTATTTTGATGACTAAAGATGTGTTTGAGCCTAGTTGCAATAATTTAAAATTCATGGTCTGAAACCATAATTACATTTGCACCAACCTAATAATAGCAGCACCTACCTTATGGGACTGTTGTAAGAGTAAAATTAGTTAATTTATGTAAAACCTTTAGCAAGATACCTGACAAATGCTAAATATTACATGAGTGTTTGCTTCTCTGTCGGGTCTTCTGTGTCAGGCGGGATCTTTGTTCCATCATGTGGGATCTTTCATTTTGGCACATGGATTCGCTAGTGTGGCGGGGGACTGAGTGATTATGCTGCATGGGCTTAGTTGCTCTGGGGCATGTGGGATCTTAGTTCTCTGACCCAGGATCAAAACTGGCATCCCCTGCATTGCAAGGTGGGTTCTTTACCACTGAATCACCAGGGAATTGCCAGCAGTTCTTATTAAATGCACTATTCTTTAGAGTGTTATTCTTTAATTACACACACACACACACACACACACACATATACATATATAAAATGTATATATATAAATATATAATGTGTATATAATGTGTGTATATATATAAAATGTATATATACACACACACACACATATATAAAATGTATATATATAAATATATAATGTGTATATACTGTGTGTATATATATAAAATGTATACACACACACACACACACACACACACATCAGTTTCAGAAGTAATGCCATGTTAGATGAATAACAGTAGTTTTGCATTATCCTAAGTTATGGATGGTAATATTATAGGGAAGTTGCAAATCTTAGGACTTTGTAATATGAACAGTGTAGTTATCTTGCCTGCTAAGGGCCGTGCGTATGCCACCATTCCTTCTCTTGTATCATGGTACTTCTCAAAAACTGTGGATAATGTTATTTGAGACATTGATGTTGAGAATAAACAACATCCAATTGGCTTTAAAAGATTATATTTTGAAGAGTTTGGTGGATACATTTTACTTAAATTGATACATAATTTATGATGATTTACAAGAACGTTCCACACTTCCACTAATTAAATTCAGTTGACTAGCAGAACTAAAACTTCATTTCCTCTCTCAGTCCTTCCTCACTGGCTCTAGTAGAAATGTGGCTTGCATTGCATTCTCAGACTTTACTAATCCTCAAGTGCATAATTTATGCATGGTGTAATCTTATTTAGGGGCTAAGCTTCTCATTCATTAGACTGTGAACCACTTTCCTGTAGTAACTTCTTCTTAATCTGTGTAATTCCTAGCATCCAATACACTGCTTGGTGTAGAATAGTTTCCAGTAAGTATTTGTTGAATAAAGCATAAGGAAATGTTATCTGTCACTTAAAATTGACATTTTAAGCCACTCATTTCCTCAATAGAATGTTAGCATGGTTCTCGTTCCTCACTCCTCATATTATTGAGACAAAAAAGTTAAATGGCAGCATATAACTTACTAAATATGAATTTATGTTACAGAACCAGAACCTGTCTTTTAGGTTCTTCAAATGCAACATAAATTCACATTTTTAATGTATTAAAATATCTGTTTAATCCTGGAAGGAATTTCTGTTGCTGCTGTATAATTTTGTCTTGTAAAATCTTTTGTTAAAATGATTGAATGAGCAATCTGGTTATATATGGACAAAGTCAAACTGTTATTAAATGCATTTCATGATGTATAAAGTATATCAAATGCATACTTTCTGTTTTCACTGAGTTTCCTGTATCATTAATGACCGTGATTTTACTACAGCCTATAATTATTTTGCTTACTCATTTGAAAGATAAAATTATAAGACAGATTGTACTCATCTAGTGTCTCTTCCCCTTTAAACACTAAAAGAATGGTCCTTTGAAGGTGCAGGGAAAGAATTAACATATATCTACATTCTGTCTTCAGAGAAGGCAATGGCACCCCACTCTAGTACTCTTGCCTGGAAAATCCCATGGACGGAGGAGCCTGGTGGGCTGCAGTCCATGGGGTCGCTAAGAGTCGGAAACGACTGAGCGACTTCCCTTTCCCTTTTCACTTTCATGCATTGAAGAAGGAAATGACAGCCCACTCCAGTGTTCTTGCCTGGAGAATCCCAGGGACAGGGGAGCCTGGTGGGCTGCCATCTCTGGGGTCGCACAGAGTCAGACACAACTGAAGCGACTTAAAAGCAGCAGCACATTCTTTATTAGGGAGAAAGCAAATTTCAAAATAAGGAGAGACTTGGTTGAGGACAATTTCTCTACACAGAGAATTCTTTCCAGTTCAAGTATTTGAGAGAGAGAGAGAGAAAAAAAAAAAATGCCTGAGAAAAATCTTCCTATCTTTGCACCTAAGAAAATAAAGTAACCACAACAGTCACCTCATCTAGTAACTTCTCTCATTCTATTCATAGGTTCATCTTGTAGGTGGACTGTTTTCCCTCATTTTCATTCTTTCCACTGATTCTTTTTTAGCCTCGGATTCCCTATTGATATCTATTTTAAATTTCTCTATAATACTGCTTGTCTCTTCTCATTGATCCAAAGCTATGCAGCAAGTCAGTGGCGCAAAGTGAGTTTAATTCTTCCCTGGGCTTATTTATCTTCATTCTTCATCAACAGCAGCGGTTACAAAACACAGCACCTCAATCCTCCTTTTGATATAATTAGATGAGTAATTCTTATGAAGATCTACTTATTATCGATTCCTTTCAACTTTTCATCCTTTTCCCCGTTCTTACTGCATCCCACTTCACTCCCCCCCAAAGTTAGCCACAGCAGAAGTGGGACATCTGCTCAAAAAACATTAGATTGCTAATGATTCTTTTCAACATCTGTTACACTGCTACCGAACAGTTGTTGTTTCTTTAAGGAGGCTCAAGGGACAAGACCTCTGTCACCTCAGTAGTGGGTACTTTTTGAAAGTAGTAAACCCTATGCCTTTGGGAGCTTTCCAAAAGTGTTATTGTATACATGCATAAACTTAATGCTTCCGGTCTTAGATTTCTTCTTTATCTGTGGCAGTATTTTTGATTAAAGTAATTTGTGTCTGGTTGTTGTAATACTTGATAGCTTTTTTTCTTCTGTCTTCTCATCCCATTGCTCATTACAGTTGTACTTTTAAAAAGAAATGCTATTAAGTACAAAATACAAAACATATATCTCCTGTTGAATTGGATGTGCGCTTTCTATCAAAAAATATTCAATAGGCTTTGATACCAACAACTCAATCTGTATGATAATTCACAATAAAGAAATGACTTGAGAGCGTGGGCTGGGACCAAATTCTTGATTTTCTTTTTAGCAAATGCATGTTTATTTATTCACAAATACTTTACACAAGAAGAAATAAAAATGGACTTCTTTTAAATGTGTCTTCCCAGGGTACCTGAAAATACTCTCCTGTCCTCATGGTGCAAAAAATGTCTCACACATTCAGACCACAGGGGCCAGAAATTACTGGTGAAACAAAATGTTGCTCGTATAAAAATTACAACTTTGGTAATTCAAAAGAGCGGTGAAAAATGTAAAAGTACTTTTAGAAAGTCAAGCATGGCCATAAAAGAAATGGTATCTGAAATGGATCTTAAAATAAACATGCGGTGATTTTTTTTGCTAATTCATTTTCCATGCAGTTTTAGATTAAGGCAAATCTAATATCTAAGGGGGAGTTTTCACTTGATTTTTAATTATTAGTTGATCTGTTCTATATACGAATCTGTATAGACAGATATATAACAGATAATAGATGAATGGCTAGCTCTCTCATATTCTGCCCAGACTTGCTATTTCCCATTGTCTTTCATCTGCAGAAAGCCCTATTGCAACCTCTGGTGGATGAATCAATTATAATACTAGGTAAAGTAACCTAATATCTTTATAGAAATTTATATGACTGTAAAGAATATCTTTTATTTCACAAAAAATAATCAAAACACTAATATAAATGATGCAAAATGGAGGTTATTTTTCCTCTGACATCTTGAGGCAAATATTGGGTTCTTCCTTTAACTACCTTAGGAAAATCCAAGTGAAAACCAACAGTAAATATCACATCAACTCAACTACTTAGTTTCTTCCACTTTTGACTGTTCACTTAGCTGTAACGAGGAGGATGCAAGGGCTCTGGTAGTTTGCTAAGGAGTTTATTTGTAACAGTAAATCATCTGTAGTTTGCTGCAGTTTACAGATTAGTCTAGTACAAGTTTCCTCTGGGATGTGTAATGTAATTTTATGTCAGGACATGGAATTTAAAAGCTAAGTGTCTGTGTGTGTGTGTGTGTGTGTGTGTTTCCTTTTTCTTTCTTTCTCAAATATTTTTCAGTAAGTAATACATTACCTGATAAGTAATTGGGAGTTTAAAATGTAAATAATAGATGTTAATTGTCATAAGAGAAATAGCAATACAGCTAAACAGATCATGCATTCATGTAAAAAGTAGCACTAAAAGAGACTTTAGAATAAACCAAAATATGACCAGTAGTATTCTTTTGTGGCTAATTCTATATCTGAGATTCCCTGACTCCAGGACCATCATGTTTTTCAAAACTGTGCTTTATAATTGAGTTTTTACTTAGTTATATAAAAGGAGATTCCTGTGAAAGTGAAAGTTACTCAGTCATGTCTGACTCTTTGCAACCCCAAGGACTATACAGTCCATGGAATTCTCCAGGCCAGAATACTGGAGTGTGTAGCTGTTCCCTTCTCCACGGGATTTTCCCAACCCAGGGATCAAACCCAGGTCTTTCACATTGCAGGCAGATTCTTGACCAGCTGAGCCACCAGGGAAGCTCTGTATAGAAAGTTTAAATACCTGGACATTTCATTATATCACTTAAATTTTACTTTTTAAGATATGATAATCTTTTTAATTAAAATGAATATAAATCTCATTGCACAATCTGTCTCCACCATTTCACACAAACTTTAACCCAAGAACCATTCTAGCTTCTATCCAGTGAGGTGCTTCATATAAAAAATGGGAGATTTCAGGACAATCCAACAAAGTCTGATTGCCAGGCTGTATCAGTGACTTGAGTTCATGGTTTCCAAAACCTCTCTTCCTTCCTCTCTTCCTTCCCTCCTTTTCTTTCCTTCCTTCCTTCTCTTTTTTCTTTTTACAGGTTAATGTATCTGAAATTTAGAGGAATCTTACAATTAATGATGGATCACACTTTAATAAATAATATTTTTCTTAGTTGACACAAAAGACTGATATACCCTATTAATAATGTTACCTTAGGGTCAATAAACATGATAAGTAGGTACCAAAGAACACGTTGAATTTTCAAAGAACCCATTGGTCAGTTTATATATAACGTGCTTTGCTATGCTTAGTCGCTCAGTCATGTCTGACTCTTTGCAACCGTATGATCTGTAGCCTGCCAGGCTCCTCTGTCCATGGGCTTCTCTAGGCAAGAGTACTGGAGTAGTTGCCATGTCCTCCTCCAGGGGATCTTCCCAACCCAGGGACTGAACCCGGGTTTCCTGCATTGCAAGGAGATTCTTTACCATCTGAGCCACTAGGGAAACCCCAGAATATTGGAATGGGTAACCTATCCCTTCTCCAGAGGATCTTCCTGACCCAGGAATTGAATTGCGGTCTCCTGCATTGCAGACAGATTATTTACCAGCTGAGCTACCAGGAAAGCCATTTTTTTTTTTTTTTTAGTATTGTTCAAAACATTAACAATTTATAAAACAAACTTGCTTAAAAATTATGATCTTTCCATGCATTTTTATAATAGAATATCTGAAATTGCTTAGTATATGGTCTAGTGGCATTTCATTATGTAAATATATTTTATCCATATATCTCATTTTTTAAAAAAATTCACCCAGTTAAAAAAATCTTTCTTAATATATAAATGTAACATTCTTTTGAACCTTAAAGAGCAAACTTTATGCTTGAGATTTATGCTTTTTTTTTTTTTTTTTTGCATTTCTTTACACCCATTTAGCAAAGCATCAATTCCATGGCTTTAGGTACTACTTTGTTTTTCCTACCATCATTATCATTAGAGGTAAAATTAAAAAAAAAAAAGAACAAGTAAGTCATGTGTTTCTCAATTTGTTATATATTCAGAACTCAGTAGAATAAAAAGACTAGCTTGGGTAAAAGTTTTCAGAAAATCTAACATTAGTAGCAATGAGAAGCGTGCCATCCATTAGCCCATTCTTTTTCTCATATGCAGCAGGAGACAGGAAGAAGAAATTGACAAGCCAACTTATGCCTTTTCTCAATCTCTATATCATTCAAGGAGTATGGCAGCCCTTTCCATTTAGCACCAGTCTGGATCCCATGGGTGTGTCATTGTTACCTTGGTATCTCTAAACCACTTTGCAATATTTAATCTTACTAACCTAAGGGTCAGATACTCTATCTCAAAGGACACTTTTGTGTTTGTGTGTATTTACAGTCTCAACATAAACATACAATATTGGGAAGTTTGAATCAGTATTTCACAGTGAATCCAATAATCACATACCACACAAAGCATAACTAGGACAATCTGTTCGGATGCAAAGCAAGTGAAAGCAACAGAACTGTATGTTATAGCCCTGTATTATATTTATTCTAGAATAAGCAATATTTTAAAACTCACTCTAATCATCCAGCTCCTTTGAAAGGTCATGATCATTATATATTTTTGTAGTATTGTTTAATTTGTTGTTCCCATTTACACAGCTGCCTTCATTACTATGCAGATACAAAATGATAGGAAAAAATTACGGAGGGAGGCTATCTTCAAAATCTTCATTAGTAGAGAGAATCAGTAATATTCATTATCATCTGTAAAAAAATGAGGAAGGTTTTAGTACAGCTTAGGTTCAAATGGTTTACTTATAGTCCCTAAAACGCAGTTTGGAAAAGGCATTAAGTTTGGCAAGGAATAAAGGAGAGAAAGAAATAGCTAATAGACCACTTTCTTCATTGATATTTGCTATATTTGATCCACAGATTTTAGTGAAAAGACATTCCAGATCTCAAGGAATGCATACTAGCAACAAAGAATAAATAACCAATGTTATTTCATTCAAGTTTAAAGCAAGCCTGTTTTATGTCTTTGTTCACACTGAACTGGAGGGAGAAAAAAAAAGCAAAGGCCAGTTCTCAAGCCAATCAAACGTTTTACTCCCACCTTGTGGCAGTGTGCTGCATGGCTAGCTTTCCAAATTGGATCCCTTCAGAATTTTGGTAAAAATGACTTATTTTCCTATTCTCTTGACCACTGATGAAAATAAGATTGATTAGGTAAGGGGCTTTGTGATTCACCAAATGCTGAGGTCTGTAATGCAGGACCTCTGCAGCATACAAATCAGCAGAATGATGTGAACAGTGCTACAGAATAAACAGGCTGCTTTCTCTACCTCAAATGTAAAATTTAAAGAAATTCCACAGACTCCTCTTTTTTTGACCGACTACACTAACATGCTTTGTAGATCAACATTCAAGATGCTCTTAAATATCAAAATATTTCACAAACCAACTTTAGAGTGTAAACAGAGGCACAACTTCTTGTTTCTTTTAGCATTAAAAAATATACAAAGAAACATGTAAGATGCCTATTAAAAATAGACCACATAAATTTTCTGCAGAAGTAGAACATAAAACTCAAATGCTTATTTATGCAATTTTCCTCTATTTCCTTTTTATTTCTGTAGATTGAGAAATGCATGGAAGAGATATACTTGGTTGGTAGGTTAGAGAAATAGATCTGAGGATGTTTATTCCTTAGGTTCCTGTTTACTCCAGTTAACGACCTCATACTTTCACTGAAAACTACTTGGTCAAATTCTTCTCTTCCAGATTGATTTTTACTATCTGCCTAATTGAGTTTAACATCCACCTTTATTAGAAAGAACACTCAGCTTCTCTCAGCTAGAATGAAACAAAAGCATCTTAGTTTCAGGGTGAAACAACCTTGGACACACAAACTCGCTCCCACAGCCAGGGGCTTCTTCAGAGACATCTCTGAGTCCTGACCTGTTGGGTGTCAATGTGGCCTGGTAGTTTCTGGAAATGAACAGCTCTATATTTTTAAAAAAATCTCCTCACCAAAAGCTTTGCTGGCCTCAACTCAATTAAATCTATGACTGACAGCCTTTGTCTATCTGAGGCTTACCATTTCCTTCACACTTACCAAGGATGAGTTTAGGGACGTATAGTTAACTATGTCTTATTGTTTTAGAAATATAGAAAAGTATGAGTACAGAGTTAGCCTAATATACAAAACAGAGTTCTTAAGTGATTGAAATTGTATATTCCCTTTGAAAAAGTGCTAAAAAACAAATCTGCTAAAACTATATTTGTAAGATATTAAACAATTCATTTATGTATCTGTGTGTACATATATGTATACATGGATATACAACACATATACACACATTCATATACATGCTTTTATTCCTCTCAATTTTTGAGGATCATAAAACTGCTGTGATTTAGGCCTATTTCAGACTTCAGTGTCTGGATCAGAAATAAACTTTATTCTTCACCAGGTATCTGCAATTTTTTTGTCCCTTAAAAATAAATGACAGAGATGAGTTTTACTACCTAATTAATTGTTATTCACTACAAATTAATGTGTATCAAATCACAAAAATTACTAACATGATTATTTTCTTTAAAAACAAATTGTAGCCATTTAAAAATACCTGATTAGAAACTCCTTCCAAGTTTATAACATTAGTTTCAAAATACCAACCACATAGCTATATAAATTGAAGATTTCCAGGGATTAAATCACATACAAAAGTCTCTAAGATCCACTTTACTTTATTAATAAATGTAATATTAACTTCTACACAACTTGTTTCTCAATTCCTGGAAACATATAGAAGTGCTTTCCTATTAAATATCCCTAGAGACAAAAAAATATATATACCTCCTATTTTTTTCTCTTAACACTAGTTTCTCTTCTATGTGTAGGGGATTTTTTTTTTTTTTCTCTGCAAAACAATTGCTTTGAGTTAGAAGCTACTCACTCTGTATATCTCCTTATACTCTCTACCTGCATCCTTATCTGAATGTCTCATCTGGGAAAATTCAAGTTTTGTTTATTGATGTTACATTCATAACTGACTGCATGTTAAACCAGCCTGCCATCCCTTTAGGAGGTAAACTGCAGTAATAAATGAAGTTGAAATTCTTTATTCCTCATCTGGCACAAGTCATTAGTTTTCCTAGGTAGGAGGTATTTGCAAGGTTGCATCCAACCTTGATTTTCTTTTTTTTCTTGAAGTCCTAACTTTTTTTATTGTGAAATTTTCTTCATTTACTGTATTCTATTTAAAATTAAATCTTAGGAGTTCCACAGAAAGCTTATGAAAAAAAATTTTTTTTCCTTTTACTTTGGGTCACATGCCCAAAGAAGATTGATATTTGCTAAGTTGCTAGTAAATAAAAAGTATCTTTATCTTTTAAATATCCAAATAGTAAAATATCTCTGAATCAGATCGAGCATACTCCAAAATGGCAAGAATATGTTCCTTATTTCTGATCAGAAAAAGAGTTTAGCTCAAGAAATCACTGACATTTAAAAATTGAATTTTATCTTTATACTCTTATATAGGTATAATAATCATATAATGCAAGATAATTACTGATAGTTTGTATGACTAAATATATTATCTTCAATTTTTATGGTTAAACGTAAAGAATATGTCATTGTAGAAAAATTGGAGAATGAACACAAGAAAGTGCACAGCAGCAGCAATGAAACTATAACCTAGAGAAAAGCACTGTTGCGATATTAAACAATTGTGGGTGAGACTTTGTCAAGCTTAGTTAGTGCTTTCTGGAATCTATTGCCCTGACAGAATTTAAAAAGTCATTTGGATTTAGTTAGAGGAGAGAATCAAGTCCCAATATCCTATGAGTTCAAACTGGCTACATGTTTGTTAACTGTCTACTGCAAGGTAGAGGGGGTGTCTGCTGCTGCTAAGTCACTTCAGTCGTGTCCGACTCTGTGCGACCCCATAGACGGCAGCCCACTAGGCTCCTCTGTCCCTGGGATTCTCCAGGCAAGAGCACTGGAGTGGGTTGCCATATCCTTCTCCAATGCATGAAAGGGAAAAGTGAAAGTGAAGTTGCTCAGTCGTGATTGACTCTTAGCAACCCCATGGACTGCAGCCTACGAGACTCCTCCATCCATGGGATTTTCAAGGCAAGAGTCTTGAGTGGGTTGCCATTGCCTTCTCCCAGAGGGGGTGTCTACTCCATGTTATATAATTTACTAACAATAGCACAGAAATATATGCATACATACACAAATACCATTGTAACCTACTCTAACTAATTTAGTGGTATTATGGACTGCACATCTGTGTCCCTCCACCCCAAATTCATATGATGAAACCTCACCCCAATGATAATATTTGAAGTTAAGGCCCTTGAGAAATAATTAGGTTTTCATGAAGTCTCATGAGTAGAACTCTCATGATGAGATCAATGCACTTATAAAAAAGGAGATTAGTGCTGTCTCCCCACTTCACCTCCCACAGTTTAGGATACAACAAGGATATGTTATTTGTTGTTCAGTGCTAAATTGTGTCCGACTCTTTGCAACCCCAGGGACTGCAACACTCCAGGCTTCCCTGTCCTCTGGAATCTCCTTGAGTTTGCTCAAACTCACGTCCATTGAGTCAATGATGCCATCCAACAATTTCATCCTCTGTTAGCTCCTTCTCCTGCCTTCAATCTTTCCCAGCATCAGGGTCTTTTCCAATGAACTGGCTCTTCACATCAGGTGGCCAAATATTGGAGCTTCAGGATCAGTCCTTCTAATGTGTATTCAGGGTAGATTTCCTTTCGGATGGACTGGTTTGATCTTCTTGCTGTCCAAGAGACTCTCAAGAGTCTTCTCTAGCACCACAATTTGAAATCATCAATTCTTTGTCTCTCAGCCTTCTTTATGGGCCAACACTCACATCCACACATGACTACAGGAAAACACGTGACTTTGATTATATGGACCTTTGTCATCAAAGTGATGTCTCTGCTTTTTAATATGCTGTCTAGGTTTCTCAACTTTTCTTCCAAGGAGCAAGCGTCCTTTAATTTTGTGGCTATAGTCACCATCTGCAGTGACTTTAGAGCCCAAGAAAATAAAGTCTGTCATATTTCTACCTTTTCTCCATCTATTTGCCATGAAGTGTTGGGACCAGATGCCATGATCTTAGTTTTTTGAACGTTGAGTTTTAAGCTGGCTTTTTCACTCTCCTCTCTTACCCTCTTCAAGAGGTTCTATAGTTCCTCTTCAGTTTCTTTCTTTACAGTGGTATTATCAGTATATCTGAGGTTGTTGGTAATTCCCCTAGCAATCTTGAATCCAGCTTGAGAATCATCCAGCCCAGAATTTCATATGATGTACTCTGCATGTAAGTTAAATAAACAGAGTAACAGTATACAGCCTTGATATACCCCTTTGCCAATTTTGAACCAGTTGTTGCTCCATGTCCAGTTCTGACTGTTGCTTCTTAAACTGCATACAGGTTTCTCAGGAGGCAAGTATGGTGGTCTGTTAGTCTCATTTCTTTAAGAATTTTACACAGTTTGCTGTATCCACACAGTCAAAGGCTTTCACATAGTTAATGAAGCAGAAGTAGATCTGTGTGTGTGTGTGTGTGTGTGTGTGTGTGTGTGTGTGTGTTTCTGGAATTCCCTTGATTTCTCTATGATCCAACAGATGCTGGCAATTTGATCTCTGCTTCTTTTGCCTTTTCTAGATCCAGCTTGTAAATCTGGAAGTTCTCAGCTCATATACTGTTGAAACCTAGCTTGAAGGATTTTGAGCATTACCTTGCTAACATGTGAAATGAGCACAAATGTAAGGTAGCTTGAACATTCTTTGCCATTTCCTTTCTTTGGGGTTGGAATGAAAATCCCTTTTCCAGTCCTGTGGCCACTGCTGAGTTTTCCACATTTGCTCACATACTGAGTGAAGCACCTTAACAGCATCATCTTTTAGGATTTGAACTAGCTCATCTGGAATTCCATCACCTCTACTAACTGTTCATAGTAATACTTTCTAAGGCTCACTTGGCTTCACGCTCCAGAATGTCTGACTCTAGGTGAGTGGCCACACCATCGTGGTTATCTGGGTCATTGAGATCTTTTTTGTGTAGTTCTTCTGTGTATTTTTGTCACCTCTTCTTAATCTCTCCTGCTTCTGCTATGTCCTTGCCTCTTCTGCCCTTTATTGTACCCATCTTTGCATGAAATATACCCTTAGTATCTCCAATTTTCTTGAAGAGATATCTGGTCGTTCCTATTCTGCTGTGCTCCTCTATTTCTTTGCATTGTTCACTTAAAAGGATTTTCTTATCTTGCCTTGCTATTCTCTGGAACACTGCATTCAATTGGTTATATCTTTCCCTTTGTCTTCTGCCTTTCACTTCTCTTCTATTCTCAGCTATTTATATGGCCTCCTCAGACAACCATTTTGCCTTCTTGTATTTCTTTTTCTTGGGGATGGTTTTGGTCACCATCTCCTTTACAGTGTTATAAACCTCCATCCATAGTTCTTCATGTACTCTGTCTACCAGACCTGATCCCTTGAATGCATTTGTCACCTCCAATATAAATCATAAGGAATTTGCCTTAGGTCATACCTGAATGACCTAGTGGTTTTCCCTGTTTTCTTCAATTTTAGCCTGAATTCTGCAATAAGAAATTCATGATCTTAGTCACAGTCAGCTCCAGTATTGTTTTTGTTAACTGTATAGAGTGTTTCCATCTTTGACTGAAAAGAATATAGTCAATCTGATTTTGGTATTGATCATCTGGTGATGTCCATATGTAGAATCATCTCTTGTATTGTTGAAAGAGGGTGTTTGCTATGACCAATGCATTCTCTTGGCAGAATTCTGTTAGCCTTTGCCCTACTTCTTTTTTGTACTCCAAGGCCAAAGTTGCCTGTTACTCCAGGTTTTTCTTGACTTCCTACTTTTGCATTCCAATCCCTATGATGAAAAGGACATTTTTTTTTTTGATATTCATTCTAGACAGTCTTGTAGGTCTTCATAGAACCATTCAACTTCAGCTCTTTTGGCATTAGTGGTTGGGGGCATAGACTTGAATGGTTTGCCTTGGAAACGAACTGAGATCATTCTGTCAATTTTGAGACTGCACCCAAGTACTACATTTCACACTTTTTTGTTGTCTATGAAGGCTACTCTCTTTCTTCTAAGGGATTATTGCCCACAGTAGTAGATATAACGGTCATCTGAATTAAATTCTCCCATTCTGGCCCATTTTAGCTCACCGAATCCTAAAATGTCATTATTCACTCTTGCCATTTCCTGCTTAACCACATCTGATTTACCTTGATTCAAGGACCTAATATTTCAAATTTTCTATGCAATATTGTTCTTAAAGTATTGGAATTCACTTTCACCATCAGATACATCCACAGCTGAGCTTTGTTTCCACTTTGGCCCAGCTTCTTCATTTTTTCTGGGGCTATTTCTCCTCTCTTCCCCAGGAGCATATTGGATACCTGCTGACCTGGGGACCTCATCTTCCACTGTCATATCTTTTTGCCTTTTCATACTGTTCATGGGGTTCCCGAGGCAAGGACACTGAACTGTTTGCCATTCCCGTCTCACTGTACCACGTTTTGTCAGGACTCTCCACCATGCTCCATCCATCTTGGGTGGCCCTGTGCTGCATGGCTTATATTTTCATTGATATGTGATCCATGACATCATTTTGGTTAGCTTCCTGTGATTCTGGTTTTCGTTTTGGAGGCTGTGAAGTTGTTTTATGTCAACTAGGAAGAGCTCTCTCATCACTTACTCTGCCAGCACCCTGACCTTGGAATTTTCAGCCTTCAGAACTGTGAGAAATGAACATCTATTGTTTAAGCCTCCCAGTATATGGTATCTTGGGTGGTGTCAGCTCAAATTCACCAAGATAAATGGTATTCTATGTTTTAAGAATTAAGATGCTTAATTTTTAAAGTTGAAGTGACTATTGTGGGATAGGCATGATACTTTGAAAATATAAGAAAATCAAATATTTCCCCTCTTCCAAATTGTTAGAAAATAGCTGTGGATCATAAGAGTTCTATAAAGTATGTCATGATTACAGTAAAGAAAAAGGATTACAGTAAAGAGATGCACTGGTTTGTCATGGGGGTACTGAAAAAGAGCACGTAGATAGTGCTGATGGGTAAAGGTCATGGTGTTCTATGTGACACCTACCAACTTTCTGTTTTTGAAGAATATCCTTTCAGATTTTTTTGTTTAGCACTGTTGTGTAAGAAAGCTATTTTCAAGCAGATGAAACAAGAGAATGCACCCATTTTACTGTATACATATATTTATTTTAATGTGATATTATGAAGTACTGAATGACCCAAGTCTTCTTGTGAACTTCTTCAACAGAATGGCACAACCACTTTTTTTTTCTGACCTAGCATACATGAGGCACTTTATTAGGAAAAATACAGAAATAAAAAGATTTTTGATTTCTACAGTTTAAATCTTTGTCTATGGAAGCCAAATGGAGTGAAGAGTTGAGTAAAAATATATCCAGATAATTTGATCAAGGTAGAAATTCTTTCTGTGATTACTCTAGTGTAACTACGAGCTACTTTGACCCTCTGAAGTCCAGAACTGTCTGCTTATCTCAGCCTGAAACAGAACACTGTGGGAGATCTGAAAAGGCAATTGAAACCACAGTGGGGAAACTTGTTATTGGATTTTTTTTAAATCGCATGCCTTGTGACATACTAGCATTTGAGAAGGTCAGCCTTGTTGAGGTGTGGATACTTTAATAACAAGTATCTCTTCATAACAAACTTCACTTGATACTGTAATTGACTTCACATCTGTGAGATTTTTATTACTGTGGATTTTCATCAACACTTCACCCAACATCCTAACTTGCTGATGAATAATGCCTGGTGAGTATCACAGACCTGAGATTATGAAGTGGTCCATGTGGTTGATAGCCTCTGGTATAGCACCATTGCCAATATATAAATACAATGAAAATTTTGTAAGACTTTTTATATTTGACCCTGGAAACAGTTACCTGTTAATATCTCTGTGCTACTGGCAAAGAATTATATTACCTCCCTGGCATCTTCATGAGTGATTTTGAATTGGCATCACGGACTCAATGGACGTGAGTCTGAGTGAACTCCGGGAGTTGGTGATGGACAGGGAGGCCTGGCGTGCTGCGATTCATGGGGTCGCAAAGAGTCGGACACGACTGAGTGACTGAACTGAACAGAAATTAACTTTCTGGAAAAGTCATTGTAAGAAACTGCTTCATTCTTTTCATTTAAACCAGTTTTGATCAAGTCTCTTTACAATATTGTTTGAAAGGTCCACATGAATTAGAAAGTAAACCCTCCCTTTAAGATCAGATTAGAAAGACTAACAGAAGATATGCAGTTGAGTTACAATGTCAAGTTTCTTTTATATAGACTTTATTTTATTCCAAGTCCCCACTCAACTCTTGAAAGATAAAGGAGACTGGGTGAATAATTGCTTAAAGAAGGCACCAAAGAAACACAACCAAGCCAGAGAACAAAATGTCAGGCAAGATCCTTTCCCACAGAGAGTATTTAATTAACAAATGTCTAATAAGTGCAGTTAAAGGATTTTTGTATGGTCAGGCTTGGAGAAGGAATCACAGACAGTTGATGCTAAGATAACTCTGAACACCAAATGAAGTTAGGGCAGGCAGCGGTTTCGAGCATTCTTGGGCAATGCTTTCAAAGACAAAAAGGTTGGAAGTTGGTTTTGACTGACAATGAAGTATTAAAATAAGCAAAGAGAGGAACTCAGAAAACTTAGAACTGAGAAAGGCAATGGAAAACCAAATCACTTTTTCCCTTAGTGTTAGTCACTCAGTCCTGTCTGACTCTTTGCAACCCGTGGACTGTAGCTCACCCGGCTTCTCTGTCCATGGAATTCTCCAGGCAAGAATACTGGAGTACATAGCCATAGCCATTCCTTCCTGACTCAGAGGCTGAACCTGGGTATCCAGCGTTGAAGGCAGATTCATTATTGACCGAGCCACCCTGGAAGCCCGATGTTGTTCAGTCACTCAGTCATGTCTGACTCTTTGGACTCCATGAACTACAGCACTGTCCTTCCAGTCTCCTGGTGTCCAGGCATCACTGTCCTTCACTGTCTCCCAGAGTATGCTCAGACCTACATCCACTGAATCAGTGATGCCATCCAACCATCTCATTCTCTGTCATCCCATTCTCCCCTTGCCTTCAAGTTTTCCCAGCATTAGGTTCTTTTCCAATGAGTCGGCTCTTTGCATCACGTGGCTAAAATATTGGAGCTTCAGCATCAGTCCTTCCAATAAATATTCAGAGTTGATTTCCTTTAGGATTTATGAGTTTGATCTCCTTGCTGTCCAAGGGACTCTAAGCCCATGATACCATAAAAATTCAGACACTATGAGTTTTATATTTACAAAATTTACTTATAGAAATTTACATAGGAAAAAGGTGCAGATTATCATTCTCCTTCATTATAAAATTCCTTTTCTGTGAATACCCAAATCTGTATGAAAGAACTCATCTACATTATCCAAGACATCAGAGGGGAAAAGCCCATTACCCGCTATTAAGCACCTTCTTCCTTGATAGCTCAGTGGGTAAAGAATCTGCCTGCAATGCAGGAGACCCTGATTGGATTCCAGGTTGGGAAAATCCACTGGAAAATGGATAGGCTACCCACTCCAGAATTCTTGGACTTCCTTTGTGGCTCAGCTGATAAAGAATCTGCTTGCAATATGAGAGACCTGGATTCAATCCCTGGGTTGGGAAGATCCCCTGGAGAAGGGAAAATCTACCCACTCCAGTATTCTGGCCTGGAGAATTCCATGGACTCTATAGTCCATGGGGTCGCAAAAAGTCGGACACGACTAAGTGACTTTCATTTTCACTTTCATGTGCTAGAGAAAAGAGATCAGTTATTTGAATCTTTACATTTGCTCTATGATGTGGTCATTATCTTTCTTTTAAGAGAAGGAAAACAGGACTCATAAATTATACATGTTGTTCAAGTTCAATTTTTCAGAGGCTAAGCCAGCATTTTCAGCAGTTTATCTGGACATCAAAGTCCATATTTTTTCACTATATCTTACTCTTCTGACATTGTAGGTACCAAGAACTGCTGACTGCACAAGGCCAGTCATTTAATTAATGTGATAGGTGGACTAATTGATTCTGCTCAGTGAATGTTTAATGATAATTTCATTTCCTCCCTTGACTACTCTAGTTGTAGTTAGCGAATCAGGAATGTGCTGATTTTTCTGAAACACTGGAAAATATTCATAAAAGATGAGTTGATAAGGGAATGCTAGTTTTATGAAATATAGCTATTTTGTGTAATTGCCTTGCGTTATCACTATGTTCTAAATCTTTTTTCAGTGAATCTTCTAATATAATATCCTGTATCCCAAAGTAAAGGCACTATAACTATCACACTAATTCTTGTCAATACATGAAACAAAATATACTTTGGAGTGGAAAGAGGATCTAAGGTTATCTAACTGTTTAAGTTGGAAAGTTGTAAAAATAGTGTTAATATTTTTATTAAAAATATATTTCTAACCCATCATAAAGTAACTAGTAGTATAAATGTATTTAATAAATTACCATAAGCTTTATGCTGTGGATTCTTTCCAATAGGCTATAATTTTCTCTGGAAAATATCCCAAACTCTCTTATTCACCTCCGCCAGGAAACTCAGTTCTTCTGCATCCTTGCCTTTCTTCTGTCCTTTCCTCCTCCCCACCCCCCCTTTCTTTGGCTTTGACTTTCTGATTTTTGCTCTTGTTTTTCTCTTATTTCCATGATACTATTCAGACTTCTCCTTTACTTTCAATTTCTAAAATATTTGCAGTCCTCATTTTCTCTTCTCCAGTTACTCTCTCATACGTAATACTTTTACCTACCTTTTTACTGTTTCCAGTTTATTTTTTCTAAATTTATTAAATCACTGTTCTTTTCTTATTTGCTGTAATTTTAAGACAAATATCAGTATTCTTTATGTTGAGATTTCCCCATTATTAATAATGAAGGCATTGAAATTAAACATTAACAGTTGACTAATAGGCTTTACTTTGTTTTATAAATTTTTGTTTCAGGGCTTTCTAGAGATATGCCATTTTCTCATTTGATTTTTGCTTTGAACCAAGTATTATATGAGATTGCTTTTAATTTCCAATCAGTAAAGAGTTTTGTGTCTATCTTTATTATGTATTACTAATTGCATGCAGCTGTGTTCAGAAAATGGGGCTATGAAATCTTTACTTTAAAAATGAGTGTATCTGTTAATCCCATACTCCTAATGCATCCTCGCCTTTCCCACTGGCAACTATAAATTTGTTTTATATGAGATTAACAGATGCACACTACTATATATAAAATAAACAACAAGGATTTACTGTATAATACAGGAACTATATTCAATGTCTTATAATAGCACATAATGGAAAATAATCTGTAAAAGAATATATATATAACTGAATCACTTCACTGCACACCTGAAACCAACACAGTGTTATAAATCACCTGTACTTCAACAAAAAATGTGTTCTTTGTTCATAGTTCTAAATGTATGTTTTTAAAAATATGTAACAAGAAAGATACTCTATTTTTTAGCTTTTTTGAAGTATGATACACAAATAAAACCTGTATATATTTAGGTTTTACAATGTGATTTTTAGAGAGTGTACATGTGATGTTTTATTATACATATACTGGAGAAGGCAATGGCACCCCACTCCAGTACTCTTGCCTGGAAAATCCCATGGATGGAGGAGCCTGGTGGGCTGCAGTCCACGGGGTTGTGAAGACTCAGACATCACTGAGCAACTTCACTTTCACTTTTCATTTTCATGCATTGGAGAAGGAAATGGCAACCTACTCCAGTGTTCTTGCCTGGAGAATCCCAGGGATGGGGGAGCCTTGGGGGCTTCCATCTATGGGGTCTCACAGAGTTGGACATGACTGAAGTGACTTAGCAGCAGCAGCAGCAGCAGCAGCATTATACATATACATTGGAAATGATTAGCACATTACCTCATGTAGTTACCACATTTTTTTGTCTGTGATGAGAACACTTCAAATTTACTTTCTTAGCTACTACTTTCCAGTATAGAATGCAATATCATTAACTATAACCACCATGTTATTGTTTGGTAGTCACTAAGTCGTGTCCAACCCTTTGTGACTCCATGGACTGTAGCCTACCATGCTCTTCTGTCCATGGGATTTCCCAGGCAAGAATACTGGAGTGGTTAGTCATTTGCTATCCTGTGTATTGACTCCCCAGATCTTACTCATCTTACAACTGAGTTTGTACCCATTGAACAGCATGTCCCCATTTCCTCTCCCCCTAGTCCCTTACAACTATAGTTCTAGTTTGATTTATGAGTTCAACTTTTTTTAGAGTCCACATAAAAGTGATATCATACAGTGTTTGTCTTTTTGTCTTGGCCTATTTCATTTATCATTATGTCTTCCAGCTGCATCAGTGCTATTGCAAATGACTGGACTTTCTTCTTTTTCATGACAAGATAATGATCCATAATATATGGATCTACATTCCCTGTCTGTCCATTCATCCATCCATCATATACCTATCTATTATATTTTCTTCATCCATTCATCCATTAATGGACACTTAGGTTGTTTCCATGTATTGATTATTGTTAAGTAATGTTGCAATGACAAAGGAATGCAAGTATCTCTTAAAGCATTGCTTTTTATTTTCTTTGGATATATCCCCCAAAGTGAGATTTCTGGATCATATGTGATAGTTCTGTTTTTAATTTTTGAGGAAACTCCAGACTATATTCTACAATAGCTTTGTCAACTTACACTCCAACCAACAGTATAGAAAGGTACCCTTTTCACCACACCCTTGACAATATTTGCTACTTTTTTTATGGCCATCTTATCAGATATGAGGTGTTATCTCATTGTGACTTTGATTTGCATTTCCCTTATGATTAGTGATATAACAAGAACCTTTTCAAATATCTTCTAGCCATTTGCTATTGAGTTATATGAGTTCCTTATATATTTTGGATATTAACCACTTATCTTCTTGGGCTCCAAAATCACTGCAGACAGTGACTGCAGCCATGAAATTAAAAGACACTTGCACCTTGGAAAAAAGCTATGACAAACCTAGCAGTGTATTAAAAAGCAGAGACATTTTGCTGACAAATGTACATACAATCAAAGCTATAGTTTTAACTGTTGTCATGTATGGATGTGACATTTGGACAATAAAGAAGGCTGAGCACTGAAGAATTTTTGCTTTAGAATTGCGGTACTGGAGAAGACTCTTGAGAGTCCCTTGGAGAGCAAAGAGATCCAACCAGTTTTAAAGGAACTAAAGGAAATTAACCCTGAATATTCACTGGAAGGACTGATGCTAAAGCTCTAATATTTTGGCCACCTGATGGAAAGAACTGACTCATTGGAAAAGGCACTGATGCTTGGAAAGATTGAAGGCAGGAGGAGAAGAGGACAACAGAGGATGAGCTGGTTGGATGGCATCACTGACTCAATGGACATGAGTTTGAGCAAACTCCAGGAGATAGTGAAGGACACAGAAGCCTAGAGTGGTGCAGTCCATGGAGTCACAATGGTCAGACATGACTTAATGACTGAATGACAAACCCTTATTAGAAATATGGTGTGCATTCCATAGGAATCTTTTAATTTAGTTCACTGTTTCCATCACTATGCAGAAGCTTTTTAATTTGAGTAGTCCCACATTTATTTTTTATCTTGTTAGCATGTGTTTTTAGTGTACACAAAAATCATTGCCAACACCAATAGCAAAGACATTTTTCTTCTAGGAATTTTATACTGAAATTCTATACTGAAAATTTTAGTTTTATACTGAAATTTAAATCTTTAATCCACTTTAAGTTAACATTTGTGAGTGCTGTGAGACAGTGTTCCAGTGTCATTCTTTCACATGTAGTCATCCAGTTTTTCTAACACTATTTATCAAAAAGACTCTTCTTTCTCCATTGTTCTGTATTCTTAGCTTCATTGGTCAAAAATTGGTGGTGGTGGTTTAGTTGCTAAGTCATGTCCAACTCTTGTGACCCCATTGACAGTGGCCTGCCAGGCTCCTCTGTCCATGGGATTCTCCAAGCAAGAATATGGGAGGGGGTTGCCATTTCCTTCTCCGGGGGATCTTCCTGACCCAGAAATTAAACCTGGGTCTCCTGCACTGCAGGCAGATTCTTTACCAACTGAGCTATGAGGGAAGCCCAGTGAAAAATCAGCTAATATATAAGTGTAGGTTTATATCTGGGCTATTTGTTCTGTTTCATTGATCTATGTGATTATTTTTATGCCAATATCACAATCTTTGATTACTATAGTTTTTTTAATACAGTCTGATATCACAATATTTGGTGTTGCAGTCCATTAGGTATTGCAGTGAATCTGTAGAAGACTTTGGGTAATAAGAACATTGTAATAATGTTATTTCTTCCCAAATGAACATAGGATATATTTTAATTTATTTGGGTATTTAATTTCTTCCATAATTTTATAGTTTTCAGAGAACAGTACTTTTTACCTCCTTGGTTAATTTTCAGTTCATTTCAGTCACTCAATCTTGTCTAATTCTTTGTGACCCCATGGACTGCTGCACTCCTGGCCTCCTTGACCTTCACCAACTCCTAGAGAATACTTAAACTCATGTCCATTGAGTCGGTGATGTCATCCAACCATCTTATCCTCTGTTATCCCTTTCTCCTCCCGCCTTCACCATTCCCAGCATCAGGTTCTTTTACAGTGAGTTGTTCTTCACATCAAGTGGCCAAAGTATTGGAGTTTCAGCTTCAGCATCATTCCTTCCAAAGAAATCCCAGGGCTGATCTCCTTCAGAATGGACTGATTGGATCTCCTTACAGTCCAAGGGACTCTCAAGAGTCTTCTCCAACACCACATTTCAAAAGCATTGATTCTTCAGCACTCAGCTTTCTGTAGAGTACAATTCTTACATCCATACATGACTACTGGAAAAACCAAGCTTTGACTTTTGTTGGCAAAGTGATATCTCTGCTTTTAAATATGCTGTCTAGCCTTCTGAATGGGAGAAAATAATAGCAAATGAAGCAACTGACAAACAACTAATCTCAAAAATATACAAGCAGCTTATGCAGCTCAACTCCAGAAAAATAAAAGACCCAATCAAAAAATGGGCCAAAGAACTAAATAGACATTTCTCCAAAGAAGACATACGAATGGCTAACAAACACATGAAAAGATGTTCAACATCACTCATTATCAGAGAAATGCAAATCAAAACCACAATGAGGTACCATTTCACACCAGTCAGAATGGCTGTGATTCAAAAGTCAACAAGCAATAAATGCTGGAGATGGTGTGGAGAAAAGGGAACCCTCTTACACTGTTGGTGGGAATGCAAATTAGTACAGCCACTATGGAGAACAGTGTGGAGATTCCTTAAAAAAATGCAAATAGAACTGCCTCATGATCCAGCGATCCCACTGCTGGGCATACACACCAAGGAAACCAGAATTGAAAGAGACACGTGTACCCCAATGTTCATCGCAGCACTGTTTCTAATAGCCAGGACATGGAAGCAACCTAGATGTCCATCAGCAGATGAATGGATAAGAAAGCTGTGGTACATATACACAATGGAGTATTACTCAGCCATTAAAAAGAATACATTTGAATCAGTAAAAGATGCTCAACATCACTCATTATCAGAGAAATGCAAATCAAAACCACACTGAGGTACCATTTCACACCAGTCAGAATGGCTGCGATCCAAAAGTCAACAAGCAATAAATGCTGGAGAGGGTGTGGAGAAAAGGGAACCCTCTTACACTGTTGGTGGGAATGCAAATTAGTACAGCCACTATGGAGAACAGTAAAGTCACTTTTTAATTTATCTGTTTTTATATAGAAGGACATTGTTTCTTCAGGGGCAACTTAGTTGTCCTATGTCATTGTTGTTAGTTGCTGTCATGTCCAACTCTTTTGTGACCCCATGGATTGTAGCCCACCATGGTCCTCTGTCCATGAGATTTCCCAGGCAAGAACACTGGAGTGGGTTGCCATTGCCCAGAGATCGAACTTGTGTCTTCTGCATTGGCAGATGAATTCTTTATCACTGAGCCACCTGGGAACACCATTCTTTTCTATATAAACCCCTATTGTCTGTGAAGCTAGCAATATTGATGTGCATGTTTAACATCACACTGACCTGTAATATGTCATATACTGTAAAATAAGTTACACTGGAATGCTAGTACTGATCCCCTAGGGTGGGCAATATGTATACATTTTTCCATGTTGATTTGTGTTGATTTTTTTTTTACCGTATTTTTAACAAAATGAACTGTCTTTGTGAAGATTGATCATTTTCTCAATCTGAGCATCTTGAATTGTCTGCATTCTTTATAGTGTCTGCTGTTTTACTTTCTTCTCCATTCAATTCAGTTCAGTTGCTCAGTCGTGTCCAACTCTTTGCGACCCCATGAATCGCAGCACACCAGGCCTCCCTGTCCATCACCAACTCCCGGAGTTCACTCAGACTCACGTCCATCGAGTCCGTGATGCCATCCAGCCAACTCATCCTCTGTCGTCCCCTTCTCCTCCTGCCCCCAATCTCTCCCAGCATCAGAGTCTTTTCCAATGAGTCAACTCTTCGCATGAGGTGGCCAAATGATACTCAAAAACATTGTACCAGAATTTCCTTGAGGTTTGTTCATTGCTTTTCTTGTCATTGTTATATTGTTAGAGTGCATTGTTATTATTGCTTCTTTCAGTGTTTACATGTATGATATGCTTATCCAACACCAAAACCCTGGAGATTTTATATTTATTCACTTGATACATCAATTGCACTCATCTCACATGCTAGCAAAGTAATGCTCAAAATTCTCCAAGCCAGGGTTCAACAATACATGAACTGTGAACTTCCAGATGTTCAAGCTGGTTTTAGAAAAGGCAGAGGAACCAGAGATCAAATTGCCAACATCTGCTGGATCATCGAAACAGCAAGAGAGTTCCAGAGAAACATCTATTTCTGCTTTATTGACTATGCCAAAGCCTTTGACTGTGTAGATCACAATAAACTGTGGAAAATTCTGAAAGAGATGGGAATACCAGACCACCTGACCCACCTCTTGAGAAACCTGTATGCAGGTCAAGAAGCAACAGTTAGAACTGGACATGGAACAACAGACTGGTTCCAAATAGGAAAAGGAGTGCGTCAAGGCTGCATATTGTCACCCTGCTTATTTAACTTCTATGCAGAGTACATCATGAGAAACACTGGGCTTAGAATTGGACATGGAACAACAGACTGGTTCCAAATAGGAAAAGAAGTACGTTAAGGCTGTATATTGTCACCCTGCTTATTTAACTTATATGCAGAGTACATCATGAGAAATGCTGGGCTGGAGGAAGCAGAAGCTGGAATCAAGATTGCTGGGAGAAAGATCAATAACCTCAGATATGCAGATGACACCACCCTTATGGCAGAAAGTGAAGAACAAAACAGCCTCTTGATGAAAGTGAAAGAGGAGAGTGAAAAAGTTGGCTTGAGGTTCAACATTCAGAAAACTAAGATAATGGCCCCATGATGGTCCCAACACTTCATGGCAAATAGATGGGGAGACAGTGGAAATAGTAACAGACTATTTTTCTGGGCTCCAAAATCACTGTGGATGATGACCATAGCCATGAAATTAAAAGACGCTTGTTCCTTGGAAGAAAAATTATGATCAACCTAGACAGCATATTAAAAAGCAGAGACATTACTTGGCCAACAAAGGTCCATCTAGTCAACGCTGTGGTTTTTCCAGTGGTTATGTATGGATCTAAGAGTTGGACTATAAAGAAAGCTGAGCACTGAAGAATTGATGCTTTTGAAGTGTGGTGTTGGAGAAGACTCTTGAGAGTCCCTTGGACTGCAAGAAGATCCAACCAGTCCATCCTAAAGGAGATCAGTCCTGAATTTTCATTGGAAGGACTGATGCTGAAGCTGAAACTCCAGTACTTTGGCCAGTGATGCGAAGAACTGACTCCTTGGAAAAGACCCTAATACTGGAAAGATTGAAGGTAGGAGGAGAAGGGGACAACAGAGGATGAATTGATTGGATGGCATCACCGACTCAATGGACATGAGTTTGAATAAACTCCAGGAGTTGGTGATGGACANAACTCCAGTACTTTGGCCAGTGATGCGAAGAACTGACTCCTTGGAAAAGACCCTAATACTGGAAAGATTGAAGGTAGGAGGAGAAGGGGACAACAGAGGATGAATTGATTGGATGGCATCACCGACTCAATGGACATGAGTTTGAGTAAACTCCGGGAGTTGGTGATGGACAGGGAGGCCTGGTTTGCTGCAGTCCGTGGGGTCCCAAAGAGTGCGACACGACTTAGTGACTGAACTGAACTGAACTGAACTGATGTGACCATAAATGCCTGTGCCCTTTCCATGATGAGACACTGGGGAACCAGGGTGCCTCCTTCTCTCAGCCTTCTCTTCTTTGTCCACAGCAACCCTGGGAGCCACATGGTGTTAAGGCAGCATCCCGAGATGGACGAAGTTGGATCACTAAATACTATACGGAGGAGAACCAGCCAATAGGCTGTGGCCATGAATCAAGGGGGGCATGGCCTTTTCTCCTGAAGTCTTGAGGCCTATTTGCTAGTGCAGTCCAGCATTGACACCCTCCCTAGAGACATGCTCACTATCCCGCTGAAGTCAGGTTACATGTGTAGCCAGGCTCACCTTGGAAGCACCTGTAAGTTTTCCTCTATTGAGTCGGTTGGATCCCGGTAACTAGATGAAACCCTAAATACAGAAACCATATCTCACATGCCCCTCAGAGGACCCCACAGAGTGTTTTACAAAGATTCACAGAATGTGAAAATAAACAGAAGAAAACCTCAGGGAGTGACCTTTTAGAATTCTCACACTTCATAAGAAGAAAGGCAGAAATCTCAGATGTTTCTGTTGGAAAAATAAGACTGTGGTCTAAAAAGACAACTCTGGGAAGAGTGAATTTCCAAAGTCATCGTATTCATTGTGTTCAATAACACTGAGACGATTGTGTAGACGGCGTTCTCATAAGCAAAGCTTTGGTTTAAGTCTCAGATCAGGGGCCAGGACACAAACTCGGACACCATGCTGACTTAGAAATTATACTTACTTCTCAACTGTTCCCCCAAATATTTTGGTCAACGAACAGTTTCAAAGCAAGTGTGGATGTGAGTGCTAGATATGGTATAGTCTCGGAGGAATGTTTCAAAAACAACAAGATCATTGTAGGATCAAGACGTTGTAGAGATAATCTGGGAGTATCATAAACCTTTGTGCCTGGGGACAAAAGACAGCTCCCGCCAGCAGCCTTGCTGTTAGGTCAGTAGGTTTCCATCTTGAGCGCCTACAAAACTCAGTGGACAGAACACGGAGGAAATATAAGTAACAGCCTGAAAATCATGATAGAGAGTAGAATTTCATAATGTTTTGAAAGACACAGCAGTTGAGTACTTCAAAGAGTGAACTTGAATAAACCCACACTTTCTTATTATAGAAGATAATTATGACTCACATTTACAAAGCATTTTGTAGTAGAAAGCACTTTGTGTTATTTATTTTTTACAATAAATGTCTGGGGAAGGTAATGGTATTAGTTCTCTTTACAATATTATATACAATTCTCTTTATTGTGCACCCAGCACCCAATATTATGCACCCAATATTATTATGGGCTTCCCTGGTGGCTCAGATGGTAAAGAATCCCCTGGCAATGCAGGGGACCTGGGTTTGATCCCTGGATTGGGAAAATCCCCTGGAGAAGGGAATGGCTACCCAGTCCTGTATTCTTGCCTGGAAAATTCCATGGACAGAGGAGCCTGGCGGGTTACAGTCCATGGGGTTGCAAAGAGTCAGACACGACTGAACTACTGAGCACATGCTCACACAGACACATATTTGCAAGACATTAAAAAACTTTTACTGTATTTGATTTACAATGTTGTGTTACTTTCTGGTGTATGGCAAAGTGAATCAGTTGTACATATATCCACTCTTTTTTCAGTTCAGTTCAGTCACTCAATCGTGTCTGACTCTTTGTAACCCCATGGACTGCAGCACACCAGTCTTCCCTGTCTATCAAAAACTCCCGGAACTTACTCAAACTCATGTCCATTGAGTCGGTGATGCCATCCAATCATCTCATCCTCTGTCATCCCCTTCTTCTCCCACTTCGATCTTTCCCAACATCAGGGTCTTTTCCAAGATTTTTCACATCAGTTCTTCACATCAGGTGGCCAAAGTATTGGAGTTTCAGCTTCAACATCAGTCCTTCCAATGAATATTCAGGACTGATTTACTTTAGGATGGACTGGTTGGATCTCCTTGCAGTTCAAGGGACTCTGAAGAGTCTTCCTCAATACCACAGTTCAAAAGCATCAATTCTTCAGTACTCAGCTTTCTTTATAGTCCAACTCTCACATCCACACATGACTACTGGAAAAACCATAGCTTTGACTAGACAGATCTTTGTTGGCAAAGTAATGGCTCTGTTTTTTTAATGTGCTGTCTAAGATGGTCACACTTTTTCTTCCAAGGAGCAAGCATCTTTTAATTTCATGGCTGCAGTGATTTTGGAGCCCCCCAAAATAATGTCTCTCACTGTTTCCATTGCCATGAAGTAAATATCAATAACCTCAGGTATGCAGATGACACCACCCTTATGGCAGAAAGTGAAGAGGAGCTAAAAAGCCTCTTGATGAAAGTGAAAGAGGAGAGTGAAAAAGTTGGCTTAAAGCTCAACATTCAGAGAATGAAGATCATGGCATCTGGTCCCATCACTTCATGGGAAATAGATGGTGGAACAGTGGAAACAGTGACAGACTTTATTTTGGGGGGCTCCAAAATCACTGCAGATGGTGACCTCAGCCATGAAATTAAAAGACACTTACTCCTTGGAAGAAAAGTTATGACCAACCTAGATAGTATATTCAAAAGCAGAGACATTACTTTGCCAACTAAGGTCCGTCTAGTCAAGGCTATGGTTTTTCCTGTGGTCATGTATGGATGTGAGAGTTGGACTGTGAAGAAGGCTGAGCGCAGAAGAATTGATGCTTTTGAACTGTGGTGTTGGAGAAGACTCTTNACTGCAGCCATGAAATTAAAAGGCGCTTACTCCTTGGAAGAAAAGTTATGACCAACCTAGATAGTATATTCAAAAGCAGAGACATTACTTTGCCAACTAAGGTCCATCTAGTCAAGGCTATGGTTTTTCCTGTGGTCATGTATGGATGTGAAAGTTGGACTGTGAAGAAGGCTGAGCGCCGAAGAATTGATGCTTTTGAAGTGTGGTGTTGGAGAAGACTCTTGAGAGTCCCTTGGTCTGCAAGGAGATCCAACCAGTCCATTCTGAAGGAGATCAGCCCTGGGATTTCTTTGGAAGGAATGATGCTAAAGCTGAAGCTCCAGTACTTTGGCCACCTTATGCGAAGAGCTGATTCATTGGAAAAGACCCTGATGCTGGGAGGGATCGGAGGCAAGAGGAGAAGGGGACGACCGAGGATGAGATGGCTGGATGGCATCACGGACTCAGTGGACGTGAGTCTGAGTGAACTCCGGGAGTTGGTGATGGACAGGGAGGCCTGGCGTGCTGTGACTCATGGAGTCGCAAAGAGTTGGACACGACTGAGCGACTGAACTGAACTGAACATTGTTGAGTTAAAACCTGCCATCTTGCTGTTTGTTTTCCATTTGTTTTACCTCCTCTTTGTTACTTTTTTCTCACTTTTTCTTCTCTTCTTTCAGATTAGTTGCATAGCTTGTCTGATTCTAATTCATCTCTGTCATTGTAGATAGTTTAAAAGTTGAAGTTCTATTAGAGATGTATAGAAAAGTAGCGACTTTTTTAGTTAGGAATACATACTTTAATCAGTTTTTACAATAAAAAAAATCTTTTGAAAAAAAAAAGTTATCACACACACACACACACACACACACACACACACACACACACAGCAGCTGTTTTCCCTAAAATAATGAGCCCAATCATGAGATAATTGGTTAAGGAAAAGGTCAATAATAATAATAATGCATATTTGGATGTGCCTCTAGTTACCAGTTAGGAAACAGAATAATTCCACACTGGAAGCCAAGAGCATTTTATTCCCTCAGCTCACAATGTGGAGTCTGTGGTTCTAATTCTCAGAGAGGCAGAATGGAGAGTTCTGGAAATTTGGGGGAAATGAGTTGACTGCTGAAAGCCCCGTCCCTGGGAAGAAGAGCTCCTCTTGGCTCCCCTTCCCCCCACCACGCTTCTCTTCGCTCCCCTCGTGCTAAGCTTCTCTCCAGAGCCGTGTGTTCCATGCTCCAAAACTTCCTCAGCCAAAGCACACTTCTAACTAGTGTTTTTCAGTTCTCATCACTGTTAAGTCCAGCTCTTGGGTTAGCTGACGTCTTTCCAGTGTACAAATGTTAGGGCATATTTTGGTGGGGGCGTGAAGGACAAGGCTCCAGGCACTACACCCAGAGCTTTACCTACATTGGTTCATCTGCTCTTTACAGACGAGGAGGTCCCCTGTGAGGTCCCCGCTGTTATCAGCTCCACTTTGTGGCTAGTGAACTTGAGGCTCCAGCCCTTCCAGCAGCGGTGGAAACATTCTACTTGTGATTGTAGTCTTTCAGTGTAGACATTTGTTGGAACCTGGTCAGCTGTGTGGTTTATCAGATTTGAAGTTGACCGCCAATAGGGTTGATTTCAAAATACCTCTGCAGCCCCCTGCTGGTGAGGTTGGGTAAGTGCAGGCCCTGCTAGTAGCGGAAGGGGATCAAATGAAAACTTGGGGATGAACCTTCCTCTTTTGTGTTTCAGGGTGCCTGACACTTCCCTTTCTCAGCTGAGGCTCCTGTCTGCCTCTGGGGGACCAGGAATGCTTCGGGAGCTCAGCAGGAGAGAGGAGTCCGAGTCTTGCTTGGAATCAGAGATCAGAGGCTTGAAAGTGGACTCGGATAAACACAAAGGGTCTTCTAATTCCCTTTAGCTCCCACTTATGCATTAAGAGCCAGTTATCACCAGAAAGTCTACAAACAGTGAATGCTGAGGACGGTGTGGCAATGTGGAGAGAAGGGAACCCTCCTCCACCGTTGGCGGGAATGTGAGCTGGTGCAGCCACTATGGAGACCAGTCCGGAGGTCCCTTAAAAAAGAAAAACAGAACTGCCCTATGACCCTGCAATCCCACTCCTGAAGATGATACACAAGAAGGGCCTACTATATAGCACAATAAACTATTCAGTTCAGTTCAGTTCAATTCAGTCGCTCAGTCGTGTCCGACTCTTTGCGACCCCATGAATCCCAGCACGCCAGGCCTCCCTGTCCATCACCAACTCCCGGAGTTCACTCAGAGTCACACCTATCAAGTCAGTGATGCCATCCAGCCATCTCATCCTCGGTCAAGTCGTGTCCAGCTCTCTGCGACTCCATGGACTGTAGCATGCCAGGCCTCTCTGTCCATCACAACTCCCGTAATTTACTCAAACTTGTGTCCATTGAGTAGGTGATGCCATCCAACCACCTCATCTGTCGTCCCCTTCTCCTCCCACCTTCAATCTTTCTCAGCATCAGGGTCTTTGCAGATGAGTCAGCTCTTCGCATCAGGTGGCCAAAGTATTGGAGTTTCAACTTCAGCATCAGTCCTTCCAATGAATATTCAGGACTGATTTCCTTTAGGATGGACTGGTTGGATCTCCTTGCAGTCCAAGGGACTCTCAAGAGTCATCTCCAACACCACAATTCAAAAGCATCAATTCTTTGGCATTCAGCTTTCTTTATAGTCCAACTCTCAAATCCATGCATGACCCCTGGAAAAACCATAGCCTTGACAAGATGGATCTTTGTTGGCAAAATAACGTCTCTGTTTTTTAATATGCTGTCTAGGTTAATATGCTGTCTAACTTTTCTTCCAAAGAGCTGCTTTCGCTTCAGGCATATCTGGCTCTGTGCGACCCCGTGGACTGCAGCCTACCACACTCCTCCGTCCATGGGATTTTCCAAGCAAGAGTACTGGAGTGGGTTGCCATTGTGTCTTTTAATTTCATGGCTACAGTCACCATCTGCAGTGATTTTGGAGCCCCTCAAAATAAAATCTGACACTGTTAACCACTGTTTCCACATCTATTTACCATGAAGTGATGGGACCGGATGCCATGATCTTCATTTTCTGAATGTGAGCTTTAAGCCAACTTTTTCACTCTCCTCTTTGACTTTCATCAAGAGGCTCTTTAGTTCCTCTTCACTTTCTCCCATAAGGGTGATGTCATGTGCATATCTGAGGTTATTGATATTTCTCCCGGCAATCTTGATTCCAGCTTGTGCTTCATCTGGCCCAGCGTTTCTCATGATGTACTCTGCATATAAGTTAAACAAGCAGGGTGACAATATACACCCTTGACATACTCCTTTTTCTATTTGGAACCAGTCTGTTCCATGTCCAGTTCTAACTGTTGCTTCCTGACCTGCATGCAGATTTCTCAAGAGGCAGGTCAGGTGGTCTGGGATTCCCATCTCTTGAAGAATTTTCCACAGTTTATTGTGATCCACACAGTCAAAGGCTTTGGCATAATCAATAAAGCAGAAACAGATGTTTTTCTGGAGCTCTCTTGCTTTTTCAGTGATCCAGCGGATGTTGGCCATGTGATCTCTGGTTCTTCTGCCTTTCTAAAACCAGCTTGAACATCTGGAAGTTTACAATTCATGTATTGTTGAAACCTGGCTTGGAGAATTTTGAGCATTACTTTACTAGCGTGTGAGATGAGTGCAACTGTGCGGTAGTTTGAGCATTCTTTGGCATTGCCTTTCTTTGAGATTGGAATGAAAACTGACCTTGTCCAGTCCCGTGGCCACTGCTGCGTTTTCCAAAGTTGCTGGCAGCATACTGAGTGCAGCACTTTCACAGCATCATCTTTCAGGATTTGAAATAGCTCCACTGGAATTCCATTACCTCCACTAGCTTTGTTCGTAGTAATGCTTTCTAAGGCCCACTTGACTTCACATTCCAGGATGTCTGGCTCTAGGTGAGTGACCACACCATCGTGAGTATCTGGGTCGTGAAGATCTTTTTTGTACAGTTCTTCCGTGTATTCTTGCCACCTGTTCTTAATACCTTCTGCTTCTGTTATGTCCACACCATTTTTGTCCTTTATTGAGAAGCTATACTCAGTATTTTTTAATACTCTATAATGGAAGAGAGCTGGAAAGCAGTATGTCCATGTGTGTAACTGAGTCACATCGCTGTGCACCTGAGACTGACACAGTGTTGAAAATCAGCCGTGCTTCAGTCAACAGCAACAGCAGCAACGAAAGAGGCCCATTGAGCTTGACCTTCAAGCTGATAACCAGCCAGAGGGGAATAAAGCTCAGGGTCCACCAAAGGGGCATCCCTCCTTCCCAGCTTCAGCCGGGTGAGGGGAGGGATGAGAAAGAAGTGGGTAGGCATGTCCTGAGCTGCCCCCTTGCATCCCCCCAAAGTTGATGGAGGAAGGTAGATTAAGGGGGAGGCAGAAAGCAGAAGGACTCGGAGCTACCCCCAGTGCCACACGGAGGGGAGACTACCATGTTGCAGGATGGGGGACCCCTTTTCGAGCGCTGGTCTAACACTAGGAAATGAACTGTCAAAGGAGACACGTGTGCTGACAAAGCAAGAGACTTTATTGGGAAGAGGCACCCGGGCGGAGAGCAGGAGGGTAAGGGGACCCCGGAGAGCTGCCCTGCCACATGGCTCAGTCTTGGGTTTCGTAGTGATGAGATTAGTTTCCGGGTTGTCTCTGGCCGGCCATTCTGGCTTGGTCCTTCCTGGTAGTACACGCATTGCTCAGCCAAGAAGGATGCCCGCAAGGATTCTGAAAGGTGGTAGGACACGTGGTGTTTCCTTTTGACCTTTCCCAAACTCTTTCCAGTGGTGGTGGCGTGTTAGTTCCATGTTTCTTACCAGAATCTCCTGTCGTAAAACATCCTGCACAAATGCCTACTACAGAGCATGGCCTGTGGGTGGGTTCAGTCAGTGTGCTTCCCCTAACAACCACGTGCAGGCCCAGCTCCAACATGGGGCAGCGCTGCGTGTCCAGGCTGCTGTGGGGCGGCCTGGTTAGGAGGCAGTAGCCAGAGCTGAGCCCAAGTAGTGTTGCTGTAGTGTTGATGGGGGGCTGATAAAAAGCTGTGTCCACGTGCCGACCCCCAGACTGGCAAATGTGACCTTGTTTGGAAAAAGAGCCTTAGATATGATCAAGTGGCCCATCTCAAGAGGAGATCACCCAGGCGGGCTCTACGTGCAGTGACCAGTGTCCCTCTGAGAAGAGGAGGGGGCGGGTGAGGACGGAGGCAGAGGCTGGGGAGAAGCGGCCACAGGAACCCCTGAGCCACCGGAGACTGGAAAGGGCAGGAGAGGTTTCTCCAGAACCTTAGGAGGGAGACATACTTCAGCCACACCTTGTTTTCAGACTCCTGGCCACCAGAACTGCGAGAACATCAATTCCTGTTGTCTTAAGCATCCCCTCCGCACCCCCTCCAGTCTGTGGTCATTTGTTCTGGCAGCCACAGGACCCTAATCTTGGCTCCAGTGTCTTGTAAAAAGATCTGGGGGTTGAGTGGATTACCCCCACCCCAGCAAAACCACAAAGACCTGAAACAGCTCCTGCCCCATGAAGCATCCTTGTAGGAAGGAGAGAGGCGAGGAAGAGGCACCCATGGCAAGCTCCAGACGGCACATCTTAGACAAGTGACCTGAGACTCTGCAAATGAACAGAGATACTGTCAAGGGAAAGAGACTGGGGCACTGCTTATTGTCAGGTTTAAACTAGTTATCACTCCCTGCACCACCCCACCCACCCTGTTCCAGAAGATAAGCATGCACCTCTGAGCGGCAGTGAAGTGAGCAGAAGTGGAGTGAGCATAGCTGCCTATCCCACAGGGAGGAGAGGCACGTGGAGGAGGAGGCTAGCACGAAGACGCCTTGGCCGTGGTCACGTCCAGTCTGGTCCCAGCTTCTGCAGCCTGTCCAGGGCTTCCCCGATGGTGGAAGGCGGCTGCTGCCCACCAGGACAAAGCCTAAGGCTGGCCCCCATCCAGTTCCTACATCTGGAACGTGTTACATGATTGCTAGAAAAATAACCAGACGAACCCAGGACATTTCTGGTAAAGAGGCTCCGAGGAAGCAGCTCTTGGAGCAGATGACTCAGGCTGTGCTGAGGGCTGTGTGGTCTGCGAGCCACGCTGCCTGGAAGCCATTCCCTGCGCCCGGTTGATTCACCCTGCAAGGGGCATCGCAGAAGGCTGTGGCCTAGCTCCATGGCCGCCCAGATACCCTTTTGCAATCACAGTGAATCATGGGATCTGCGTTAATGTGCTGTGGCTGCTGTAGTAAGTGACCCCAACCTTAGAGACTTAAAACAGCATGTGAAGTGAAATGTGCATGCTCAGTCGTGTCCAGCTCTTGCGACCCCATGGACTCCAGGCTGCTCTGTCCATGGTATTCTCCAGGCAAGAGTGCTGGAGGGGGCCACCATACCTTCCTCCAGGGGATCTTCCTGACCCAGGGATCAAGCCCACGTCTGTTGCATCTCCTGCATTGACAGGCAGGTTCCTTACAACTCAGCCACATAAATCAGCATAAACCTACTGTCCTGCTGGGCTGGAGGTCAGAAGCCTGAAAGAGTCTCACTGGACTAGTCAGGGGTCCTTCCGGAGACTCCAGGAGAGCATCTGTTTCCTGAATCCCTTGGCTCATGGCCCCCTCCTCCATCCTCTGAGTACGTCCCTCTGATGCTGCCTCACACCTCCTCCTCCTCTGACTCTGACCCCTGCCTCCCTGCCTCTCAAAAGGACCTTTGTGATCACACTACACCCACAGGATAATTCAGGGTAGTTCTTCATTCCCAGATCCTAATCACCTTAATAAAGCCCCTCCTACAAAGTGTAGTGACTGGACTAGTGTTCCCCCAAATTTCATCCCCACTCAGACCTCAGAACGTGACCTTATTTGGAAATGGGGTCTTTGCAGAGGTAATCAAGTTGGGGTCCTACCTGAGTGGGGTAGCCCCCATCCAGTCACTGGTATCTTGTAAAAAGAGGGAAATTTGGACACAGACACCCAGGGAAGACAGCCTTGCGACTTCGGAGTCAGGGATGGGAGGAATGTAGAACCCAGGAAGCCCGAAGATCGTCAAGAGCGGTGGAAGCTGAGGAGGCCTGGAATCCATCCTCCCTGAGGGTTTGGAGCAAGCGTGGCCCTGCCAATGCCTGGAGTTTGAACTTCCGGCCTCAGAGCCTTGAGAGCACAAGTTTCTGCTGTTTTACACCCCACCTCCATGTTTGGTTGGTTGTAGCCGCCCTAGGAGGCTGATGGATCAGTTGCTTTTCGCTCAGTCGTGTCCAACTCTGGGCGACCCCATTTACTGCCGCACGCCAGGCTTCCCTGTCCTTCACCATCTCCCAGAGTTTGCTCAGACTCACATGCATTGAGTCGGTGATGCCACCACCTGTCTCATCGACGCATTCCAGGCTTCAGTGATCAGGCTGTGCTCCTCTTGGGGGTGTTACTCAGCTCGTCACAGAGCCTTCGAGGGGAAGGGAACGTCCATGCCAGGGAGGAGCCAGAGATGGCAATCAAGCCAGATGTGAAGTCTAGGTTTGGGACTTCCCTGGTGGTCCAGTGGTTAAGAATCTGCTTTCCCGTGCAGGGGTCGTGGGTTGGATCCCTGGTCTGGAAGGTCTCACATGCTGCGAGGCAACTAAGCCTGTGCACCACAGCTACTAAGCCCATACTCTGGAGCCTTGCTCCATAGCAGGAGCAGCACAGGCATCGCGACGAGGCGCCAGCGCACACCACGACTAGAGAAAAGTCTGCACGTCACGACAGACACCCAGCGCAGCCTGGACTCAACCCGAAAGACGAAGTCTAGGTTTGCTGCCTCAGGCCTTAGCTCAGGCGACACCACTTTGGGCCTGTGATTATCTTTTTAACCAATTTCAAGGTACGCATTTTGGGAGAGGACCCTGTTCAGCCCATAAGAGAAGTACAAAATACTCCCTGGGACTTTCACCAGACAGCTGGCTGTTTGGAGGGGAAATGTGGCTTCCGGTTCGTCCTCTCCTTGATCAGGTCTGCCACCGCGTGGCGTGCTCTGCTTCCGGTTCGTCCTCTCCTTGACCAGGTCTGCCACCGCACGGCATGCTCTGCTTTGGTCGGCCTCTGCTGTGTAACAGAGCTTCCACGCTTGTTGAGGCCTCAACGCCACGCGCTCTCATGCTCTGTGGGTGGTCCTTCTGTGCTCTCGCTGCAGAGAGTGACAGCTTGGCTAGGGCTAGGGGTCTGAGGCCACTTGCCCAGGTGCCTGGCAATGGGGGCTGGCTGGCAGCTCAGGCACAGTCTGGGGTCCTTGGCCACCCTCACCCCATCCTCTCATCCTCCCATGGGCTTGACTGGGCTTCCCCATAGCATACCTGTCTCTGGGTCTGAGAGACCAAGAGCAGAAACTGCAGACCCAGTGGGTCCCAGGCTTGGAGCGGGTGCCCCATCCCTTCTCCCACAGCTTGTTGTCCAGAGTAAAACCACACGGCCAGGCCAGGCCCAAGGGAGGAGCATTAAACTCCGCCTAGTGATGAGCTGAGGGTTGGAGACACAGGGGCCAAGGATGTGGGGTCCCTGCGCCATCACCATAATGACTGACCACATGGCCGTGACTCCCTGGAGGAGACCTCTCCAGCTTTGGCCAGAGTGGAAAGCGGGCCCCAGTCAGCAACAGACCCGAGTTATCCAGCTGACGACACCGACCTGGAACACGTGTGTGCGGGGTGAGGCCATCCTCGCAGTTGTCCCCGGGTCAGAGACCCGCTGGGACTTGCGCATCTGCAGGTCTCACTGACTCACCAGCCAGGGCCTGCCAGGGGCTCCGGAAGTCTGTCTTCCATGAGGGCCATTATTTAACAGGAACACAGAAGCCACCCCATCATTTGGAAATAATCTCAATTGGTCTTGGTTAGGCAAGAAGGAGCACAGAACCTGGGCATGTTTTGTATAATAAAAGATCACAGGGTGTGAATGCCTCCAGTTGTTGCCATTGTTGAGTAGTTTCTTGGGAGTCAGAGATGATTGTATTTCAGTCCCTGAACATTTGGTGCGTGCCCACTGTGTGCCCAGCCCCATGCTGTAACAGGAAAGAGTGGATCACCCCTCCCTGTTCCTGTCACCTATTGCAGAACAAGAAAGCACCCCCTAAATTTAATGACTCAGAGCATCACCAGTCAATCATTTTGCTGGGTCTGAAGGACCTGCATTCATGACTGCACGTTGGTGCTGCCTGCCACTCCCCTCCCTGGGGGCAGCTTGGGCTTCCTCCTGGCATGGCGGTGGGCTCCCAAGAACAAGTGTCCCACAAGGAAGAAGTGGAAGCTGCCAGATCCTTAAGCCCTGGCCCAGCATCCTTCTGCCATATTCTTGGCCTCACAGTTTAGAGTCAAGGGAACAGCATCCTTCCAAGACTCATGGGGAAAAGGGATTTGTAGACGTAATAAGGTGAAGTCCTTACTGGATCAGTGTGGCCCTAATGCACTGTGACTTGATGTCTGTGTGCGGAGAGCAGGGGACACAGTGGGCAGATGAGAAGCTGGAGGGGAAGAGCGAGGATCCTCCTCTCGGGGCTCAGAGGGAGTCCGGCCCTGCTGACCCCTCGACTTCAGACTCTGGCCTCAGATACTGTGAGAGAACACATTTCTGTTATTTTGAGGCGCCCAGTTTGTGGTCATTTGTTCTGGCACACCCCAGGATGTGGATACACTGATTTACCCTGCTTTTCCAACTTTGACCAGAAACTCCACTTATTTGACTGTTTCCTAGGGCGGGGGAGATTAAGGGAGGCGTCCCATAGGCAGTAGTGCTCAACTTGGATGATATTTATAAAAGTAGTAGTGTTGACAACTCAGAGGACACGGAGGAAAGGGATGATGCCAACAGTTAACTCGTTGACTGCAGCAGCTCTGGGGAATTCCCTGGCAGTCCAGTGGTTAAGGCTCCAAGCTTTCACTGCAGGGGATGTTGGTTCAGTCCCTGATCGGGAAACTATGATCCTGCGTCCTGAGCTGTGCAGCCAAAAAAAGGAAATAAAACCACCCTACAGTGGCTTTGTCAAGAGGGTCTGTTACTATTCTCATCTCACAGATGGAGAAATGAGGGATGGGAAAATCCAGGCACTTGCCCAGGGTCTCAGGCCAAGAAGGACAGAGCTTGGCCTCAGTGTCCAGTAGGACATCTGGAGGCTCAGGTCCTCCCCAGCAGGAGAGGCTCCCATGCTGGGTCTGGAGGGGAGACAGGTTTCCATCTTTTCACCCCCAGTCCCCTGGGCTGGCATGGAGGGTATAGCAAACACACTAGGGGATGCTGCTCATGAGCGAATAGGCAGCATGAGGGTGCTTGGCTCCATCTGCAGGCTGACAGGTTTAGAATCTTCCGGAAACGCCACACCCTGGGTGTGATACCCAGGGCCCAGCCTGCTCTGGAAAAGCCTGATTGTCACCGGAGAGAAAGCAATCATCAATGCAGCAGTCGCCAGAAGAGCTGTGCTTCCGAGGCATTCTCAGCCACGGTCATCAGGGTTCCCTGGCTCTGCTCCTGGAATATCAGAGAGGAGAGAAGCAGGCAGGAACCTTGGTGACGGTGGCAGCCTAGGCGTATTTCGGATATGGGTTTGGCCTTTTCCAGGTTAATGATTTCAAAAACAGCATGAGCAACGAGTCTCACAAAATTGTGAAACATAGGCTCCCCCTTTTTGTAAAGATATTATCATGCTTCCATTTTGTCGTTTGCCTCCAAGAATGAAGAGGTTCCAGATGGATAATCCCAAAGAACAAAAACAAAGAAAGAATAACAAAAAAATAAACTCTCCTGTTCGAACATTAGATCTGTTATCAGGTTTAAACTAAAGATGTTATCCAAAGTAAGTACTAGGGAGGAATAAAAATCCTACCCCTCCTCCTCACCTAAATCAGGATAAAAATTTGTTTATCTTTTTATGTAAAAGAAACCTGAGGTAGGTAGTGGGACTGATACAGAAACCTATGTTAGTCATAGGTGGCCAGGTGCCACTACTTAAGGCTTCTGTTCCCACCATACCTCGTGGTCTAAAGTGGCTGCTGCACTCCAGCCATCGTATGCATATTCCAGGCAGAAAGGAAGAAGGAGAACAGTGAAGCCTCCCTTGAGGGAGACTTCCTTGAAGCCACACTTAGATGTAGTTCTACAGACAAGAGAAGGTGTGAGGCTGGCTGGGAAGTATCATCCTTTAGCTAAGCGACAATAAAAAATCTTCCTATTTTTAAGGAAGAAGAGAGATGAGCTATCTGGAGGCAACTTGACATTCTATCGCTAATAGGGAATTTTGTGGTTCAAGGGATCTAGCATTGAGACTGAGCCTTGGGAAGCTGGCATTATGGCCCCAGGATGGCCACACACTGTGTCGTCTGGGCGGTGATGGTTTGGCAACCTTATCACTTCTTATAAACTTTTCCTTGGCTGAGGAGGAAGGGTTCATGAGTATTCCAGGGTAGTTGTTTATACTTCAAGACCACGAAAGCATTTCCATCCCAAATCCTGTAACAAAAGGCTCTCTGAAGGGTCCAGCACTTTCTAACCAAAGAATTTCATGGGCTACTCTTGTCCATCCTAGAAGAAATCAGTCCTGAATATTCATTGGAAAGAGTGATGCTGAAGCTGAAACTCCAATACTTTGGCCACCTGATGCGAAGAACGGACTCATTGGAAAAGACCCTGATGTGGGGAAAGATTGAAGGTGGGAGGAGAAGGGGACAACAGAGGATGAGATGGTTGGATGGCATCACCGACTCAATGGACTTGAGTTTGAGTAAACTCCTGGAGTTGGTGATGGACAGGGAGGCCTGGCGTGCTCCAGTCCATGGGGTTGCAAAGAGTCGGACATGACTGAGCGACTGAACTGACTAACCGGACTCTTGTCTGACTACAGGAGGTATCCTTTGCTAGCGGGAAGCTCACAGTTGGGACTCAGGGCCTGAATAGATTCAGGAAGAGACAGAAAGGGAGGGAGGGAGCAGGAGAGAGAGAGGCTGCATTGGACCTATTGGTGATAAATTACCCATCACTGATTTGTTAAAAGGTCAGGTTTTGGAATCCACTGGCTCCCCAGCCTCTGTATCGCTTACTGTGTTATCCTGGGCCACTTATTTATGTGTGTGCCTCTCAGTTTTCCTCTCATTTGACGAAGATGCCCCAGGTCCCACCTCAGAGCACTGGCATGAGGGATGGGAGATGGGACTCACGGAGAGCACTCAATAGATGACAAGCTTGGGTACCTAGTTCTCTCCTGTGAGCTCAGGGCTCACCCAGCACCCAGGCACCCAGATGGAAGGGAGCTGTGGGACCTCTTTGGTGCCAGGAGTTCCCCCAAAACCTCCATCCCAGCTCCCCTGGCCCCAGGCTGTCTCCCCAAGGATGCCCCAGGATCTGCCCCAGATGTGGGTCTTGCCTTTTGGGGGCTCTTCATTCTCTCCCCCTAGGTTCAAGTCCACACTGCTCAGAAGGCTCACTCAGATCCCCACCCCCCCCCCCCAGCCTCGCCAC